>JAJKFI010000001.1:36140637-36185681 GCA_029204185.1 Lerista edwardsae | reverse complement strand
AGCAGCTCTGCAAAGTGATGTAACTTACCGGCTGGAGTCTTAAGCACAGAGGTGGCAGACACACCTGTGCAATCCTGAAGTTCCCTAGGTAGTCTTGAGCAAGTCCTTGTATCTCAGCTTAACATACCCTACAGGGTTGTTGTGAGGGTAAAATGCTCACACTCCTTAAAGGAGGAATGTATTGTTTAATTTATTCTTCTCACTTTCCTTACCACCCTTCCCCCAAGGAGCTCGGGATGATGTATACGGCTCCTCCCTTTGCTTTTATTTTCGCAACAATCCTGTGAGGTGAGTTGGACTGAGAGATGGTGGCTGGCCGAAAGTCACCAAATAAGCTTCATGGCTGACCTGGGATTTGAACCCAGATCTCCCTGATCCAGGTCCAGCGTTCTAACCAGCATTCTAAGACAGGCCCCTGTGGGGCTTACAATCTAAAATGCATTCAAGAAAGACAACAGGGAAGTGAAGAAACTGAAGGGAGAAACAAAGGAAGAACATTCAATTATTTCAGGCATCCAAGCTTAGGCTAACTTTAGTACCTAGTTACTTCTGAGTCAATATTCTGTGGCTCTTGTCACACATGTCCAAGATGTTCCAAAAGTACTAAAACAGTTGTCCGTCTTAAGGAAAGGTAGCAAGATATCATTTTCAGCCAATGCCTTCCCCACAACAGGCATACTTTTAATGTTTCCTATGGAGCTGCACCCAAAGCCGGTGGCTGCTATTTTGGGTCAAATCTTCAAAGCATACATTTCTATGTTTCCTCTTCATTATAGCAATTCAAGATTTAATATAAACCATGTGATCATGTTCCAGAGCTTTAGCTTTGCCAAGATGATACAAAACAACTGTCAGAAGTAGGCATATTAGGATGTTACAAAGCAAACACTTCGTATTTCATTTCTTTTAAACAATATAGTAATTAACTCCATACGTACACCATGATCTTAAACTTGCTGAACACAGTCGTTTCCTCTTTTGTGGAAACTAGTTGTGGCAGTCAAGACCAGCCTTAAGCCAATGTGACCCATAATGTCATTAATTTGGGCCCTGTGCTTCAGGGGGCCCCATACCTGTGCAGTGAGAATATTGCCTGCTACTGCAGCTGGGATCTCTAAAGACTGTAAGTCAGTGGGGCAAACAGAGTAGGTTTACCTTCCCACCTGCCCCTGCCTCTGAACGGCCCAAAATAGGCAGTGGTGTCATCTACAAATAAGGAACGGGAATGCTGGGTGGGACTTGGGCAGGACTTCCGTGTGATTGGCAGCCCGCCCATTTCGTTCCGCGGCTGCCCTGGCCTCGGGGGGGGCTGCCCCCGGTTTGCGCACCCCACCGCTGCTCTCCCAGGCTCCGGCGTACCCCCCCCACCTGTCTCCCCCGGCGAGCAGGCACCCCCCCTCGAGGCCAGGCAGCCACGGAACAGGACGGGCGGGCAGCCAATCACGCAGAAGTCCTGCAGAAGTCCTGCCCAGTGTTCCCGTTCCTTATTTGTAGATGACACCACTGAAAATAGGCCTTCCAAAATGGAAGAAGTTGGTGGTGACATCATATCACCACCAACAATTTCCAGGTGCCATACTTTGTGCATAGCACCACTTCTTGGTGAGTGGGGGACCCCGCAAGGAGGGTGGGGTCCCCACCACTCCTGGAGCCAGCTCTGGTGGCAATGAGTTATCTCTGAACAAAGAAATGATGCTCCATATCTGTGGCTTTGGTTTCTCATTGGTCATCCGCCATCTTCCCTTCTGTGCTTCCATATATCATGGGCATTGTCATTCATGCGGTCTGCCCATGACAGGTTATGCCAAGATAGACATCGTCCTTTACGATGCATAGGCAGATATGTTTCTCTGTCAGCTTTCTGGATCAAACTTCCTCGGAGTGAGTTTGATATTGCACTGTACATTTGTTACTCAAAAATAACTGTTTTCATGCCAGAGGCAGTGTTCACCTATTTCCATCACCAGTCAAACTGGACAGACACAGTTTTCATGCCACTTTACACCCCCTCAAACACAATACATTGTCCTGTTGTTCACATGTTCAGCTGTGGGCTAGTGATGACAAATCACTGGAGGATGAGCTCTCCACTGCTTAAAAAGAGTACAGAAATCAACTCTCAGCTTTCTATTCAATCTGAGCAAGTGCAACAAATATGCCTGGGTGTATGTGTGCACAGTGAACAAAAGACAGGGCAAATCACTTGGGAAAATGTTAAGGGGTACTCAAAGCCACTTTAAAGCCACAAGGAGCTGATCAATGCAGGAGGCAGAAGGGTAAGGAGTCTCAAGGGCTCAGCTGCCTCTAGCAAAGTATTAACTGCGAAACTTTGATGTTAATGCAGATTTCAGTTTGCAGGCATTTTGGTGTGCTGCAGGTATAAGCAGTGTGGTTTTCCCTTCCTTCAGTTCAATAAAGGTTTGAGAAAGTGCACATTAATGAATGCATAATCATAGCACTCACAAGCCCGAGGAGGAGGAGGAGGAGGAGGAGGAGGAGGAGGAGTCAAAACTTCAACATGACTTCAAGAAGATTCATGGCATGTTGCACAACACTTGTTTGCCGTGGATCATCAGCACCCATTTGAAGTATCTATGTACATCAGACTGGCCTCATCTGCACTGTCAGTGGTATAGCACCAATTGCTATGCTAAGAACTTCACTGGGCCTATTCCAAACAACACTCGATGATGCCACGCTGTAGATCATATCTAGAATGCAGGGAAATTCTTTAAATGCTCAGTTTAAGCTAACACCAACCATCTGCATTGCACAACATGCAATAGTTGCATGGCAAGCCATACCAACAAGAAGGGACCACTATACAGTAGGTTGTGCACTTCCATACTGTAGAAATCAGAAGTTCCCCACACATAAAAGGAAAGCGGAGAAGCAAGCCATTGATCTGAAGAAGAGCATTTTCCAATGTCAGCATTCCAGTTTATGGTGTTCAAAAATGGGTGCTTATTCCTCCCTTATGAAGAAAGACTGCATAGCAGCGTTTGGGGCTCTTCAGCCTAGAAAAAAGGCACCTGCAGAGGCGATCCGGGCTGGGAGCGCCCCCCATGGCAAGACAACGAAACCGCGCCCCCGGCACATCACCCCGCCCCCGTGCATCTCCCCGTCACGCCTCCCTGCACCCGGAAGAGCTCCATTTCGGAGTGTTCCAGGCGCACAAGAGGGCAGGCGGGCCAAAAAGTGCCCGGACTCCGCGCAATGGCGTGCGGACTCTGCACAATGGCGCACCACCACCACCCGGCGCCCATGCGGCTTGCCATCCCTGCACCCCCCTGGATCTGCGACTGGGCGCCTGAGGGGGAACATGATTGAGACATACAAAATTATGCATGGAAGAGATAGAGTCGATAGAGGAATGTTCTTTTCCCTCTCTCAAAACACCAGAACCACGGGGCATCCGCTAAAACTGAGGGTTGGGAGAGTTAAAATGGATAAAAGGAAGTACTTTTTTACCCAGCGGGTAGTTAATCTGTGGAACTCTTTCCCATGGGGGGTGGTAATGGCATCTGGTCTTGATGCCTTTAAGAGGGGATTGGACGGATTTCTGGAGGAAAGGTCCATAGTGGGCTAAAGGCAATGATGGATTGTGAAATCTCCTTACATTGGTGGTAGGCTACTTCAGAGTACTGGGTGCAAGGGAGTGGCAACAGGATCCACGTGTCTTGTTGTCTCGTGCCTCCCTGGGGCACCTGGTGGGCCGCTGTGAGATACAGGAAGCTGGACTAGATGGGCCTTTGGCCTGATCCAGCAGGGCTCTTCTTATGTTCTTATGTTCTTATTGAAATCCTAGAAACTGAGCATTGAAGGTATTGTGTGTCTCAAATTTAGACACAAGGAAGGAGGGGAAGGGTTGCAAAGGATCAAAGCAATATACATATCCAAAACAAAGGGGCAGGAATTGCAAAGAGGCCATTCTGGGCAAAGGACAGCAAAGAGATTCCCAGTGCAAGCAAATAGTCAGTTCTCTTTATATGCAACCTCGCTCTCTGCAAATTCACTTATCTGCAAGGGGCAGAACTGAACTTACTTCATTATCTGTACCTCTGTCCTGGTTATCCACTATGCATACATCTTCTGAAGGGTGCAGGAACCTTCAGAATGGCACTGGCTCTTTGGAAACCTCCAAACCTAGGAACAATCTGGGAAAAAAATATACAGTATTTTGAAGAAAATCAGGGATTTTCCCCATGGCTGGATTATGTCATTTTAAGTTCCACTGACACCATGGATGAATTGTGAACTCTTTCTTGTGTTTCAGAGGCATGTTGGGAAAATCAGATGCCACAAGCAGTAAACCTACTGATAAATGGTTGCTTTGATCATTAACTGGCTGATAAAAAGCCCCAGATGGGATAGTTAGACTTCATGGTGAGAGAAAGCATGTGTAATATCTGTTGTATTTCTCTGCAGAATCAAATACCTCAAATTACCGATGCAAACATCCAACTCTTCAGAAATATCCTGAACCCAGCCCTCCATATATTTTATGCATATAGAATCCTATTTCAACAGAAATATATATATTGGTTTCATGACTATCAAACAAAACTGGGTCACTGTTACAAAACACCACCACAAGCTGTTAAAACGAGGTTTCATCAAAGCCTGTGTCTCTCAGATGTTGCTAGGTAATAGCACCCTGCCTTCCGAAGCACTAACATCCAATGACAATTTTCTCTGATGATGTAATAGTATGGCTTATGTATTTTCCTGTTGTCTCATTGGTTGTAAGTCTCACTGTTTGATATCCTCCAGAAGAGCTTTGAGGACAGCGGTTTCATGCAACAAACACAGCCCATTCGGCTTACCGCTCTGCTGAGAGGCTGTAGCAGTTCTTTTTAGTCAGCATCTCTTCAATGTAAAGCTGGCGTCTGTTTGAAATTATTAGCAGCAGGCTGTTGGCCAAGTTACAGACTGCAGACATTGTTCTTTGCGTTTGCAAACTGTTTTGAAAACATTGCAAATGGCTGTCCAGGATGTAATTGCCTGCAGTCGTTGAGCACACGCAACCAACACCATGTAAAACCTAGAGACTCACAGCCCAATCCAACATACGTTCCTTTGCAGTGATGCCGCCGTGCCTGCCCAGGCTTCGCGGCGTCCCTCAGGGGATTTTTGACTGCTGGACATCTCCTCAGGGTAAAGGGACATTTGTCCCAGTAGCTGCAAGGGGTGAACGTGGACCAGCACCATGCAGATCAGGCCTAGGAAGGAGGGTAGGATACGGCATGCACAAGAGCTGTTGATCTTGCTTCCTCCCAGTCCCAGTCCCCCCAGTCCCATCCCCATTGCTGCCCTGTTCTGCCCTCCGCTGAGCCAAAGTGCATGCCAGATCCTACCCCTTTGTTCAGAGACCTCCAGCCCTTTCTTCTCCTCAGACAGATTCAACTAAGGAGCTGGAAAGGGGGGGGGAAAGCATAGAATTGGACTCCAAAGGACTTTTCTTCTCTGTAATCTTTAAAGTGCCTCATACAAAAGTACAAAGTAACCCAGCATAGTTACCTGTTATTTTTCCCTACATGGTCAGAGCAATCTTTGGCGGGCAGATGAAAACGGATGGAGAAAGTCACTTGATGGAGGCTCTTCCACCTCAGAGATGGTTCTGTGAATTGGTGCTCACAAAAAAACAAACAGAAAAGATTGAGGGTGCAATCCTAACCAGTTTTCCAGCACCTGGGTAAGGGAAATGCAGCTCCAAAGTAATATAAGGGAAGAAACATTCTCTTACCTTGAGGAGGCCTCCGTGACTACTACTCCACTGCAGAATGCAGGCCTCTTTGTCAGTTCTGGAATGTTGGTAAGGATTGCCCCATGAGAAACCCTAATTTAGGTCACTTCTACACCAAGTACTCTGGGCCCAATCCTAAAGCACATTCACAGCACCGCTGAAAACCCCAGTGCCGGGATAGATCTGCTCAGGAGCAGCCGCCTTTCCACCAACCTGGGTAAGTGTGACCGTGGACCGGCAGAGCGGCTTTTCAGGGCGGGTGAGGGTGAGGGGAAGGCAAAGAGAAGGTGGGGGAGTGTGAAATTGGGCAGGGGAGGAGAGGAGCAGCCTGAGGAAGGGTGGGACTGGCAGCAGTCCTCAACATCACATCCTGAACCACCATTTCAGGCTGAGATGCCTGACATGGGACTACTCCAGTCTCTTTCACCAAAATAGCCAGCAGAGACTTGAGTAGCCCCATTTCAGGGCCTGGGGCTTTTCTCAAGGGAAGGAGACAAACATCTCTTTCCCCTGAGGAGACTCCAGCAGCTGCCATTGTTTCCACAGGATGTAGCGATAGCCATTTTGGTACCGCTGCTCCTCCGGGAGCTGAGTAGCTCAGGATTGGGCTGCCCATCTCACAGCCACTCTCTCATCTCAAGGAGTTGTGGGAATTACAATCTATGATGGGGATATCACATAACAGCTCACTTGTGGTCGTGTTAATTGTCAAACTTTGGCTCAGAACAAATTATGCTTTTTGTTTGATTTGAATGATTTCTTTGCATGTTTTGTGGGGGGGGGGTTACTTGATTCAACTCAATTTCCTGCAACTATTTTCACTTGTGATTTGCTTTTCCATGTAGTTGTTACGGTCCCTTCCCCACATGGCCCCAACCCAGGATTTCTGCCTTTTTGTTTGGGTTAGATAATGTTTGATAGGGACATCATATGGTCACATGTTGTGTGTATTTATGGTCCGACCTAGTCCTGACTATGTTCTCAAGATGATTGATACAGATCAGAGTGGGACCTCTGAAACTTTGGGTACATTCTCACATAGAAAACAACCACAAAGCAAATTCCGAGTAAATTCCTTTACAATAACTGCGTGTTTTTTCTGGTTCTTATGCCTCTGGATCACACCTCAGATTTTCATCAGTTGGTATCAGTTCAGATATCCTATTCCACCCAAAGGTAGGGCTATTGGAGCACGATCTCTGAGGAAGACTCTCTGGAACCTCCCAGTTTATCTGAATGCAGTGGTCCTCCCAGTGAAAGCTTCCTTGTAAGACCTCCTGGGTCACACACTAGTGGTCAAAATTAGGTATGCACATGAGTGCTTTCGTACTTGTAACATCACAAGTCAGAACTTCTAAAATAAGAACGGTCTTTTTAGAAAATAAAAATAAAAGAATTTATCTTACTTCTCTGTTCTGCTCTACACTGATGGAACTGCACTGAGCTGGCTTTAACTATTGCTAGGTTATTAACATAAAGATGTTATATCATGATGTGAGGGACAATTCATTCCCCAAGCATGGAAGAGCAATCTAACCAGATTTTCCATAAGCACTCAAACCTCTTTGCAGAGAGGATGCTAGGGAAGGCGGAGTTTAACTCCTGGGGTACTGCACCAATCAGGTCCCAAGTGGGCTGAGCTAATGTAAGATGCTAAATTAGGCTCAGACAGATGTGATGCTTCTGACTAATCCATTCCTTCAGTAAGCCAATACCTTAAAATGCTCCCAGTTTATCATAGACTAGGTCATCCCAGGACTTAGACTTGGCTGGGAGGTCAAGGAAAGTTCTTCAAGGAAGAAAATCAGTCTGTTCATTGCTACATGCAGAGAAAGAATCTAAACATCAAACCTTGCATATGTTTAGACTACAGTAGTCTGTATCCTGAGTGTCATGCCTAAACGTCACTGGCTCTCTAACTGTTAGTGTTCCTTCCCAGTGTGCAGGGCCAATGCCTCCTTTGAAGCTAATCTCCTTTAGTACATAATATACTTAGGGCCCAATCCTATCCAACTTTCCCGCATCAATGCAGCCATACCTATAATCGTGCACTGCATCCTGCAGTAAGGGGGCAATCATGGAGGCCTCCTCAAAGTAAGGGAACGTTTGTTCCCTTACCTCGGGGCCGCATTGCGTTTGCACCAGCACTGGAAAGTTGGATAGGATCGGGCCCTTCATAGCTACAAAGGAACCCAGGTTCCTTGTATTGTGAGATTGAAAAGTCTAACTCAGCAGAATGTAATCGTCTTGTCGGTATGGATGGGTCAATAAGTGGAGAAAAAATGTTTAGCAAGAGACGTTCATTTACATTTGTCACATACCTCAAGCAAATGTTACTCAGTCAAGCTGATCGGCTGGTAATTACTTTGCAATCCACATTTTCCAGGACTGACACTGAACTGACACAGGGCAACTTTATACAGGGAAGGTGTACATGTGTTTGGACTTAGATCCCAAAAGGGCTTTTCCATTATAAAGAAGCTTGGGACCTCTAAAAGAGAATTCTGAGAACCTCATCAGATTATAAATGCATGGGAAGGTAATCCCATGCATATACTGCGGGTAGTTAATCTGTGGAACTCTTTGCCACAGGAGGTGGTGATGGCATCTGGTCTTGATGCCTTTAAGAGGGAATTGGACAGATTTCTGGAAGAAAAGTCCATCGTGGGCTATAGGCAATGATGGGTTGTAACCTCCTTACATTAGTAGTAGGCTACTTCAAAGTACTGGGTGCAAGGGAGTGGCAAGAGGATCCAAGCATCTTGTTGTCTCATGCCTCCCTGGGGCACCTGGTGGGCCGCTGTGAGATACAGGAAGCTGGACTAGATGGGCCTTTGGTCTGATCCAGCAAGGTTCTTCTTATGTTCTTATGGGAAAGGCAGGATATAAATTCTTCAGATTAAAAACAACTGCAATATGGACTGTACCAACAATTGCCAGAAGCCAAAATACTGCAGATCAGCAGAGGGGCTACATCTATGGGTTGGCATCTCCACTACCAGCTAGCCCCCTCAAGAGTACCTTCTAACCCAATTCTGTTGGGAACAGCCTGGATCTCAGATTTTGTAAACTGCCAGAGGCCAAAAGAGACCAATACACATATGTATCCTTATTTATATTGTACACTAGCTTTTTGTTACCCGGCGTTGCACGGGTAACAAAATGATCTTCCACAGTTTATGAGTTTTGCACCTCTTCTCGCCCCCCCCATGCCGATGGGGGCCGAACCCGGACTCCAACCGCGTCAGGAGCGTCACCAGTCGCCTCGGTGACCCCGGAAACTATGGACTCGATGCCAATTTTGCCCGTTTTTGGCCATCTTCACTTCAGGCCCCCTATGCATCCCCACCCCGGGGGCGCTAGGGTGGCCTGACCCCGGAGTGTCTGTCGCCAGGCCGCTAAGCACGCGCATGCCGGGTTTGGTGTGTGTCGCTCCAGGCGTTCCAGCAGGGCATGGCGGATGTTGTGTCTCGCACCTCTTCTCGCACCCCACGCTGAGGGGGGGCGAACCGGACTCCGACGGTGTTGGGAGCATCGCCGCTCGTCCCGGCAACCCCAGAAACTGGAGTTGGCGCCGATTTAGGCCATTTTCAACCATTTTCACATGGGGACCCCCGTGTACCCCCACCCCCGGGGGCGCTAGGGGGGTCTGACCCCTGCAGTGTTTGTCGTCAGGCCGCAAGGTGTATGCGTGCCAAGTTTCGTGCTGATCGGTCCAGGTGTTCCAGCAGGGCATGGTGGACATTTTGTTTCGCACCCCTTCTTGCACCCCACGCCAAGGGGGGGCCGAACCCAGACTCCAACGGCATTAGGAGCATCGCCGCTCATCCCAGTGACCCCGGAATCTATGGATTCGACACTGATTTTGGCCATTTTCGACCATTTTCACGTGGGGACCCCTGCATACCCCCACCCCCGGGGGTGCTATGGGGGCCCGACCCCCGCAGTGTTTGTGGCCAGCCTGCTAGGCTTCCGCATGCCGGGTTTGGTGCCGATTGCTCCAGGCGTTACAGCAGGGCATGGCGGACGTAGTGTTTTGCACCCCTTCTTGCCCCCCACATCGATGGGGGGCCAAACCCAGACTCCAACAGCATCGGGAGCATCGCCACTCATCTCGGCGACCCCGGAAACTGTGGATTCGACGCCGATATTGGCCGTTTTTGAGCGTTTTCACATGGGGACCCCCGCGTACCCCCACCCCTGGGGGCTCTAGGGGGGCCTGACCCCCACAGTGTTTGTGGCCAGGCCGCTAGGCTTCCACATGCCGCGTTTGGCGCCAATCGGTCCGGGAGTTCCAGCGGGGCATGGCAGATGTTTTCTTTCGCACCCCTTCTTGCCCCCCATGTCGAGGGGGGGCTGATCCCGGACTCCAACGGCATCGGGAGCGGCACTGCTCATCTCGGCGACCCCGGAAACTGTGGATTTGACGCCGATATTGGCCAGTTTTGACCATTTTCACGCGGGGACCCCTGCGTACCCCCACCCCCAGGGGCACTAGGGGGGCCCGACTCCCGCAGGGTTTGTCGCCAGGCCGCTAGGCTTCCGCATGCCGAGTTTGGCGCCAATCGGTCCAGGCGTCACAGCGGGGCATGGTGGACGTTTTGTTTCGCACCCCTTCTTGCCCCCCACGTCGAGGGGGGGCTGAACCCGGACTCTTATGGCGTCGGGAGCGTTGTCACTCATCTCGGCGACCCCGGAAACTGTGGATTTGACGCCGATTTTGGCCGTTTTTGACCGTTTTCAAGCGGGGACCCCCGCGTACCCCCACCCCCAGGGGCGCTAGGGGCCCCCGACCCCCGCAGTGTTTGTCGCCAGGCCGCAAGGTGTATGCGTGCCGAGTTTCGTTCCGATCGCTCCAGGCGTTGCGGAACCTATGCGAGACATACATACACACACACACACACACACACACACACACACAGACACACACACACACCCAGGCTCTTCTTTATATATATAGATTTGTGTGGACCTGGAAGCTGTTTTGGAAACCAATCTTGCCTCAAAAGTGGAGTATACTGTAAGTATAATCAAGAAACAACATTTGTTTCTGACTGCAGCTGCATGCACTGCATGGGTGGCTACTCTGTGATTTCCATGTTTCAGGCGTGGTTTGACGGATAGGGTGGGGTCTCCTGGAAGAAAGAGGAACAGTCATGGGAATGAATTGAGAAGTTAAAGATTTATGTTTGTCTCTCTCTATACACATGTAAGGACACAGACAGCCCAATCCACTCCCTGAGCAGCAATGCAGTGGCTCCGATATAGCGCCCACTGCATCCTGTGGGGGAGGTTTCTGCCTTCAGAGGCCTCCTTGTTGAAGTTACTGCCAGCCCAGTTGGCCTACTCAGACCTGCCACAGTGATATCGCTGGCACAAGTTTACATGGATCTGGAAAGGAGGATGGAGCCCAGAAAGGGGGTTCCAATTTGGTGGATGCTGCAGCCATTGAACCTGTCCCCTTTCTGGTCCCAATCTGCCATCCCATCTGGATGTCACTAAATAGAACACTTAATCCTATTGTGTAATATCAGTAATACCTGATCACTAAAGTCACATATTTTTGTCTCTGCTATATGGTTTTTACATAGAAAAACAGGCTTTAACCTGGTGCAAGGTTGTGGATTCAGGTTTCAAGGACTTCAATGTATAGACTACAGAATTTTGCCGCAGTGGTGCTCAGTTGGCAGATGCAGATGTTGTCCATCAGTGAACACAAGGAGCATTCTGCTCAAGCAAACGGCATATGTGCAAACAGATAACATTTGTTTGTATTGTGTTCAGAGCTTGTTTTAAACCAGGTTATATCTAAGGGGGACTTGGTATAAGAGACTTTTAAAAGCATATAAACATCCAACAGGTTTTGTACAATCTGACTTTTCCCCTAAATCATGATCAATTTTTTAAAATCTCTTCCCACCCTCCCACTGTCTACTACCTACAACCTACCCTACTGTGGCACTCTGAATTAGAGCCAAGTTTGTAAGTTCAGTGCCTCATTTTTCAAGAACCTTATCTTTAAAAATTTAAGCATTTGGACTATATTGCTAGAAAGTTACAACGGAAGGTCACATAACAGTACAATTCCACACTGTACAATCAACAAGGCTTTAAGATGCTGGCAAATGCTGCAATAAACTGTAACAGAAAGCATTTTGCTGTATATGTCTTTATCTAGGTGACAGTCTGGAAAGGCTGTTGAACCCTCCAGCAATACTTACTTCGTCCTTTGAACAATAGCACTCCATGGTTTATGGCTACATCTCAAATTGTGCTTCAAAAGCAGCATGCCAAAGGGCTGATTGGAAACACGCTCACAATTTTTGATGGGCATGTGCGGTTATTTACAGTGTTCTTTTGGGGCCATCATGTAAATCAGGGCACCATCTAGATTCTTTATAAGCAAAGCAATGAAGTATGAATTGTGCTTTCAGCGCAATTGAATGAAGTATGAATTGTGCTTTCAGCTCTGTTTTGGGTCTTAATGCTACAAGACAAATGGAATATGTTATATTTATGAACAGTGGAAAGAAAAAAAATGGCAGCAGGAAAACGGCAATGTATTTGTCTGTGAGCTTCATTGTTGCAGCTTTCATCTATGACCAAAGTGGCTTATATAACCTGTGTTGGAGAAATGGTAACATGCCCATGTACAGTGTGTATTTCTGACCCTAGCAACTCAGAGCAGCGCTTTGGCAAGTCTTTCATGCTAACAATGCCAAATTGGAAAACGTCCTGCATTACTGTTGCTTTTTTGGAAAGTACTTGAACTCGTTCTTGGAAAAATGGTCAGAGGGCAGACAGTGTTTATTCTGAGTTTTTACAGTATTTGTTGTTGCATAAGAAACGACTGATGAAATAGGTAATATCAACTCCTTAATATCTATTCCTCAACCCAAACAGTGTTAACACATTGGACGTGACCTTCCCTGATGCAAGTGGAATCTTATCTAGATGATAAATCCACATTAAAGATGGTTGTATATGCCATATGAACTTTCCTGCAGACTGAGACCAAAGATCCACCTGGCTGATAAAAACATAAGAACATAAGAAGAGCCCTGCTGGATCAGGCCAAAGGCCCATCTAGTCCAGCTTCCTGTATCTCACAGCAGCCCCACCAGGTGCCCCAGGGAGGCATGAGACAACAAGATGCTTGGATCCTGTTGCCACTCCCTTGCACCCAGTACTTTGAAGTAGCCTACTACTAATGTAAGGAGGTTACAACCCATCATTGCCTATAACCCACGATGGACTTTTCTTCCAGAAATCTGTCCAATTCCCTCTTAAAGGCATCTAGACCAGATGCCATCAGCACCTCCTGTGGCAAAGAGTTCCACAGATTAACTACCCGCTGGGTAAAAAAGTACTTCCTTTTATCTGTTTTAACTCTCCTAACCCTCAGTTTAGGGGATGCTTCCTGGTTCTGGTGTTTTGAGAGAGGGAAAAGAACATCCCTCTATCGACTCTATCCCTTCCGTGCATTATTTTGTATGTCTCAATCATGTCCCCTCTCAGGCTCCTTTTTTCTAGGCTGAAGAGCCCCAAACGCTCAGTCTTTCTTCATAAGGGAGGTGCCCCAGCCCCATAATCATTTTCGTCGCTCTCTTCTGCACCTTTTCCAGCTCCACTATGTCCTTTTTGAGATGCGGCGACCAGAACTGGACACAATATTCCAGGTGTGGCCTTACCATCGATTTGTACAATGGCATGATAATATCGGCTGCTTTATTCTCAACCCCTTTTTTAATTACCCCAAGCATGGAATTGGCCTCCTTAATTGCTGCCGCAAACTGGGTAGATACCTTCATTGAATTGTCCAATGAATTGAATCGATCATTTGGCCTCCAATGTAGGCCATATGTAGGAAGTCTTCAAGCAAGGCATGATGGTGATAGACATTCAACAGTACCCCTAAATATTCAGAGGCACTATATCTCTGAACATGGAAGTGCCACTTCGCTCTCCTGGCAAATGGCCACTTCTAGACTTATCCACTATACCCGGGTCTCCAAACCCCAGCCCAGCATCTAGATGCGCCCCTCAGACAGCCCCTATCTGGCCTGCAGCAAGCCTCTGGTCCTCTATGAGCCTCCGGCCCACCTGACCTTGCTGGCATGGGCTGCATCCTCCAAGCTGTGCTCTGGTTGTGTGTAGAGGGTGTCCTGAGGGCCAAGGAGGCCACATGCATAAATTATACTTAAATTTATTGACAAAGCAACAGGACCGGCGCTGCTGGCAGCACTGGTCCTGTTGCGCCCACGCAGCGCTTCCCTCACGACAGCTGGAGCTGGCCGGCGTGAGGGATTCTCTGTCCCGTATCAGGATGGGGATTGGTGGGAAGGGGGAGGCGGGACTTGGGCGGGACCTGGGTGGGCTTGGGAGGTGGCCGTACGGCCAAATCCTAAGCCCGTCAGCGAGGTCGCGCAGCCCCAATTCAGGCTGTGCAGTCTCCTCCGATCTGAGCCTGCTCTTTAGTGGGCACAGGTCCGAGGAGCACATAGGGGAGGCTGGAGTCTCCCCTACAGTAAGGGAGTGCATGCTCCCTTGCCACGGGGAGGCTCCAGCCTCTCCTAAACAGTGTCAGATATGGCGCTGGCCCGTCGGCCTCACCAGCCCGACGCTGTTTAGGATTGCGCCCTCAATCTGATGGCTATTACTATACCACATTTTGGGCCCTATCCTATCCAACATTCCAGCACTGATGCAGGCTTGCCAGGTGTGCACTGCATCCTGTGTGTGTTGGGGGCGGGGAGTCACAAAGGCCTCCTCAAGTTAAGGGAGTGTTTGTTCCTTTTCCTCAGGGCTGCCTTGCAACTGCATCAGTGCTGGAATGTTTGTTAGGACTGGGCCATCAGTGTCTAAGAATTTCCTACACCAAATATGTATTGCATACAGATCTTTATATCCTAAACCTACTACCAGTCAACCTACTATCAGTCAATTCCTTGGGATGAATCTGTGTTCTAGTATTTTACAAGGGTGAAAATCATTTCTTCTACATTACCTTCTCCATACCATAAAGGTCTATGACTGTTTTCCCTCCACTGTCTGCTGATTGCACCTTAACTCATCCAGATCAGATTAGGGAACAATATATCTTGGAAGATAAGTAACCTAGGGCGCAATCCTACCTTGTGCTGGAACAGGCAGGGCGAGTTGCCTGCACTGTATCCATCGTGAGGTAGGACTGGGGCTGAAATGCAACTCGGAGCAATCCTAACCTGGAGTTTGGCCGTCATAAGTCCCGTGTGCCTGCCGAGGAGTATTGCCAATGCGCTGTAAAGTGTGTTTGAACCACTATTGGCACACATCTGTGCATTGGCCTCTTTGACTTCGAGAGTGGTGCAAATGCACTTTATGGCATGTTTGTGACACTCCTGGGCCAGCACAAGTCCCTTGTGCTGGCCCAACTCCAGGTTGGGATTGTGCCCTCAGACTAAGGAGATTTTATTCCCCTTATCCAGTAGTGTCATTCATTAACCAGGAGACGGAACGCGAGGCAGGACTTACCCCTTGATTGACAGGGAGCCCGTGACGCGTCGCCGCCTGCCGTTCCGCCACGGGGACTCCTTCCAGATGGCGCGCCCCTCCGCGGCTCTCCTGAGCACCCAGCGCGCCACCCAGGCAAGCGGGCACCCCCTCCGAGGCCAGGGGTGCCCGCGCGGCACTCGGCAAGGCAGCCACGCGTCAGAACCGAGCAGCCAATCAGGCGGTAAGTCCCGCCTCGCGTTCCGTCTCCTGGTTAATGAATGACACTACTGCCCTTATCCCATATCATGCATCAGCCAGTCCTATGGAGCTACTAAGTTCTGTGTCAACAATTTTGAGAGCACAAATCCAAGCAACCTGTGTAATGCTGGCCACGCCAGGGCCGAGGGTTAGGACCTGTGCTGCTGCCATTGCTGCCACTGGTCCCAAACCCTTCCTGGGCCTGATCCACCACCCAGGCCACCCTCCCCCCAAATGCCCACCTTTCTCCTGCGCTCCCACCACCCTCTCCAGCCCCCTATGCTGGCCTACCCAGCTCATCACAAACCTGCCTTCTCCAGGCTCAGGTCTGTCACTGCGAGGTCAGCACATGTCCTTATGCTGGTCTAGCCTGCTCCCGAGTAGCCTCAAACATGCTTTACAACACGTTTGTGACACCCAGGAGCTGGCACAGGGGAGTGTTAGGACTGTGCTGCCAATCGAACTGTTTTGAAAGCCAACTTAAATCCATTCTCATTCCTTGCTTTTTCCTCATCACTTCGGGCAAAAACGGAGTGGACAGTTGCCTCAGTAGAGATCTGTGACAATACTCCTACAGAAACTGGAGCAGCTTTACCTCATTAGCCTTGACACTAGTGCAATATTTCTAAACAAGGGTGAGTTTCTTCTGTGCTCATCAAAGAAAGTAATCGCACAGCCAGTTAGTGAAATGCGCCATAACAAAACGTTGACATCCCCAGCAAGCCAAATGATTATTCACTGAGGGTACAATCCTAACCCAGAGTTAGGCTGGCATAGTAAGGCCAGCAAAGTTTGGCTGGCATCAGAGCCACCATAAAGCATGTGTGGACCAGTCTCAGAGGCAGAGAGGCCAGCACACAGATGTGCGCCATCCTCCCTGGCTCTGAGAGTGGTCCAAACATGCATTACGGTGGCCCTGGTACCAGCCAAACTTTGCTGGCCTAATTGTGCCAGCCCAACTCCAGGTTAGGATTGCACCTTGAGTTTGAGAAATCTATGAACACAAGGTCAATTACCTTCAGAGTGCAATCCTAACCTGGAGTTGGGCCGGCACAGTTAGGCCAGCAAAGTTTGGCTGGCACAAGGGCCACTGTAAAGCGTGTTTGAACCAGGGAGGATGGCACACGTCTGTGTGCTGGCCTCTCTGACTCAGTGGTCCAAACATACTTTATAGAGTTCCTTGTGCTGGCCAAACTTTTCTGGCCTAACTCCAGGTTAGGATTGCATTATCAAGTAAATAGCAGTTTAGAAAGTCTGGTACCCAAAGGCAAGGGAATAAATGTCTTGGCAACCGTTGCAGACAATATCAGTTGATACTGCTTGTTGTGCATTCATTCTTTCCTCACATGCAAGTTATAATGACTTCCAGACTTTGAGCATATTAAAGAATTGTACAGTCTTAATCAACTCCCTTCCTCCTTCTTTTCTCTATTAATGGAGAAAGAGAATGCATTTTTTGTTTTCATTGTCATAAAGAATGCCGTGCAAACTTCAGGGCTATTACTTGGAAAAATGTTCGTAAAGAAAGGAATATGGCATAGATAAGATGCAATATTCTAGTTAAAATTTGGAGTTGACTTTCAAGTCACTATGCCAAGAATTAAGCATGAGTCCCCAGTAGCTAAAATTAGGAGTCCTTAGAATTAGAAAGCTAAAAGCGGAAATACTATGCATGGCTAGGTTGCTTCAATCCAACTTGCCATATTCCTTGCTGAATGATGCATCATGCATGCAAATAGTTGCTGAGCATTCAAATCCCCAGTCTGATCCATCAACTGAAGCTGCAGGCAGCTCTCCCCACTGAACAACTGATCTGTGTTATTGCACATGTGTGATGGAATTATGGCCACACAGCCCACTTGCTGCAGGCATATGGAGCTGTTGGGAGTACTATGTTCAGTGTCATTTAAGGATCCTGATAATGTGATAAACCACAACCATCACATTTCCATGTAGTGTTCCAAATTCATTTGTCAGGAATAATTAGTATTATTTCATCATGCAGCTAATTGTGACGAAACTTTCACAATCACTAGCACATATTGCAAACATTGACCATGTGCTTAAAAGTTCTGTTTTTCTTTTTTGCTATTCGTTGATCATCTTAATAAATAAAAAAAATCTTAATGGTAAAAGGAATAAGCAATGTATATATATAACTAATCCATTTGGCTCCTAGGCCAGGTTCATATTTTAATCTTACTTAAGTATTATTATTATTATTATTATTATTATTATTATTATTATAAGAATATATACCCTGCCTTTCCTATGCTGAAGCAAATGCCCAAAGCGGCTTACAGAGAACAAAACAAAATACAATGTCACCATAATAAGTAAAACACATTAAAACAAGATATTAAAATAAATTAATAACAAATTAAAGATTAACGGGAACACCGAGAGTGAACAGGAATGAAAACTCGACCCAATTCTCCATATTAGGACATATTGGAGGGTGGGAAAAACAATTGACCAGGGGAGTGAAACAGACTATGACAATATACCAGAGGGACAGAGGGCAGACAGCCACACGGTCATCCAAAGGCCAGACTAAATAGATATGATTTGAGTCCTATCCGAAAGGCCATGAGGGAGTGTTTAGTTCTTAGTTCTTCTGGTAGGGAGCCACTACAGAGAAGGCTCGTCCCTGAGTTGCCATCACTTCAACTTGGGACAGAGGGGGCACCTGAAGGAGAGCCCCTTTAGATTATCTAAAGAGGGCAAATTGGTATGTATGGGAGAAGGCGGCCCTTTAGGTAGGTTGGGCCTAAGTCATGAAGGGCCTTAAAGGTTAGTACCATCATCTTAAGTGAGGTCTCATCTTAAGTGAGGTCTCAGCCAGATGGGCAACCTCCTTGAGAAAAGGGAACATTTGTCCCTTCCCCCGGGGAAAGCCCCTCTGCCCGTAATGGGGCTCCTTGGCTCACCACCAGCTATTTTGCAGCCCCATGTCAGGCTGCCTGGTTCGAGGTGGAACCCACTGGTGGGTCCAAGCCTATTGTTGGCCAGCTTCTCCCCTCCCCCTGCCCAGGTCCTCCCACCCCAAATGGGCTTACCAGTGGCCAGAGCTGCTGGAACACCAGTTGTCCCATCTGCTCAAGTAGGGACTAGGCCAGTGATGGCGAACCTATGACACGCGTGTCAAAGGTGACACACCACAAATGTGACACACCAGCATTCACCTATGCCGGACAAAAACTGAGTTCGTTTTACTCATTTTTCGTTTTTGTAATTATTTGCAGTTTCTTTATATAACACATAGCATCACACTTGATTGGACTGTATTTTTGTTTAAATAAATGAATATATAGAACTATTTCTCTTTTGTTCGGGAAGGGGATTGACACACCAGCGAGTCAAGTTAAGCATTTGCCTAAGTTTTGACACGCCAAGCTGAAAAAGTTCGTCATCACTGGACTAGGCTCTAATTCACCGCCATACCGGTGTGAGTAGTGAGGTGTCACAGACGTGCTTTATGGCATGCTTGCAACACTTCTAGCCAGTGGTAAACACATACTGCCGGCAATACAGGCCATAGGATCAGGCCCTAAGTATGTACTTCCAGTGCAGGCCACCATATTTTTGTGGCAGCTGCTGCCATTTTAAAAACTGGTCATAAACAATACGCATGACAGTTTGCTGTTGCCCGTAATTTTGAAACGATTGAACCCGGCCTTTTCAAGTAACTAATTGCAGAACAGAGCTAGGGGCTGAGATCCTATTATAGTAGTTCTCCACAAATAAGTCTGCTGATTTTGATTAGGATTATGTAAGGCCACAGTAGCGTGTGGTAACAAGCATCATTTCCTGCAGACGGTCTGATCTTGCTATTGTCTGATTGCAGTGGCAACTTTTACAATATTTTTTGAAAATCTACAAAGCCTGTTTGATCATCAAGAGCTGTGCAAGAAAATTTAAAAACTGCAACAAGGGAGTCTATCATACGAGCATGTGTCTTCTATGTCCGATGAAGAAGTAATTGTGAGTACCACAGCCTAAGAGGCTATGAAAGTCAAAGCAGAGATTTTGCACAAAGAAGCAAACGCCCCCACCCTCTAAGTATTTGCTCAGCTTACTGACATCTGCTTTCCTGGGCAAGGCAGCATGTTTCCTGGACTTCAGCTTTCTGTGGGGACCAGGGAGGGTTATAGACAGAGGGTTGGAGTCAGATTTACCTGGCTGATTCATAATGTCTTTGTGAAAAGGTCTCTTCCAAACTGCTGGAGTCATGATATTTCAACACACAGGTCAACACAAATTCACCTAAAATGACTCTGTTGGCTACAATCTTACATACTAACAGGGCTGCAGGGCGTGTAATAATTTCCTGCTGTGGCTAAATTAACATTCCAGAACCCAATGGAAATTTTTTGCTGCTCAGAGATTAACCTGCAGTTTCAGATAACTGCTGTTTACATAGACGAGCGGTATTTAGACAGAGAGCCCTATCGGGCTCCAAGGTTTCCTTAAAGACTCCTCATCTCCCAGATACTCCTGTACAAATACAATTCGGATGACAGATGTGTGCAAGAGACTTGTGGAGTTTTAGAAGAAGAATTATGCTGGCAATGAACTGGCCAGAGGGTCCAGGTGGTTTTGAACAGGGACGTGCGGGTTTTGCAGGAAATGTGTGTGGCTACTGAGGCAAGCCGGAGACTTCAACGGAGTAAGCAAACTTTGCGAATGGAGCTCGTGAGTCATAGGCAGAAGCATTGCCTGCAAGCAAACAGGAAGAGGAGAGCTGAAAACGAGCCAAAATGACTCAGAGAGAAATGAAACTGGACTGGGTAAAAAGACTGTTGTCAGAACTTGCTAACAAACTTCACTGTAGCCTCCCATCTCCACAGTTGTCCATGCTGACAGCCACTGGAGTTGACAGCCCCATGTCAGGCTGCCTGGTTCTCCATCCCATTATCCAACCCATTATCCATCCCATTATCCAACCAAGTCCCTAATCATATTTTCCTATTCTGCAATGCTCACATTCTTATGATCTATGGTCCAAGCAGAAAGGGCAGTTACAAGTCTGTGGCAATATTCTTGCTACACTATTGGCGCGTCAGTGCATTATTAAGAGCACAGCAGTATAGTTTGCCCTTGAGACTTGGATGGTAAATGTGCCATACAGTCAGTTCTCTTTATATGTAAGTTCGCTATCTGCAAGTTCGCTTATCCATGAGGGGTAGAATTGCTATCTACTTCTCCTTATCTGTGCCTCTGTTCTCAATATCTGCTATGAAGAGATCTTCCGGAGGCTGCAGGGACCTTCAGAATGGTGCCTGTGACCAGTGCTGACCCCTTAAAAATGGCTGGCAAAAGCTTATACCAGGCACTTTAACGGGGGCTGCCCTGGTCACAGTGCAAAGATCCTTGCAGCCTCTAGAAGGTCTCTGCAGCATTCAAGATCTTTTGGCATATCCTGATGCACTCTGCTGGATTCTTCTGATGGCAGGTAAGGTACCATTTCCCCTCACTCTAGGGTACACCTTGTACCTAACCCCATTAGCTATGAATATGCTATCTGCTAGGGTTTCCAGGAAGCTAATTTAGTGCAGTGGTTCCCAAACTGTGAGCCATGGCTCCCTGGGGAGCTATGGAAACCAGCCAAGGGAGCTGCAGAGTTCTTGCTAAAAACCGCTGCCCTGTACAATATACTCCTTGTAGGATTGTAGCCCTAATGGGGAGCATCGGCCAATTACGCTGTAAGTCAAGGGAGCCACCTGTCAAAATGTTTGGGAGCCACTGCCCTAGTGAATAACAAGAACTGAATTTCTATGTAGTTCAATTCAGGCTATTTGAAAAATCAGTGGATCAAAGTGATGCCTTTTGAATTTCGGCTTCTTACACTTTTATTTATTTTCCCATGGACAATAGAGCTGGTTCAATTCTATTCACCACTGCCATGCAAGGTATTATTAGAGCCATCCTAGTTTCTCCCTGCCACCACCACCCACTCTGACTGATGAGAACACAACTTCCAAGGACTGACTACTTAAGGTGTTTAACTGTCATTTTAGTTTTCAGCTGTACTTCACATGCCTCTGTGATCGCTGATCAATCAATATACAATATACAAATCAATATACAAAAAAGTGTGTGTGTGTGTGTGTGTGTGTGTGTGTGTGTGTGTGTGTGTGTTCCAGCATAACTCTGGAATGCCTGGAGCGATTGACACCAAACTTGGTACACATATGCCTTACGATCTGGAAAGAAATACTGCAGGGGTAAGACACCCCTAGCGCCCCTACGGGTGGGGGTGTGAAGGGGGTGACATGTAAAAATAATCGGAAACGGCTGACAGTGTCAAATCCATTGTTTTTGGGGTTGCTGAGATGAATGGTGACACTCCTGATGCCGTTTCAGTCCAAGTTCAGCCCCTATCATCATGGGGGATGTGTGTGAGAAAGGGTGACAAATACAATGGATATACATGTGTGTGTGTGTGTTCCAGCATAACTCTGGAATGCCTGGAGCAATTTACACCAAACTTGGTACACATATGACTTACATTGTGGAAAGAAATACTGTGGGGGTAAGACACCCCTAGCGCCCCTAGGGGTAGGGGTGGGAAGGGGTGACATGTAAAAATAATCAAAAACAACCGACGAACCCATAGTTTTTGGGGTCGCTGAGATGAATAGTGACTCTCCTGATGCTGTTTAAGTCCACGTTCAGCCCCCATTAGCATGGGGGGTGAGAAGGGGTGAACAATAAAATGTCCAAAATGACTGACAGTGTCAAATCCATAGTTTTTGGGGTCGCTAAGCTGATTGGTGACAGTCCCGATGACATTTAGTCCCGATGACTGTCCCAAGTGTAGTCGAATAGAATGAATAGAACTCTGTAGAACCTTCTGGAACTTTTTGGAAATCATTATGCCCCGGTCTTGGACTCCAATCAAATACTTGCCATGTGACCAGGCATAGTCACTGAATACAAGTCTATCGATACCGTAGTAGATGCCTATGAGGTCGTCAATTTCCCATCAGACTTCCTAAACTCACTTGATACGGCTGCATTGCCACCACATCGTCTTTTACTTACAGTGGAATCTCCAATTATTTTACTACAGAACCTTGACCCGCCAAAACTTTGCAACGGCACAAGGCTGTGTGTCAAGAAGATGCTGGGTAATGTAATTGAAGCTACTATCTTAACAAGAAAGGGAGAGGGTGAAACAGTTTTTATCCCACAGATAACACTCATTCTGACGGATCTCCCTTTTCACTTTATTAAGAGATTGCAGTTGCCAGTGAGACTTGCATTCTCGATCATGATCAACAAGTCGCAGGGGCAGTCTATTAAGTACTGCGGAGTGGATTTGAGATCGCCATGTTTCTCCCACGAACAACTGTATGTTGCTTGCTCAAGGGTGGGTTCACCCAAGAATTTATGTATTCTTGCTCCTGGAGGTGAAACTAAAAATGTTGTTTATAATCAAGTTTTGAGTTAAATTAATATTATAGTGAATTTGTAAAAGATTTTACTTTATAATTTTTATACTGTACTTATACTTTTAATTGCCTGCACATAAAATTACTTCAATTTTACACTGTAGATAGAATTCATTCCTTTTCCTGTCTAATAGAAGCTGGGGATAAATAAATACCTGGGCAACACTGGGTAAGGACAAGCTAGTATTGAATAAATGTTCAAAACAGCCTGATAGGAACTTGAGAAAGTATGCAGTTGAGCAGATGGGAAAGATTGTATTACACAGACTGTACAAGCAGCATTCCAGACTATACTCACAACTACCCTTAGGGAGGGTCTGGGAGGACCACAGCAAGCCTCCCTGCTGCTTGAAATTGCCCCAATTTGTGATTAGAGTGCACTTCCGGTTTTCAATCTGTCGTGAATCAGGGTGATTTCAAGCAGTAGGAAAGCCTGCAGATGTAATGGGGCTGCGGGCCTCCCAGACTCTTCCCAAGGCAAGCATGATCCCCCAGGTAAGAGGAAAAGCTCCTGAGTGTCCATAAGTGATTGCTGTGACACTGTCAGGAGACACCCCCGCCCCCAGCCCCAGGCCCGGCCCCTGCAAGTACTAGTGAAGTCCAAATTGGACATTGGGAATTGCTGATCCGTAAGAAATATTGCATATTTCATGCACAGCACAAAGAATTTTGCTTCAACACATCAAGTCTTAATGACAAAAGTGCTACCTAGGCAACATGGATATGGTAAGTGCTCTAGCATTTCATGCTGTTTGTGCTGCCTTTCCTTAAGGAATACTTCTCTCATTCTCTCTCTTTCTCCCCCCCTCCACAGTCAACATACAGAGACGGGAAATCAGAGGTCGTGTGTGCCTCTGGGGATGTTGCAATCAGGGGAAGAGCGGCAGCTCAATCCTGAGCTTCCCGGCCGCTGGAGCAAGCAGCAGTAGCCAGGTGGCTACCTCTTCATCCTGTGGCAGCCAGGCAGCTGTGGGAGGCCCAGTGCTTAGGGCCCGGGTGGGCAAGTGGTCTACTCCCCTCCAGCTAGGGTCACGTGGTCCTACACTGAGATTGGAATTGGCAGTGAATGCCGCCACAGGTCCCATCCCCACTCTGCCCCTCCCCTTGCCCAGGAATTCCCTTCCGCCCCACCCAAAAAAGGATGCGATGCCGGTGAGCGGTGCATTCACTGCTTGCCTGCACATGCTGCCACCTCTAGGTGGGCCGGGTGGGGGTTAGCCAGGTGGTAGCCCAATGCCATCAGTAATGGCTTACCACCAGCCCTGGAAGTGCCTTACAACATCTTTTGCCACACAGGCACGGGCATTACCACTTGTACCACCCATGCTGATGGGCTCAGGATTAAGCCCTAAATCCTTAGTGTCAAGCTCTCATTTGATGCCACAAACAAAAATTTTAATAAATGCACGTTGCAACTGTGAAAACTTTGGTTTTTTTAACGTAAAGTTTTTTATTTTATATATAGAGATGGGTAAGGTAATAGGGAAAACATGGGAAAGGGATACAATGGTCAACACAAAAGGTACACATTGATTACAGCTTAATCATCTCCACTTAATTACTGTTTGCATACTATCTAATTCATCATTTATCATCTTAAAAATTATGTATACAAGTCTTAATAACTCTTATTTCTCTTCCTTATTTACAAAATCTTTTTTCTCTACAACCTAAAATTTTCTATACATAGTACCTAACATCTAATCTTTATTTCATTTCTTCTATCCAGTCATAGAACAATCTCCAATATTCTTGAATTTTTGTTAATCACCCTTTCATCCTTTCAGTTAAAACATCCATTTCTGCAATTTCATATATTTTCTCTATTAATTGTTCAACATTTGGAATCTCATTTTTCCATTTTTGTGCATACAATAATCTTGCTGCTGCAACTGTGAAAATCTTGAAATACAAATCTGAAAGCATACTTCATGAACTTTTCTCTTTTGAGGAATTGTACGTTGGAATTCAATTAAGAATTGAATTAGGAAATGCTTAATTAGGAATCTGGAATTGAAAAAGGAAAGTGTTCCTTGGGAAATGATCTGGGGAGAGAGCTGGAATCAATTATTTCAATTATTGCTGTAATGAGCAGTGGTGATCAGGTAACAGGAATTAGACAAACTAATTGAGTAGAAGGGAACTAGACATTTACAAGCTCCTCCTAACCCACATTTTGGTTCCTCTCCTAGCCAAGGGTGTGACCATGTTAGTGCCCTCAAGGATTTTAAAATCCTATTGCATTCCAATAAGGGGGGTATTTCACAAGAGCGTGGAGATCTTGTTCATTGGCATTGTAGAAGTTTGCACAAGGCAATTGGGGTGGTAAATAGTTGATGACTCTCTTGTACTTCATGAGATCCCATCTCCTTGGTAGACCAAAAAGCCAGGCCCAATGAAGAGGTTCAGGAGGCAAGCAATGCTTGCAGATGAAGTTTTTAGTATGGATTTGCCACTGCACTCACTTTATACAGTATGGCTATATGACATATAGTACCTCTTGGGCCCCAAATGGGTTCCATCAAGTGGACCTATTTTGGCCCACTGTAACATTCTTGCATTAACCTTTGCTGTCAAAGTTGCTTGGCTTCTATTCACTTTGGATACCATAGTTCAATCAGAGTCTGTACCAGATGTTTTACATGCACTTCTTATCATGGATGCTTGGATCATGGCACCCCCTCTCCATTTAGAATGTTGATGTGATACTTGGCTTTGTGAAGACCATTGCTTGGAATCAGGACTCCTCTGCATCATGAATGGTAAAGGCCAGTCAAAAAGCTTAATTTGCAGGGCATTTGAACAATATTGGGCATAGGCTAGAATAGGCCAGGTCCTTCTAGCATTTGGGGGACAGAGCAAATTACCCTCTCCCTCAAGAAAAGCAGGAGTCCTCCATTTTCCAATTAGGCATTTATTATCTCATCCTAGCAAAATGGCAGAGTGTGCGTTAGCAGAGCAATTTCAGGCATTCTTAGATGGTGCATCCTATGTGGATCCTTTTTAAAAAAATATGGATTCACTTGCCCTGGTGGAAGATCTTCATTGGAGACCACAACTCTGTTGATCTTGTATCTCTGTGATAGTTGATACTGCAGAGTACACTGTTCTCTTGAATTGCCTAAAGTTGGGGCTGGCTATCCAATAGCTTTCTTGACTGGTCATATACAGAAGTGGTCATTGCAGAAGTCAGCTATGAGTGGCTGGGTGTTCCACAGAGCTCAGTACTGGCTCTGATGTTAATTTCTGCATGAGGTCACTGGAAGACATCATCCATAGGTCTGGAGTCAATTTTCCTAAGTTGAAGATGCCCAACTCTGCAGTTTCCAACCATCCTGGAACGGCCATCCCTGAACCTTTCCCTGGAGGCTTTAGTCAGGTGGATAAGGATAAAGCTAAGCAAGACAATTAAGCAGTGGTGCTGGTCCTAGGAAATCTTAAGACTTGGGCCAGCTTTGATTGGTTTTTACAGCTGAACCAGTAAAGCCTGTATTTTGATCCCGACAGCCTTTTGAAAAGCAGATAGCTCTGGTTGTGTTAGACTGAATAAATGCACCATTTCCAGCCATCTTTAGCTGAGAGGATCTGACCACTGATGTGGCTGCTCTCAAAGGCAGAAGCTTCACCTACTGCCACTGTGATTACAAACCTCTTTATGAATCTTCGTAGATGTGAGCATATCTGGTTATGCCATCTGCACTCACTATCAAGATGCACTGGTGTGCAAGGTGTTCACTTTAATATTGAAAGCCATTTGTGGCCTGGGATTGACTACATTTCTCTGCATCAACCCCCATACCAGATGTGTGTTGCTAATGAGGTTCTGCTTCACATTCCATCAGTGCAGGACCTGTATCTGTCCAAAGCAGGGTCTTTACAACAATGGCCTTGAGGCTCTGGAAATATCTTTCCCCTGGAGTGGAAAGTTCCATTCCTTGTGTGCCTTCAGAGAGGTTGTACAGCACATCTTTCCCAGCTGCTTTACATTAGACTGGCTGGGAATCAAAAACTCTGCCAGGTAACTTCTGTGGGTTTGTGGGTACAGTTTTGCTGCTTTCGTTGCATGCTTTTAATAACTTTAAAAATGTTTTATTTTTGTAAGCTGCTTTGAGCTTACTGGAAAAGCGACTCAAAATGTTTTAGAAATACATTAAATATTGTTTGTAGAGTAAGCAAAACACAGATACACTTGGAGTTACTCTTAGAGCTTGCATATTTATTGAACAAATCCTACTAAAAGAGCTAAAATACACTGGGTACTTGTAGTGCATTATTAAAGATCACACTGTTACAAAAGCCTGCATTTTCAGCAGTACACAACTGCAACTATACATAAATGCCACAACTGCTGAATACTGTTTCTTGCTATATGTATATACAGCACAATTGATTTATCTAAACTACCAGAAAGAAAGTGCACAAGAATGGGGTAGGAGGGGGAAGAAAATCTAAGAAGTGCAATGCATGCATTTGTATTTAACAGTCAGAAGCTAAACAGAGCAGGACAAGGCCTGCCCAGTAAAAGGAAGAGCTGAAGGACAGAGTTATATAAAAAATTAAGGTGGGCTTCCAGACTGTGTCTAACACAACAACATTCCATGAGTAGATGGTACTGTTTTGTTTTGTATTTTGTTTCCTAATTCCCTGGGAGCAAGAACAAAAATGTAAAATCCACGTGTTCAAAATACTGTGGAGTTATATTCATTGCCTTTTTAAGAAAATTTGTCTTTCTACACAGTTAAAAAAACAATTAATTATGCTTTTAAAAGAAGAGCCAATTTAGTATCTTTTTAAGAGGACGTTTAAAAACACACTAGCCCCCCATTTCTTTTAAAAAAACGTCTTCCTAATGAATCCAAAAAGATAAGACAAAAACATTAAGACAACCCCTAAAGACCATAAGAAAGTTATTGCTGCTCTTTATCCAAATTATGTAAGCAGAATGGCAGGAAGGAAAATTGTAGTAAATTACAGTTTTGCTATTGCTCCCACTACCATTGCAAGTTTGTGAGCATACCTAGGTAGGAATCAGTTCCTCACTTGCTGAATTAGTAATTACTCACCCTACAACACTGAATAAGAAAGCCACACTGAAGACACAAGGAAACAAGTCAGTCCAGTCTAAAGAACGAGAACAAAGTACCAACACCTTCTTAGAACATGGAAATTAAAATAACTCCATCAGAGCTACCTTGCCAAGGAGCATGTTTAAAGTCCAAAATAGCACCATTCATCAGTGTCTCAAATCCCGTGGCAGCATCTCAGTCACTTACCACAAGGAAACCATGAGTTTCATACTACTTCTATACATCAAAAGAGTACATGGATAAAATATAGAGATATACAGACAATCGATGAAAAAAAATAAAAACTACTAGGCTTGTTACATCTAAATGAAATAAAGGGGGGACTCTCAGCCTCTGCGAGAAGCAGTTAGGATCATGGAAACTGAATGGCAGTAGTTTACCAGTTGTGTGTAGTCAGTGAAGTTTGAGTAGTGGAAGACATTGCTGTGGTAGAACAAGACCTGAAGGCCCACCTGTAATGTTTGTAAACTTGGGTTCACAGTGTGAAAATCTGAGAGCTTTTATTTGAGTTAGAATGGTTAAAACCCGGTTTTATGGTACATATTTTTCCACTGTAATGCTCCAAAGCAAGGCTCAGAGTCCCATAGATTTCTTCTTATGATTTACACATAAACAATTCCCCATATATGACACCATGATGACCTCATCAACACCCATACACCATATTTAATACAAATGAGGAGTTATGATTAAAAAGAGGAGAGGTAATTAATTTTGGTGAAGTGGTGTCCATAGCCGTTTGCTGGTGCCAGGAACAGAGCTTCAAATTTCTCATTCTTTTTGCGATTGACTTCCTTTGGGATGGGTAGATTGTCCTACACATAAAACGTAGGAAAAAGAATTAGCTGCATTTCTACAAAACTTGTCAAATCCTTACATGCTCTTGGCCTACAGACTTGCAGTTTAAACATTAAACATGATGTCTTTATATTTTAAACTATTCGGGAAATACCAGGGAAATATTTGTTTCAAAAATGGGCAAATGCTGAGGCCCTCTGGACAGTCATATCCCTAATGTGTTTCTCTCCAGCTCGACTACTACAAGGCCTCCATATATTGATTTCCATGTCAATCTTGCTCACAGTCTGGTACCCTTCTCTTATCCACA
This sequence comes from Lerista edwardsae, assembly GCA_029204185.1. Lineage (NCBI taxonomy): Eukaryota > Metazoa > Chordata > Lepidosauria > Squamata > Scincidae > Lerista > Lerista edwardsae. The sequence goes on along the minus strand of JAJKFI010000001.1, from coordinate 36,156,551 downwards.
GTAGAACTAAACCTGAAGCAAATGAATCACTCACAAGGAGCACAAGCTACTGTTTTGTACACCACCAATCACTCCCCATTTGGAGGGGCTGCAAGGCAGGTGAACACAATTGTGGCTGGTGCTTGCAGTGAGCAATTGAAACACCTCATTTGGCAGCCAGATAGGGGGGGGGAAAAACCTGTCCAGCCACAACAATGTGGTTGTGTGAATCAGCCTGGAACTCTTGTTTAGTAAAGCTGTTGCTAAAAACCACACTGAAATTTAGCTGTCAAGGTGGCTTTAGTGCATTTCAAATTCTTTATCAAGGGAAGACTACTGGTTAGGAGAGTCATTTGCTACCCTGATGTTCTATCAGTAATCATAGAATGATTATTAGTCATGATCCACATTAGAATCCTAGAGTTCTGTGCCTGCGTGCTTAGGCACCCTACCTCAGAAAACTATTCTAACCACCATGCCAACTTAATAATACACCATTCCTTAAAATGTCTGATGTCATACATAAAATCCTTATTTCTGTATTTTGGACATGTTTGGGCATTTGTGCAGGGCATCCCATGACCTACTTTACCCCAAACAACAATACACATGAAATTCACGTGGACAAATTTATACACTAGTTGGGGGCCATCACTTTGAATATCTAACACCTATTATATGCAATTAATATAAAACTATGGTGGAAGCCATCACCCAAAGGCACAGAACATTAATGTTAACGAGTCTGCCTTCCAGCAAATTCATTTGGGGTTTTAATCACAGGCTCCAGTTTTACTAGCCTTTCTATTTAATGCACAGAAAATCCATTTGAGCTACAAGATTGCCTTGTTACTGAACTGTAACTTCCTGGTGCCTACTTCTCCTGCCTTCTTAAATGGCTTATTTTTTCTTAGGTTTCTGGCACTCAATAATGAATCCTTTTTCTTGTAATAATTTATTGAAAGGCATATTTATTCCTCCAAAGTTGTAAGGAATAGCAGCATACCAGGTTGACTAGTGGTCTAAGGGCCCAATCCTTTCCAGTGCTGGTGCAGCTGTGCCAATGGGGCATGTGCTGCATCCTGCGGTGGAAGGAAAGTCATGGCGGCCGCCTCATGGTAAGGGAACATTCGTTCCTTTACCTTTGGGCTGCACTGTGGCTGCATCAGCTCTGGAAAGTTGGATAGGATTGGATCTAAATCTGTAATCCGAAACACAGTTACTAGGGAGCAAGCACCATTGGACACAGTGGGACTTATTTCTGAGTAAACGTACACAGAATTGTACTCCACATTTTTCTTTCTCACTTGGTCACTATTTCAGTGGCCCTAATTTTTAGTTCTCAGTTCCTTTATTATATATCACATGTTTACACATGGGGTTAACTTGAAGCCTATCTATCCTGTTTGCTATTTAGCACCAATGAGATCTGAAGCCCATGATTATAAATCTTCTTAGACAGAGATATACAATGGAAACATGGGCCTAACTATAAATTCCATTTGATAAGTAACATTCAGAAGACATGAACTCTACTAATAGACAGTTAAAAACCCTTCAACTTTTCGTCTTAAAATTCTGCACAAGTCAGTTTCCATACTACCATATTGACTTTACTTGGCTTCAGCCTTTTAAACTAAAGTACAGCAAACTCTGGAGTTAAGAAATAACTGCACTTAACTGGATAAGCACAGAGCAATCTCCTCATTAGATAAAAGAGCGACACTGGGCTTCAGAGTATTTTCCTGGTCTGAAGGCCACACAGAAAAACAGAGCCCATAACCATATTTCATATACAGAAGACTTTCCATATTCAGCATTTTCAACTGTGCTGGGAATTGAGTTACTCTGTGGCTCTACCACTAAGTTTGTGGAGGCAAAGTCTGACTGTCAAACGCCATCAATTCAAACTGGCTCTGAGCATTCACACTTGAAAGCAAGAAACAGTCCATCTTAGTATAACAACATTGAAGCACTCACTAAAAGTCACTGCTGGTGATTCTGTACATAACAGGCAGAATCAAGCTCTCTGTCCCACATATGCTTCTCCCACTAGGGAAGATCTTCAAGGAACAGGTTCGTGCACTGGGTAGGTTACATATTTAGCGCAAACAGCAGCTTCTGGGGCTGGAGTAAGCATGTCAGGCCCAAGAGACATTTCTGAGAGACCAAGGCCTTCCCTCTCCTGCAGCAGTTGGTGCATCCCTGCACTGTTGCTTTACGGCATCTCTCCCATAGGCCAGTGGTTCTGGGGAGAAGTCAGGGAAGGGAAACCTGGGGGGGGGACAGACCTAATGTGGCCTATGGCCCCTTTGTCGTTAATTCTGTTGTGGGTGGGTAAAAAGGAGGGCAATGAACAACTCCTTTCATGGTACCCTGCTGCCTTTAACTCCTCATGTTACATGGGGTTTAATTTTATCACCACTCTCCTCATCTCTAGAAGTACTAGACTAAGGAGATCTCATGCCAGCAAATGAACTTGATCAGGCTGCTTGCCCAGCAGTTGCAGTTTAAAATCTTCATTCATTCATTCATTCATTCAAGAGAGAGAGAGAGAGAGAGAGAGAGAGAGAGAGAGAGAGAGAATCCATCTTACTTCTTTCAACTCCTTTGCTATAAGAAAAACCAACCTTTGAGAAATGGTTGCTTAAAGAGCAATTGCACTGCATGTGGTGGGCAGGCTTTTGTAGGGAGGGGGGCAACATGACTTTGGACACTGCACCACATTACGGTTGGACATCTGCCTTCAGGATGCTTAATAATGGAAAGGTGAGATATGAACTCACTAAATAAATACATAAATTCCAGCCCGGTCATTAAATTTTGATGACTGTTCAGAGTTTTATATGCCAAGAATCCACAGACCTGTATTTTAATGCTAAAAGAGTGTAAATGCTTAAATTAAGGCTTTGATTTGAAGTTCATGAGAACCTGGTATGTATGAATGGGAAAAACGAAAACCTACACTGAAGAGTCATAAAATATTCTTTTTTGACAAGTTATTTCTTTACTGAATACATTTTGTGTTCCCTAACTGAATTTTTCTTTACTCTTAACAGGCTATAGGCAGAAAACTGAAAACTTAGAACATGCGAGCAATGCAGACAGACAGACCAAAGGTCTGGGCACAATTCCAAAGGCATTGTGTTGCGCAGTTCCTTTTCAGCTGTAAAAACCATTTCAGTCCTGACATTCTGCCATACAATCATGAGATATAAATCCCATGTGACTATTCTAGAGTCTGCAAATACATTCTGTGTGTTCCATGCAGCCATTTACACTTGCCTATTCCATGAGAAAGAGAAAGGGCCTTTTTGTCTCAAATTCTGAACTCAAAAAAATGTTCATTTTTTATTGCTCTCTGATTATATAAAACTGTTTTGGGTTAGCAAGACAAGTTCATAAAACTGAAGGACTGTGCTTGTCTCACTAGTCTTCTGTGATTATCTCTTTGGTTTAATGATAAAAATCTTGGGGTAAGAAGGCTGTTATAAAGTATATCTGTTTCGGTACAATTTTATAATGAAAACATCCAGAGATACTGAAAAAGTTTTAATTCTTTAAGGAAGTGCATAGACTTTTTTCCCATTTCAGTGGGGATGGGATTGTATTTTAGGCATCTAGTCATGGACTAAAGTATGGCTTTGATAGCCACTTCTAATTTCCCTCAAATTTTCAGAGAGGGGTTATTTAATGGGATGTTGGTAGGGAAAGCTGCTTTCACACAGCCAGAGGCAGATCTAAGGGAGGGCAAAGCTCTAAGTTTTGCAAGAAGCCTTACTTTGCAGTGGAAATCACTCCTCTCCTGCACCGTTTTAGCCAATCCTCACAGGGAAAAGCAACATCTTGGCATTGCTTACTGGCTACAGCAGCAAGGGAGAGCAGGGATTTACATGACAGGGTAAGGCTTCTTGCAACACTTAGAGCTTTGCCCTTCCTGTAGATCCGCCTCTGCCTAGGAGCTCAGAAGTTCCACTGCAAGGCATGGCATGCTGTATGACATGCAGTTGTTTAAATGGGAATTTTGGGCTACTAGCCTGATCCACAAAATATTTTGCCAGCCTGAGTAATTAATCCAAGCCTTCATTATGGGAAGAAACTTCTACAAACTGCCTTAGATTGAATCAGGCCATTGGTCCCTCTTGTTCAGTATTATCTCTACATTGACTGGGAGTGGCTTTCCAGGGCAACAGGTTGGGGTCTTTCCCAGGCAGATCATGTGCTCTTCCACTCAACTATGGCCACTCCCACAACAGTTGGATCCTATTGAGTTACTACAACAGTCCCTGGCCTTGTTAAAGCTCCATTTGGCTTTGCTGCCCTATAAGGAAAAGTGACTTCAGTCACACTGTGGGGACACTTCCAACTTGTCACCCCTTCCAGTTGCAGCGATGGGCTCCAAGGCAGAGTGGGTTAAAAGAAAAGGTGAGGCTGAGCAGAGAGACTAATCACAGGGGAAACACCAACTCTACTGCAGAGGTGATGGGCAGCTGGTTTCTCCCACTAGGTGGCCCCAGAGGAAGGGGACAAGACACTCCCACTAACTAAGACAACTCATTCTCTTGACCTGGAACAAGGACTCCTCCTCACATCTGCTCATAAATAAGGGCCTGCTCTTAAGTAAGAATCTCACTGCAAGCCAAGCAGGAACCAGGAAATTCATGTGGCTGGGATGTGGCTTGTAAAAAGGCAAGAAAAAAAGAGACCAAAGAGGAAAAAGCTTTGAGATGCCTCATGGTCAGAGAAGGCAGCCAGGAGAAACTGAATGACACTAACACCATTCCATTCTGGCTAAGGCTGAAGAGTTCGTAGCTTACTCAGAGGCGGTCCGGGCCAGGAGCGTGCCCCATGGCAAGGCGACGAAACCACGCCCCCGGCACGTCGCCCCGCCCCTGTGAGTCTCCCCACCACGCCTCCCTGTGCCTGGAAGAGCTCCATTTCAGAGCGTTCCAGGCACATGGGAGGGTGGGAGGGCCAAAAAGCACCCAGACTCCGCGCAATGGCGTGCGGACTCCGCGCAATGGCACCCCCCGCTGCCCAGCACCCATGCGGCTTGCCATCCCTGCACCCCCCTGGATCCGCGACTGAGCTTAATCTAACCTACCTATGCATATACTGTAAGTTAAAGGCAAGAAATTGCTGAGTGATATTCAGGTCACCTGGGACCAGCCTTCCTCCCAATCCTGACAGCCCAGTTCATGTGCTCTAACTTGACACTACTGAGCTGCACTAGAGTGAGAAAGAGTGAGGGCACAATCCTAACCTGGAGTTAAGCCAGCAACGTTTGGCTGGCACAAAAAAACACAGACGTGCGCCATCCTCCCGGACTCAGAGTGGTCCAAGCACCCTTTATGATGGCCCTTGTGCCAACCAAACTTTGCTGGCCTACCTGTCCCAGCCTAATTCCAAGTTAGGGTTGCACTCTAAGAAAGAGCCAATTGGTGCCACAAATGCCGACAGGCGCAGCTGCATCCTCACTGGAGTCAGTTTCCATCACCCTGCCCTGGGATGTGATGCAGCCTGTCCTGTATCAGGAGCAGATAACCCAAACCCAAAGGCACAGCCTACACAATTGTATCCCCTGCCTTGTTATATAATGCAACCATACCAATAGAGTGCATGCGGCAAGTATACTTTTCATAAGTTAGTATGTATTGGGAAGTAGAGCTGTAATAAATGTTAAAGTAGAATCCATCAGCTCTGGCTAGCACAGCCCTAGAGTAGCAACTTTGCTGGGTCATGATTTCCTTTTCAGGGATAACGTGGGTAAAATTATGCTTGTGTTGTCAATTCAAGCACATTTGATGTTGTGATATGTGAAAGGAGGAAGTCCTGAAAAAACACAGGGGAGTGTTGTGCAAATGCAGAGGAGTGCACGGCTGCTGAGAACAAACACCCCATACCTGAGCATGCAGTTGCTCTGGGCTTTTGGGCAATACTGTTCTCAAAACAATACCAAAGGACCACCATTCTGTGCTTTGTATGTAAATATGCTATTAAAATATAATGTCTTTGTGCCATGAAACAGATTTTGATGCAATTGTCAAGATCAGGTTATGAAAACATGACCGTGTCATTGTAGCATATTTATTATATATACACCATATAATTAAGTATCATAAATACTGTAATTAAGTACCATAATTATAACATCTTAACCCAGATAATCCCAACTATTGACACTGTCCTGCGTGATGCCTGTAATGGTAAAAGTCTTCAGTTTAATTTCAGTCACATGAAACTTAAGAGTTGGTCACATAAAAGAATGAAAAGCACTTTAGAATGCTGTAAAACAAATACAGCCCAATCACATCCCCCACTGCAGCATGCTGTGCCAAAAATGGGTGCGCTTTATCCAGCAAAGGGAATCAGAGGGCTTCAGAGAGAAAAGGGGAATCATCAGAATGGTGTCTACTCCAGAATGGGTCTCATCAGACCTGTGTCAGCACTATAGACACAGTTTCTAAAAGGAGGGATAGGAGCCGGTGCACACAACTGCAGCTGGATCTACCCACTCCTGCAGCCTCCCCACCGTTTCTCCTCCCTCCCTGACCACTTTTGCCTCGTCCCCTCCTATCCCTGTTGCTTCTTTACCTGGTCTGATGGGCACAGCAGGAATTGGCGACGGATGCAGAGTGCTGAAACCTGTTGCAGCAGCACTCCCCAAATGGCCACTGACGGACTGCTTTGCACTTCGTCAACAGTCATTTTATGATATCAGAAGCCTCTCCCAGTCATAAATCCCTCCCTCCAACAGCCAAATTCTGGATAGGACTGGGCGATGACATCTCTAAGCGTGCAATTCAGGCGTTCCCTCCAATACAGGCTAGAAAAAAAAAGTGTTATCGCCACATGGAAAGGTTTTTAAGAAAGGTCTAGGAATATAATTGAAACTGTTTTCCATTTGTTCACTCTTTTTTGCTTAATTGCCAATTTGGCTGTCAAGTTGTTTTGAATAATTAGCAAACAGCAATAAAGAAATGAAACCAGCATGTTCTGTGGCTTTTGAAGCACCATTTTCACCTTATTCAAATTTCACATCCAGTTTTGGATGTATCAAGCTGAAAATAACACTCGCCAGGTGGACCGATATTTCAGAAGTGATGGTGGCAGTATCTATATCTATAGATAATCCTTATCTATAATACAACCAGAACATTGTTATTTACTTCCACTGAAAGCCCAGAAGGGGCCAAAGCAGGGGTGGTGTCAACCAGGATGGGTCCTGGCCAAGGGCCCATGTCCATTAGGGTCCACCTGCTCAGGTAACTATCAGTATGGGTGGCACTGTTCAAAGTGATCAGGAGATGGGCAAAGGGCACTTGGGGAGGCCCAATGCAGAGCTTTGATCCAGGACCTTCAGTAACCTGGTGCCAGCATTGTGTCAAAGGGAGATAAGATAGCACATCACCTGAGGGGGAATACTATATATGCAAATGTGCGTAACTGAGCTGCAACATCACTTCATACCCACTTCTCTGAACTGAATTGACCATTCTCAATCTTCCCCATTTTCTGTTGTCATTTTAAAACAGAACTTCAGGATTCTGTTACACATCATTGTGTGTAATATGTAGTTAACCCTAAAGATTCAGTAGAAAAATAAGAAATTTTAGAATTAAAATAGACATTCTGTTTTCTGTCTTCATTCGCTGGTCAAAAAATAAATAACCTCAAATATACTTTAGTTCCTACATTTTAAAAGTTCCTGGAAGCACTTCAGGGCAGGAAAAAAAAAGCATGATTCCCTATATTTTAAAGATTAGATTCCCTGTTATCTAATAAGAGATTTTCAAAAGTAAGTAAATATACCTTAAGAAATCCTCCATATCCACTGCTGATTGGAATGTGTTTCTGGTTGGCTGTAAGCCTGGGATGATAAACCTATGGAAATAATACAACAGAACAAATATTCATCGTAAAAGCTGTCATCATTTGCACAAAGTAATGTGTCTGCATAATGAGGCCCACAGTGCAACAAACAGGAGCCACATTAGCACATAGATAATCCACCAGAGTCCTGAAATTCCCAGGGTTTTAAAAAGCACATTTTAAAGGAGGGAACATTTTCAAGGCTGCTGAAGACTCTAAAACTAGAGGTTCTGAGCGGACCCTCCTGGATCAGAACTTTCCACTCTGCACAGCTTCCTGCCTCTCCTGATGGAAACCTGGCCCAGTGCTGCTGTCTTACCCACTCACATCCTCTTCTCCATTCCCAACTGTTTTACTGTTTTCCCACCAGGACATAACCTAGGGCGCAATCCTAACCTGGAGTTAGCCGGTACAAGGGCCACCATAAAGAGCATTTGGACCACTCTCGGAGTCAGGAAAGATGGCGCATATCTGTGTACTGGCCTCTCTGACATGAGAATGGTCTGAACATACTTTACAGCAGGGGTAGGGAACCTATGGCTTGGGAGCCATATGTGGCTCTTTTGAGGATTGCATCTGGCTCTCGTAGCTACAGGCAGCTACAGGCATTTTTTTTTACCCCTTTTTTGCATTTTTTTTACCCCGGTGGCCATTTTTTTCTGGCTCCGCCCACTCATTGCACTGACGTATCAACCAGACTACAAAGCCATCAGCAAAACCATGCAGCACCAGAAGTCGCATTAATGGTGAGAAGTATTTTATTTATTATTGGTTAGCTTCAGTATAACAACGTTATTAAAAATAATAAATTCAGAGATTTATTATACTCTAAAATGGTTGGTCTTACTTAAAAATGAACGCATTTAGTTGTATTCAGTGTTTAAAAATATTATATGACTCTTATGGAAATACATTTTAAAATATGTGGCTTTCATGGCTCTCTCAGCCAAAAGGTTCCCGACCCCTGCTTTACAGTGTCCCTTGTGCCGGCCAAACTATGCCAGCCTAACTCCAGGTTAGGATTGTGCCCCTAATCTAGAGCGGCCTTCTCCAAGTCTTACATGCAACTTTGATCTGTTAATGCCATTCCTGATACCAAATGATGCATTTTAATATTTTAGGGCCAATTTATACATAGTTAAACAACCTATATATTTTGTTGCAGGCTTATAGAATTTAGCTTCAGTGGGTTTTACTGTCAATTGTGGAGAGGGCTGATCCTGTGATCTTCATATAATCTCATTAGAGAGTCTATCTGAGCTGCATGTAGTCTCCACAGTGGAGGGCTGTCAATTCCAATGATCTCAGCAACTATTCTCTGTACCATCTCAGTTGCTCATCCTTCTTTTTTCTGGGTTGATAAGTAGTATGGAAGGCTTCAGTGTGGATGTGTGTAAAGAAGAGTCTGTACTGCCACCCTTATCTGCTAACTAGTTAGTGTAAGCCTGCAATCCTATTCACACTTACTTGGGAGTAAGTCCCACTGAACTCTAGGATTTACCGTACTTCTGAGTACACCTGTATAGGATTGCACTGTAAGAGAACTAATTGTACTGTTTGTTACACATTAATATTATTTCCCATGTAGAAGTAACATATAAACTGCACTGATGCTACAACTACACACACCATACAAATCTGGATTGAAGGATATGGCACCATATCTCATGAATGGCCCAACCCAATCCATGACTTGTGCTGGCAAAATGCACATTCCACCAGCACAGACTGCCATGAAGTAGCTGTAAAGTGCTTTGCGGCAGTGCAGGCCGCTGGCGCACCAGTGGAAAAGGTGCCAAAGCCTTCCCACATATGTCGGCAGAGGTTGGGAGGCCCACTGGAGCAGGTAAGGCCTGTGCAGTGGGTGGAACAGAGCAAGGATGGATGGATGGAATGGGGAGGAGATGGGGCAGAGGTGGGCAAATCAGGCCCAGGAAGAGAGTGGGTTTGGTGGCGGCACACCCGCTAGATCCAAACCCCCTTCCTGGGCCTGATCCACCTGCACTGGTCAACATGGACTTGCAACAGGGATATCTTCCATGCACATTTGCATAGGAGCCTTTGTGTGCAAAATCCAAAACACATATGATCAAAATGTGCAGTCCTATTTTCTTGGTGTGTACAGGGCACAGTCGGGCTCAACATCTACTGGCCATTATGCACACATGTGCTACTCAAGCAGTCAAGCACAAAGAGCAAGTAGGGCTAGCTGGTATTATCATGATCTTCTGCATCAGCAATTTTGCTGAACAGGGCTTAAGACAGAACTGTTATAGGCCACGCTTTCAAGTTCAATGTGTTTGCTTCTCCTCCATCAGTTATACTGCCTTGCCGTGCTTACTTAATATTTGTATCTGATAACTTCCACCTCCCACTGCTCTCAATTTAGAACTGCAAGCTGCCTCTACAAGTGTTGGGTTATTATCAGCCAAACTGAGGGAGCCTTGATAAGAACTGACATGACTTTTCTCCATCACCAAGAAAGATGTTAATAGAACCAGCAATGGATAGATGCAGCCATAAAGGAAAATGGACTTGGGAGCATTTCTGACTCTGCTGAGTTCCTAACTATAGAAAAATTCTGTGAGTACAGCATCCCACCACTGCATAAGGGTATCATTCACCACTCAATCTGCATAGGCATACCCTGGTCTCTCCCTCCAAACTTTCATACACTTTTAGGGCACACTCTTAACCAACTTTCCAGCACTGACACAGCTGTGCCAGTGGAGCATGTTCTGCATTCTGCAGTGGAGTAGTAGTCAGAGATGTCTCAAGGTAAGGGAATGTTTGCTAAAACATTCTGAAAGCTAAATGGCCCTTACCCTGGTGCTGTAAAGTTGGTTAGGATTGTGCTCTTAGTTGCTTTCAAATAGGAGAGTCTATCATAAACTACCTTCTTATAATACCACTTGAGTTATCAGATGTAGTGTATCTTATATTTAGTTACAGATAGTCTGGGATAACCTCCTTGATTTTCCTATAGTGCTAAATAGGCTATAGTAGAAGCCAATGCTTGCTAGAGTGTGTGTGAAGAGAATACAATTTGTGGTCAAAATATAGGAAAACTTTATTCTTGACATTTATAAAATTCTCCCAACACAATTACATCTACGTTATTCTCTCCACATGACAGAAACTGTTCTGTTGTTGCAGTGCCCAGTGGATTGCTGTGACATACTAAATGTATAAATAGACCTACACGTCAGCCTACAGAGGCTCCTATAGCCTCTCACTAGAGATTCAGAACTAGATGCTGAGGGAGATAGGGAGCTACAAAGACATGTTCTGGCACAGAGCAAGATGAAAGGCTGTGCAATAATCCAGCTGTTAGCCAGAAGCAAGCACTGTAGTTAAGAGGTGCTCTGCAGCAACTGTTGTCATCTGTCACCTCTATTGTTTCCTAAAGGCCAATTTATGTGACCTGCTCTGCACACCTTGATGTAGCTTGACTATAGCTGTGCTTGAATTGGAGTCATGACCTGATTCCTTGACTGCTCTCGGAAAGGAGTAAGGCATCAGAGCCACCATCTAAATATTTGTTTCACCCAAATCTTTGCATCCATAAAAGTTTACGTGCATCATTCCTTGCTATAGGAAGGTTAAACCTTAAGTGGCTGAAGAGGGCAATGTTCACCATGAAGGCAGGCCTAAGATGACTCTCTGCAACTTCACTGAAATTGACTGAAGGTTACAAGTGATGGCTAGCTGTTGTAGACAAGTATGCTTTTCTGTAGTAGTTTTCCTTACTGGAACTAGGCCAGTGTACTTTTTGGCTCAAGTCTTGCCTACTTTATAGAAGTAATCAATGCCCAACAGTGTGTGGCTGGTAATTTTTGGAGTAAATGAAGTTAGCAAAGGTGAGCACCACTGATAAATCCTTCATGATTAATTCCTCTCTTGTTTCTGTTGCTCCATCTGCATTTTCACCAATATTCTTCTATAGCCTTAAAAAAAAATTCCTCCCCATCTGATGACTCAATTCATAAACTTTAATAGGCTGGAAATACCTGAGACAAGCACATTTTTCCATTCATTTTAACAATCCCCTTTCTTCTCCTGCCCCTCCTCCTTCTCAGCTGTGCAAAGTAATTAGAAATGCATTTAAAAAAAATTCCTTATTTTTATTTTTACTGAAATTATTGATCACTTTGACTTTTTTTTCCTTCAGACCAGTTTCAGAGGACATTGTATCATGTACAAATTTTTATTCTAGGCTGGCATCCAAAAATTGTCTTATTAAACCTAATAGATTTTATTATAGACGTGTGCCATTTTGCATCCAAAGTGATTTCCACTGGTCACTTTCTTCACCAAGCTGCTTATGCCAAGCTGCTTATGTTTATGCGAACCAGCCAATAGGATGCTTTCTAATTCTCTCTTCTGTGAATGGAAGGTTCTTCTGTTTGCACAAGGGGAGGTACATTTCCATGGATGTCTCCTTAAACCTGCAGTCCTCTGCACCTTTTCCACTGAATAGAACTTTGAAAAGGAATGCAAGAGGATGTTGTGATGAGGAAGGGATAGAAAAGTTTGCTTGTGCAAGCTTCCTTCTGCTCAAGCTCCTTAGGACACAACCTTGTGTTCCCTTACCGCAAGGTTAATACCTTGCACCTATAGCCAGTGTGAACTTTCATTGACTCTGCAGCAGAGCATAACATTCTTAGGCTGCAATCCTATACAAACTGACCCCACTGAACACAGTGAGACTTGTGTCTGAGTAAACAGGTACGGGATTGTGTTGTCAGTTTAGTTAAAGTGATCGTTACATGGCAGCATTTTTGCCATGCAATTAAGAGATCATAGTTTCATGTCCTGATTTATAATTAATAGCTAGGCTTAACTTCCTAGTTTAATATTATGGCTGTATTATTTCCTTGGTACAGTTAATTCTTCCAGCTTCATACTATCATTAGTTTAGCCCTCTTAACTATCTTTCCTTCCAGTTCATATTCTTCCAATTAAAGTGGCCCATTGAAGAGCATTTCACATGTTAAAGAGACAGGTCTTCCTACCAAATGTGTGGGAACCCTAGCAATGCATTTCCAGTCCACACATTACAGAAATGACCTGGTCAATATGTTGCAGGGGTGCAACGAATCATTTTTTTGTCCAACACGTAAAGCAGCCCTCATTCAACTACTGTACTTCCATAGCTCAAAACACTGTAATCTACAAGAAAGAAAGAAACATTTGTGTTCTTCCTGTGCAGCCCCCACTGGCCAGCAAAACCACAGCTTACAAGTGTATGGTGACATGCAGTAAGAACACTTCACAAGGTCAGGACCTATTTTGCAGAACAGGCATGGGAAGAAGCTATTTTCTAAAGATGTCAACAACAGATCTCTCATTGAAAGGTGGACAGGTAAATAAAAGACTGACCCGGTGTGTGGCAGTGGTAAAGGTGGTTCATCTGGAACACTGAGGTCCCCCCTGAGAACTTAACATACAGTCAATAAAAAGCAGGTAATACACAATGTTCTATGATCTAACTTTACAAAAAATAATAATCCGGAAAATACAACTGATTGTCAAGCAGTTCTCTTAAGACGTTAGCTGTCATATGCACCTACCTGTCCATTTCTTTTTCAGATATGGTAGTATCACATGAACCCTAAACGTCAAGAAATGCCAAACTCTGCGCATACCATTAATGGCAACTGATGAACAAGAGACTCTAGGGAAGACCCAGATGCGCCAAAGATGGTTAAGGTCCATGGCAAGTTATAAAGGTCTAATGCCCCTTGTGATTAGAGTACAGGCACTAGAATCAGCAACTGCTAGTGTGAGAGGTAGAGGCCAGGGCCAGAGCCAAAGCACAGGGCAAGACAGACCTGAGTAACTAGAGAAGAGGGTCAAAGGCCAGAAGTTAAGAGCTGGAGTGCAGCCAGGGTGACATCTGAGGGCAAGATGCAGATCAAAGGTGAGGCTTAGGACACACACAGGTGCATGAAAACATTCACTATGCTGCATGGGTTAGAGATCATTGAGCAGAAATTGTAACTAAAAAATACTACTGACCAAGCAGAATCAGATCATGTTATAAACCTGACTTATGGCTCAATCCTTAGGTCTGCAGCACTCTTGGAGTCAAGGAGACTTGCACACATCCATGCACCAGCCTCCCTGACTCCGAGAGTGTTGTACTTTACGATGCATTTGTAATACTCCTGGGCTGGCACAAATGACTTGTGCCAGCCTAACTCCAGGTTAGGATTGCGCCCTTAAAGATCTCTCAGGCAAGGGTAAGAAGAGTCCCTTAGGCAGTGGTGGAATCTAAAACGGGAGGATCCGGAATGCTGGGCGGGACTAAGCTGTGAGTGGAATGCCTAGCTCTGTTGTTACAGGACGATTTTAGTGTCTCATAAAATATATGCTTGTCTGCTTCTGTACTGGCTTATGCTTTAGGCAGCGCAGGATAGCGTTTGGTTAGAACCCAGCTTGAAGGTTAGGACCTAAACTTTGCATCCGCTTCTGTAAACAAGTTTGCTTTGCTTGGGGTGAAACAAGATTCAAGAAGTTTGGGCAAAGAGTCCTTGGGATGGCGCCTCTCTGTTGTGCCAGCCAGGAAGGATAGAGAGAGAGAGAATGTAAACTACAAGTGAGTTTGGGTCAGTTTGACATCTAGCGATCGAATTGTATTCTAAATTGAAACTGTATCCTTCTCTAATTACGTAGGAAGTAACGCCCTGTGTTTTCCTTACATTGACCTATAATGTTGCTCCTTTTCCTATGAGATGCCTGCGTAATTTCAAGTATATAATTTCTTGTAATATGTTGTTCGAGGCTGGTCCTCAGGAAGTTAGTCGTGAGACTCCGAGGCAGCCCTCTGCGCAGATGAAATAAAATACTGATAAAACCTACCTCCGGCTATCCCTAGTTTGAAGTAATTTGGCCTTCATGTTTTACTGTCCACGCGCCGCCATTCGCCCGGCTCTGTGGTGGCCGCAGCACTGCAAAGCGCCCGTGACCTCGGAGGGGGCGCCTGCTCGCCGGGGACAGGACGGGTGGGGGGCGTGCTGTGGGCGAGCGGTGGTGGGGCGCGTCCATGGAGGGCAGCCCGCGCAGCGGGCGGGAAGGCAGCAGACCCGAACGGATGGGCTGCCACTCAAGGTTAGTCCCGCCCAGCGTTCCAGATCCTCCCGTTTTAGATTCCACCACTGCCCTTAGGCGTCCAAGAGCGTTTGTATGTGCAAGCTTGGGCTTCTGTTTTCTTTCCTTCTGAGACATAGTTCTTCACACAGTTGGAGGCTGCTTCCAAAACACCAGGCTTCCAGACTGGCTGTTCAAGTGGTGTGTGGAGCTGCTATTGGAAACTACTGGTCCCTTTGGAACCCAGTTTGTTTGCATGACACAAGAATTGCAAGTTGAAGAATGTGGTTGTGGGATAATAGCCGAATTCTATCCTCCACTAACTCAGACCATGCAGCAATCCTGACAGAGTATGTACAGCATAATTTGGGGTGGATTGACCACACAGCCCAGAAGGGATAGGACCCAATAGGTCACCTGGCCTCCTATGGGTCTCCTTGTACCTACATCAGCTCTTTTGCCAAGGAGTCCAAAGAGACTCCTGGGGACAGGTTAAGGTCTGGAATGGTATATAGGAGAAATGGCAGGAGGTGTAGACTGATGGTTGAGCTGCTGGCACTGCCTGAAGCTAAGCAGGAGAATCTGTGGTTTGTTTTTGGATGGGAGATGGATGCCAGGTTGTGACAAGCTGCAGTACCTGTGGTGGTAGAACAGAGTTGCTGTGGAGCTGATTACTCAACGCAGGTCAGAGTTGCGGTGGAGTGTGTGAGAAGGCCAGCCAGCAAAAGAACGGAATACGACCTTGAGGACCAGTCCAGGCTTGACTTGCAACTGCCTGCTGAGGCTTGATGGCATGCAGCCAGAGGAGAGAACCACACTGTGAAGGCTACATCTGGGACTGAGGACAGGTGGATCACAACAATACTGTATATTTGTAAAAACCCCATTGAAAAATGGTGGTTTAGACTAGCCTGCTCACATAAGGCCAGGGCTCCCTTAAGATCCAGGCTGTTTGGGCTGTTGTGGGTGGA
>JAJKFI010000001.1:36129545-36140627 GCA_029204185.1 Lerista edwardsae | reverse complement strand
TTCTCTTCCCTGCAGGTCAGTCACCAGCTTAAGCCTTTGGCTTTGCCCGTGGCTCTTCGCCTGGGGAGCTGAGCCGGGAGCCTATACCATCTGCTGCTGTTGCTGTGTCCTGGCTGCCTCCTGGGTTATCGTCCTGTGGATCGTCACGCTCCAGCCACGTCTTTATTGTTGGAGCCTAGTCGCCAGTCAACAAGCCAACCCCAGCCTTTTAACTGAGTGAGTGATTGTACGAGTGTAACTTCCTGGCCGGAGTGAGAGTCTGGCCAGGGAGTGGAAGGCTATCCCTGCCTCTGTGAGAGGGGGGCAGGGAGGGAAGGAGTGAGGGCCTTTGCCTCAGTGAGAGGGAGGCAGAGGCCTGCAGCAGCCCAAGCCTCAGTGGGAGTGGGGTGAGGGCTGCTGCACCGGTTGTTGGTGGGAGTGTGTGTGTGTGTCTGTGTTTTTTTAGTTTTTGTATTTGTGCTGGTGGTTGGCTTGTAGGTCGCTCCTGCCGGAATTATGTGTTTGACACCTCGAGGGAGCTCAGGGGGAAGGAGGGAGGCCACCATTAGCAGAGTTACGGGTTACGGAAGATATGGCGGTGGGGTCGGGGCTGGACATTACAGGAGAAGGAGGGTCAGTCGTAGACAGACTGTCCCTCTTTCTGGCCCTTCCCTCATCCCTCTGACCCTTGGAAATCCTGGCAACAGTCCCCTGAGTCTGAAGCTGCTGCTTCTGAATGCCAGGTCGGTGAATAATAAGACCTCTCTTATCCATGATTTAATCTTGGAGGAGAAAGCCGACCTGGTATGTATCACGGAGACCTGGCTGGATGAGCTGGGCGGGGTTAATCTTTCCCAGATTTGTCCACTGGGTTTCCGGGTACTGCAGCAGCCACGGCTACAGGGGCGGGGAGGTGGGGTTGCGATGGTCTATCGGGATTCCATCCGTCTCACCAGATACCCTGTTCAGCAGTCCACCAGGTTTGAGTGCCTTCGTGTTGTGTTGGAGGGGCGAGACAGGACGGGGATTCTGTTGGTGTACCGCCCGCCTTGCTGCCCAGCAGTCTCCCTGCCTGAGCTGACGGAGCTGGTCTCGAGCGTGGTGTTGGAGTCCCCCCGCCTTCTGGTGTTGGGGGACTTTAATGTCCATGCCGAGGCCCCGGCAACATCTGCGGCTCAGGACTTCATGGCCTCCATGGCAACCATGGGTCTGTCTCAAAAGATATCTGCCCCGACACATGAGGCGGGACACATGCTGGACTTGGTGTTTACTGCGGGACAGGTTGATGGTGATCTGGAGGTGGAGGAGATTAAGATCACTCCTTTGTCATGGACAGATCACTGTCTGGTGGGATTTAGGCTTGTTGCGGCTTCTCACCTCTGCAATGGCGGGGGATCACATTCTATGATCCGCCCTCGGAGGCTGATGGATCCAGACGGATTCCTGAGGGCTCTGGGGGATTTTCCTGTTGCCAGAGTTGGAGATCCACCCGGTGCCCTGGTGGACCTCTGGAATATGGAGATGGCCAGGGCCCTGGATGAGATTGCTCCTGAGCGTCCTATGCCCAGTCGCAGATTCAGAGCGGCTCCTTGGTTTTCTGAGGAGCTGCGAACGATGAAGCGGCAGAGCAGACGACTAGAGCATCGGTGGCGAAAGACTCCTGCCGTATCTGACCGGACACGGGCTAAGGGCCAATTGAAAGTTTATTCTAGAGCAGTGGTGGTGGCTAAGAGAGCTCACCTCTCTGCCACCATTGCGTCTGCAGAGAACCGTCTGGCTGAGCTCTTCCGTGTGGTCCGCAGTCTGTTACATCTTGCCCCCCTTACTGGTGGGGAGGAGCACACGGAGGCTCGCTGTGATGAGTTCGCTCGACATTTTGCAGACAAGGTCGATCAGATCCGGCATGACTTGGACGCTGCTGTGGGCAGATCTAGTGATGTCCCCGGGGAACCTGTCTATCCTATCATTTGGGATTCTTTTCAGTTTGTAGAGCCTGAGGATGTGGACAGGATTCTCTGGAGTGTGAGACCTGCTACTTGCCCGCTCGACCCTTGCCCGGCATGGCTAATTAGAGCTGCCCGGGGAGGGCTGGCCGAGTGGACGGGGAGGGTAGTGAATGCATCTCTGAAGGAGGGGGTGCTCCCGCCTGCTTTGAAGCAGGCGGTGGTTCGCCCCCTCCTGAAGAAGCCCTCCCTGGATCCCTCAAATTTAAACAACTTTCGGCCAGTATCCAATATCCCATTTCTGGGCAAGGTGATTGAGCGGGTGGTGGCGTCCCAGCTTCAGAGGGTTCTGGAGGAAACGGATTATCTGGACCCATTCCAATCTGGCTTCAGGCCGGGGTTCGGGACGGAGACTGCCTTGGTCGCCTTGGTGGATGACCTGCGCCGGGGGATGGACGGGGGAAGTGCGACCCTGTTAGTCCTGCTGGACCTCTCGGCGGCTTTTGACACCATCGACCATGGTGTCCTTCTGGGTCGGTTGGATGGGTTGGGGCTTGGAGGCACTGTTTTGAAGTGGTTCCGCTCCTTCCTGGCTGACAGATCCCAGAAGGTGGTGCTGGGGGACTCTTGTTCGGCACCCCGACCTCTTAGGTTCGGGGTGCCGCAAGGTTCCATCTTATCCCCCATGCTCTTTAACATCTACATGAAACCGCTGGGAGAGGTCATCCGGGGGTTTGGAGTGGGGTGCCATCAATATGCTGATGACACCCAACTTTATCTCTCCTTTCCCCCTGATTCTGAGGAGGCGGTTGAGGTCCTGGATCGCTGTCTGGAGGCAGTTGGGGGCTGGATGTGGGCGAACAAGCTGAAATTAAATCCGGATAAGACAGAGGTGCTTTTGGTTCGGAAATCCACAGCTCGGGTATTGGACTATCGTCCTGCTCTGAATGGGGTCGCACTTCCTCTGAAGGAGCAGGTTCGCAGCTTGGGGGTTCTCCTGGATTCACAGCTACACCTGGAGTCCCAGGTGGCGGCGGTGGCCAGGGGAGCCTTTGCTCAGCTTCGGCTGATCCGCCAGCTGCGGCCGTACCTGAGCTGTGCGGACCTGGCCACAGTGACCCATGCCCTAGTGACATCAAGATTAGATTATTGCAATGCGCTCTACGTGGGGCTGCCTTTGAAGACGGTCCGGAAATTACAACTAGTACAGAACGCGGCGGCTCGGGTGGTTGCTGGGGCACGTCGGTTTGACTCTGTCGAGCCGCTGCTTCGGCGACTACACTGGCTGCCGGTTCTGTTCCGGGCCCAATTCAAAGTGCTAGTTTTGACTTTTAAAGCCCTTTACGGCTCGGGTCCGGGGTATTTGAGGGACCGCCTTCTTCTATATAATCCAACCCGTACTCTTAGATCATCTGGGGGGGCCCTTCTGACTGTGCCGCCACCAGGAGAAGTAAGAGGAGTGGCGGCCAGGAAGAGGGCCTTCTCGGTGGTGGCCCCCCAACTCTGGAACACCCTTCCCCTCGAATTGAGAACTGCTCCCTCTCTGTTTACATTTCGGCGGGGGCTGAAGACCTTTTTATTCCAAAAAGCTTTTAATTGTTGACAGGTTGGCTGGCTGGTTATTATGATCCACGGGGCTTGTGTTTTGTTTTATTTTTTAATTGTTTTTAATTGTTTGTGTTTTTAATCTTGATTGCTTATTGTTTAATACTGTTTTTAACTGTTTTTAATGTTAATTGTTATACTTTATTTTTATCTTTTTTAATATTGTAAGCCGCCTTGGACATCTGCCCTGGCAGAGGAAAGGCGGGGTAAAAATTTCTTAAATAAATAAATAAATAAATAAAATAAATAAGCCGCCGTGGGCTTTTGCTTCTGTATGGGAAAGGTGGCGTATAAATTCTTCAAATAAATAAATATACAGTAGGATCTTGGCATCTGCTGCTATAACCAAGAGCTTCCCCCCCTTCTACCTACTGTCCACCCTGACTTGCCAGTGACCCTCCCCCAAGCCTCCCCTGCCAGAAACTAAATGCTTCAGTAGTGGTTGAGCAGCCTGCTACTGCTGGAGCAGAGCTTCCAATCTCCCATGTCATCGATTGCAAGCCAACTGCTGTGGGAGCGGCTTGTGCAGCAGAGAGCCTGGCTACATGCTGATAGATCACAAAATCTATCAGCGGAAGGCCCTGATAGCATATTGGGCTGTAAATAGATTGTATTTATTTCTTTATTTATAATATCTCTCTCCTGCCTTTCTCCCACACTGACATTGGCACAGAGGTGGGAGGCAGTGTAACAGGGTGGCGCCATGGGTGGAATGGGGGGCGGAGATGGGACATGGCCATTGGGCCATATCCTAACCCCCATTCCCAGGCTGGGCAGCCCTGATTGCTTGAGAATTTGTCTTTAAAACAGAACATGTGCTGTCATTTAAGTTGAAAACCTATTCTTCCTAGATTTGAATGAACTAAAGCTTGCATCTCACCAGACAAATATCTGATGGGCTAAACTGAACAATTCCCTGTTGCATAAATTTACTGATTCTTCAAATAACTGGTATTCATTTTTTTTCATGTTTACACAACAGTTTCTGTATATGTATGTATGTACAGTATATATACATATGTATGTATGTATTTTTCTTTTTTCCCTTTATTTCCACATTTAGATAGATAGTGTTGATTTTTGTTATTATACCTTTTTTCTTAATAAAGGTCATTTTAAAAAACTGAAATTCATAGATTGTCTTGTAGCGAGACATCTAGTAAGAGATAAGTTCCATTTTGATCAACAGAGCTTATTCCCAGGAAAATGTGTAAAGGATTGCAGTCTTGATTACCTTCCCTTTCGGTTTTCTAGAACAAATCATTCATTAAAAAATGAGAAAAATGCTTCAATAAAGAATACATTCTAGAAAGAAGTAATGTTTACAGGAATTCCTGGTAAGGACTCAAGTTCTGGGGTACGTTCTATCTGGAAAACCTTCATTATTTTCTTAATGTCTTGCATGGCAATTTTGATGCTTGTTTATTCAAATTATATTAATGGGTGTAATCTTCAGTAAGTGTGCCCAGGGCATCCGGCCATTCACTTTCCATGTTCAAATGGGAATAAAGACTAAGGCCATATCAGTCACAGCCCAACTCTATCCAGCTCTGGTGCAGCAGGGCCAGCCACAAAGGACCATGCTGTATCCAGCATGTGGAGGGGTGGGGAGGAGAGGACTAGCCTCCTACTGCATACCAAGTCATTTTCTTCTGCCCATTCCTGGGAGCACTTTATGAAAAGAAAAAATCTTTCCAGCAGGCAAAACAGAGAGGGAAGGACTAGTGTATCAACTCATCTTGTTCTGTCCACCATTTATTTGGAAACACTGATAAAGAATCAGACTCTGAAGGATTTCCAGAAGGCATTTAGAGCCACTTTAAATATATCCTATGTTAAAGCAATAAGAAAGGAGGCAATTTTGAGTCTGGCTAACAGACTTGTTTTAAAGTTGTGTATTAAATCAAGTTAATGAATGAAAATCCACCTTTATGATTTCATTTTTTTTTTTACTTTTCTTCAATAACTCAGACTGTTCAGTTCTTAGGTAACAATTACTGACATATCATTTGTCAGGATCAGGCCTCAGGTAAAAACAGACAAAATTATCTAATTCAAAGAATTTCATATATCCTTTTTGCCCTCAACTTATCCATGGGTCATAGCAAACTCCATTACTTTTGGTTTAAAATTTGCCCTCGACTTATCTGTGAGATCAACTTATAAGCGAGTATCTATGGTAGATTGCAATGCTAGATACATTTCCCTGATAGTAAGTTCCACTAAACAAAATGAATATGCAAAAGATTGTAGTATCTGACTTAAAAAAAATCTGATTCCTTTAAATATTTCATACTCCCCCCCCCCAAATTCCATTGGTTACTGTATTTGGTACAAATTGTTGAACCATCCCACCCTCAGTGTACAATCCAATCCTAAACATGCTTATTCAAGTCAGAGGACTTCAATGGGACATTCTCCAGTGAGTACAGTAGGTTTAAAACTGCAGCCTTAGAATCCTGACACACACAATCACAATTAGAGGTCATTATGGCAAACTTTTTTCATGTGAGGAAGAAATTTAACAAAATGGTACATACTATCATAATAAAGTACTGAAAAGGAAAACACCATTCAAATTATCATGCAATTGGTAAGCTTCTGCACAATACTTGTATGTGTTGTGGGTTGAAAAATGGCTTTTTCTAAAAGTATGCCCAAATGAAATGTTATAAAGCAATTAACAGTGCAATCCTATGTGTTTTTATTCAGAAGATGTTTTCTCACTGTGTTCCATAGGGCTTACTCCCAGATAAGTGTGCATAAGATTGCAGTCTAAGTCATGTAGCAAGAATATATAATATGCAACACTAAACATTTTTGCAGCAAGCTATAAAAAGTATAGTGGGCATGTTGGCATGTTGCTTTGCTTTGAAAATGTTTTTATGTGTGCATGTTCTAATGCATGTGATGCATTAAAGAACTCCTCTTCTTCTGAGTAAGGCTAATTTCAGAAAGATAGACTTAGATTTCCATTCATAATGCCTCAAATGGAAAATCCAACTCACAAGGACTTCACAAGTGCATTTGTCATTGCATGGCAGATCCCCAAATCCCAATGGATGCATTTTAAAGGTCATGTTTATGAATGTGTGTTGGAATAAGCACATCAAATTAATATTCATCAGCAACTTTTCTTTAAAAAATTTAAGCAATACAGTCTTACCATTCTCAGGTTCTATTAAGATGTGAGCTGCACTTTCTCTCAGGGAGCACAAGGAGAACAGTCTGCAAGATTTTAAAATTAAGAGAACCTCAAATCATATCACTAATCACAAAAAGCTATTTGCCAAATAGCAAGTAAATCAAACGATTAGACTTGATGATTAAGATCAAAGGCTTGTAAATCAATCTATTCACATGTGCTTTATCCTTCATGTTTCCCAGCACCTCAGTAGTCTATAAGCTTATATATAGGACAAAGGAATCCCTAAGACCTGGATCTGCAAAACCGTCGTGCTATTCTTAGCACACTGCACCTCTTAGATACCTAATGCCTAACCTACTTTAAAATCAGACAAGACAAAAATAGTGCATTCTGTGCCAATTGCATAACTTGTCCATTGTTCTTAGACATAGTACCAACTGGGTGTTTTTTTTTCATTGAAGGCAGCAGCCTTTCAGCAGCCTTACAGTCACACTTTCACCATGTAATAGCCCAGAGAGGGATATTTTTGGAAATGGCACTGCATTACATAACCTTCTAGCTCTCTCAAGTGCTAAGTACACACCTCTATTCCAAGACAGAGGGGAAATATTAACTTTAATACAATTTTGTACAAGAGTTTCTTTTAATTCATTGCAAAAAATTTAATTCATTTACAGTTTTCAGCATACAGTTCTATTGCCCTCAAAAAATTGTCTTCAAAATTCATGCAGTTTAAAATCTTTTTTTCTTTTTAACTACATGCATACTTTCATTAGGTAAAACACCATAGAGATCACATTAGTTTGAGCAGATTAATGTATGGTTGCATGTTTTTAATATATAATGTATACATATATGCAGTAGGTAAAATACTTTAAGCTTCTGCAATGGAAACCAGAGTTAATCTGATCACAGAATCTGCACAAAAATGAATAATGAAAAAAATAAAATTCACTCCGAGCTTAACTGCTGCACAAGTAAATTCGTGGAAGGCTGTTGCAGGAAGAACGTCTGTTACTAAAAATACAACCAAGGCAAGGCAACCATTAATATCCCAAGCTTTAAAATCCACCCTTTGCGCAAAAAGACAAAGAGTTAAGTCAATATATGCGGCATGCTTCTTCTTCACAAAGCTTTCTTCGGAAATCACAAAGCCAGCAAGAAGAATGAAGAAAAAAAATCCCAGCAAATCTGTTACAGCAGAGTCCCAGTAAAGGAGAAGAAAAAAAGGGGGGAAAATAAAAACCCAGAAAGGAAAGGAAACCAAACAAAGAAAGAGTAGGGAAGGGAGGGAGAAATCGCTTGAAAAAGGCTGTGCATTTGGGGGGGAAATGTATATACTTACATACAAAAGCCCTTGTTCCCTTCTCACTTTGGCTTTGCTACATGATCTGAAACACAAATGTGGATTTTAAAAGGGCAGCATGCTACAGAAGGGAATTTATAGAGGGGGAGAGAGTGGGCTGGGTAAGGGGGTGTGAGGAGGAATGACTGCACCTCTTTCACAGCGCAGCTTTGGAAGGAAAAAAGAAGAAAAGAGGGTGGGGGAGCAAGAGGGGAAAATCTCTCTCAGGCTTTGGTTGCCTGTGCTGGTTATATTGAACAATGAGCTAATTCTGATGGTAGCTGGCTGGGCGCCAGGCTCTCCCCTCCTTGCACACACACGTCCCCCTTCCCTTTGCTGCTGCAGAGCCAGACTGCTTAGTCTGCAATAATCTGTAGCTCAAAGTCTTCCCTCCTCCCCCTTCTCCGTCTAGCAGCCGGAGAGGCACCCGACCAATCACTGGGCACAGACTGGGGAATGCTGGAAACCCAGCTGTAGCAATGGGCACGGTGGCGCGGGTGTGGGAGCGGGAGGGGGTAGGCGCGGGAGGAGACGCGAGGGGTCGAGCTGGCTTGGGCACTCCCTCCCCCCCCCGCCTGCTGCCCTACATTGCCTCTGTCCTGGGAGCTCAAGTCTGGGCAAGTGGAGGGCGCCCATTGGCGAACCCAGCCGTCGGTCAGTCACCTACCCCCCTCCTCCACCCTTACCCGTTGCTGCTGCTGCTGCTTTCCAGACAAATAATAAAGAGCAGCAGAGTTGGTGGGAGGGGTGCCAGGCGTGAAGCACAGCCAAGGATCTGCACAGCCGCGGCGCGGTGCCAACCTGGGGGGTGGAGGGACGGAGGAGGCGGGAGGGAGCGCGGCCACATACTGTAATAATAAACCCGCAGCAGCGGCAAAGGGCATCTGAGGAGACGGGGCGGGAGACGCGAGGTAGCGGCAGTAGCTGCCGCCGCCGCTTTGCCTGTTCCCTGCCTGTCAAGGAGAGGGAGAAAATGGTGCACAAGGAAGGGGGCGGGGAGGAGACATTTTTGCGCTTTGACACAGAAACACACCACGCACAGACCAGGGGTGACGGGCGGGCTTGAGGCGCGCGCCGCTGAGCGCAAGGAGCCGGCTGAGGCCGCGGCAGGTTCGCTCAGGCGGATGGGCACGCAAAGAAAGACCCCCGGAACGGGGGCGCTGCAGAGCGGGGGCGCGGCCAGACGACAGCCAGCGAGAAAGAAGCGCTGCCGGGGGCTTCGAGAAGCGCAGCCAGACTGGAGCCGGAGACCCTTTGGAGAGGGGGCTGCTGGTGCTCTCTCTCTGCCCGTGTGCGCGCACCGTTCGCTGGTGCTTCTTTCTCCCAGATTGTTGCAGGTTTCTGAACCTACACTGAATTATGTGAGGCGAAAGAGAGGGCGACGCCGGTGCCAACGCCCGAGGAGGGATCGGCCTTCAGCTGTCGGGGGAAGCAACACCAAAGCTGCTAATCATCGGTCTGCCTGCCTGCCTTGCAGACCCCCGGGCGGGCTGAAAAAAAGATACGGAGAGGACACAGTAGAGCGCACAGTGCAGCGACCAAAACCGAAAGAGAGTATTAAGAGGGCCAACGTAGAGTTCCCGCTGGTGCTGCCACCCAGTGCTGCTCCACGACCTCTTGGCACTTGGGGCATGTCAGATGCTGCCCCCCACACGTCTGTCCCTCCCACTGTCCAGTGTTCTAGCTTAGCGCTCCCCTCCACATTTCCTCTGTCTCCCTCTTCCTTTTCTAATGCAGGGAATGGAAGTAGGAGTAGTCGAAGCAAGTAGGCGGAATGCCAGGTGCAAGGAAGTGGCAACAGGATGTAGACATCTTGTGTGCTCCCTGAAGCATCTGGTGGGCCACTGTGAGACACAGGAAGCTGGGTTAGATGGGGCTTTGGCCTGATGCAGTGGGGCTCTTCTTATGACAGAGATGGACAACCCACCACCAATCTGCGCCTGAGGCTACTGCTTCAGTTGGCCTCATGAATGGGCTGGCCCTGGTGCAGCTGATGATAACATATAACTATCATTCCATCTGGAGTGGCCTTGCTGCCAGCATTCATTTTAACTTTCTTTATAACTCTTTAGAACCCCTGCTAACTGGACAAGAGGCACTTTTTCCAAGTAGTGTTCCTCTTATATTTAGCAGGGGGAGAGTAATTGTCCCTCTTCACCCCAGCACAGTGTCTTTTCTAGTGACTGTTGCTGGTGGTGTTCTGCCTTTTTTTTTTTTTTTAAGATTGTGAGCTCTTTGGGACAGGAAGCCATTTAACTTTATTATTACTATTTGCCTATAAACCACTTTGTGAACTTTGTGTTGAAAAGCGGTATATAAATACTATTGATTGATAACCACTTGAACAGTCCTTGACATCTGATAGATAAAGCTGCACTTGGGAGTTTTAGCTTCAAATCTCATATTTGCTGTGATGCACACAAAAGGTCTTGTATCTTCAAGACTCACAGATACGTTGCAGTATAAGCGTTTGTGGACAAAAATCCACTTAGGGCCCAATCCTATCCCTGCTAACGCCAGTGGTACACTCAGACCGCTACCCAAGTGTTGCAACAGTGCCACAAGGCACTCCTCTGCCAGCAGTAGAAGTATCCTCTAGGATTTTTGGTCTACAAAGACTTATCCTTTGAGTCTTGAAGGTACCACAATACGTGTGTGTGTGTGCATGCGCGTGCACGCATGTGTGTTCCCTTACCCCAAAGAGGCTCCAGCAGCTGCCCCAGCCCCATTGGATACAGGGACAGCCATTTCAGCACCACTGTTTCTTTGGGTGCAGCTGGAGTTTAGGATTGGGCAGCCCATCCATTGTATGATGTGTCATCATTCCCAGCTTGGGGAGAAAGAGATTGTATGGGGTATAGAGGGGAAAAATAGCAAATGGGACAAAAGGTCATGAAATGAAAGAGGTTCTGTGACTTTTCTGTGAGAATCTCAAATATTTATAAGCACAGTGACCATTCACAGCAACAGTAATTGATGGGCTAGTTGGGTGGCCTTTCAGAAGTCTCTCTCTCTCTCTCTCTCTCTCTCTCTCTCTCTCTCTCTCTCTCTCTCTCTCTCTC
>JAJKFI010000001.1:36103817-36123296 GCA_029204185.1 Lerista edwardsae | reverse complement strand
ATAGATAGATAGATAGATAGATAGATAGATAGATAGATAGATAGATATTGACAGTATCATCTGAATAAGTTTTGTACAGTATGTGTCAGGTAAATATGTATTCATGTGAATTTTTAGAACAGGTTGGTGGATCTTCCGCAGATACCAAAACCCGCAATAATGGATCATGGAATCAGTGGGTAGGGGCCATCAGAGGACCTCTGGATGTGACCAGAAGTGCCTTTCAGTCACATCCGAGTGGACAGGTGAGCCCTCCATTGTGGGTCCTGAGTCAAATCCACGGATGCCAAACCCACGAATAAAGTGAGCCGATCTGTAATTACTGAACTTATAACTGGATCATAATTAGCCTTCACTGTTCCTGTTTAGGCCGGTGCACTGGCATAGCTTATGAAAGTTTAGCCTGGTGCGGGGGGCAAAATGCTGCCCCAGAAGTGACATCACAAAGGAAGTGACATCACGGTTGTATTTTCATTTTTTCTTTTGGCCATAATTTTTGATAAAATAAAGATATTAAACTCCAATCTGTTTCATTGCATTCTGCATTAAATTCTGCATCAAATGCTATATAACATGATGGTGTTATTCATACATATAAAAGTTTTCACAATTTTGGCCACTAGTGTCAAGCTCAGCTTGTTGCCTCCCTAAAGTTTGTTGCCCATTGCAATTGCACCCCATGCACTTCTTTAGCTATGCCCCTGGGCTCTGTTTTAACTGGGAAATGCTGTATAATTTACAGTTTTACGAGTTTACAATGAATTTTTATATTCTGAACATGTTAGCATTTAGATAGCAAAACCATGTTTTAAAACACTACAGGTTTCCAAAACACCCATGTGAAATACACTGTCTGTTAAATGTAGATTAGTACATGAAAAATAATGTAGTGCTCACAGTGAAAATTGCGTCCTTATTTGGTTTGTGCAGTGGCATTGCATGGAATGGAACTCTTTGGTTAATTTAACATTGGATCTCTGTGCTCGTCTTCCGTAGTAAAACGTTAGAAGGAACAGAGATGTGACAGAATGATACTGAGCACTTTTATGAGTAGGCTGATAGGGAGAGAGGAATTGATCCTGTCAGGGAATGAGGAATTATCTGACCTATCAAGTGATGAGACAAGGAGTTGCTTGGCTGCTCCTATTACCAGAACACCACACAAAGGCAAAGGGGGAACGAGCAAGACAATAGAACCATCTTTTTCATGGATATACAGTATGTACCTATACTGTGTTATACCCGCATCGTCTTTCTTTTTCATTCTTGCTCTTTTTAGCCTCAGTTTATCCAGAGTTCTTTGGCTTTTATTTGCAGGCTAATAGCCCACATTTCAAACACAGAATAGGAAATACTTCTAAGGCACAATCCTAACCGGGACTGGAATAGGCAGGCTGAGTGGCCTGTGCCTTATCCAAACCCCATTAGGAAGCAGCAATGTAGTAAGGGAACATGTTCCCTTACCCCAAGGAAAGCTCCGGCCACCCCTATAGGGCTATTCAAAGCTGCACCAGTTAAATATCTGGCAAATGAGAGGCTTATGTAGGGCTGGCCGGGCTGGAGACAGGGGTTAGGATCTGGCCTACGCATTTTATGGCATGTTTGCAACACTTCTAGGAAATGTGCGCTGACCCATCCCCAGGTACATATTGCCTGTAAGAGCCCCATCGACTTGTTGAGTCAAATACAGGCTTGTGTGCCCTACTCACAAGTAGACAGGCTTGCTGGAGAGGCTGCAGTCTGTCCCTTCACACAACTGGCTGAAAGCCTTCCTGGCAAGCAGCATGAAATCTACTAGATCAAAAACTGGTGGGGATAGGAGAGCAGCTAAAAGACTGGGGTTGAAATGGACCAAATCACAATTCATTGTCAACTTGCCACTCGAAATGACAAGTGCTTGCAGTGAGTAAATTTACTCACAAGTAAATACCTTGGCCTGCCACTCCAAACAAGATTTTCTGGGGGCAAGGGAAGTAAGTATCAGTAGGATGGTGGGATAATCCTGGAGAAGAAAGTTGCATCAAAATCAATAAGTCTTGTAGTACCTTGAAGGCTAATCAATTTATTTCAGCATAAGTCTTCCTGGACTACTGTCTATTTCATCAGATGCATTGCTAATGCGAGTTCTGAGAGTTGGCCTGAGATTATCCTGGAAAAAATCATTAGAGAATAAAAAAAAATTACTTACGGAACAGGAAAGTTATGCCATTCAGTTTAACTCTTTGATCAATATTTTAACTTTGAGAAATATTTCTTTCTGATCCTGTGTAGTAAACAGAATACTTTCAACAACAAATAGGAAACATGTGCTTGCATACTATGGAGTTGTTTGTCACAGCCACGCATCCACCCCCCTCCATGGGACTCCGAGGATTCCCGGGCTTGATATGGGCGGCTTGAGCTCAGTGCTCATAGCTGGAAATGGCAAGTGCTGCGAATTGGGCCCCTTCCTTGCCACTTAACAGCTCCGAAATTGAGCCATTCTGGAAGCGGGCAGATTGGCTGGCTGTGGTGCAGAGAGAGACAATGATGCTGGGGTGATAGTTTTGCATCACCATTTCACCTGGCCCCAGGTGTCAGGAGGATTCAGTACACTGCTGGACAGAGCAAATTCAATGTGCTTGGGAGAGAAGAGGACACACTCTTGGGCAACACCCTTCCATTTTCTAAAAGGAAAGATAAGAGCATTCCATGTAATGTTTGGAAATGAGAAAATTCAGCGGAAGGTATGAAAGGAAGGTACAAAATGATTGGATAGGATATTATATTTTGCACTAGTCTTTCCACTAAATATTTTGCTTGTCTCCCCGTTTTTAAAAAGTATTTATTTGAAATATGTTTGCCCCACTCCTCCTCTTGTTAGGGTGGTGCTCAAAGTGACTTGCAAAAATAATAATATATAACAAAAACAGAAACTAAAATTTAAAAAGTAGCAGTAATGAACACACCAACAGAAATCAAACCAAGTAAATCATGAGAAAATCAAATGATTTTCTTAAAAACTGGAACAATGAGGACACCAACTTTACCTTCTGAAGGAGGAAGTTCCACAAACACATAGACGTGCCCCCTCAATTATCTCAGGGGATGGGTAGCTACATGTGGGAAGAGGCGGTCTTTCAGATACTTTGGCCCCACACATTCTAGGATCTTAAAGTTTAAAACCAGCACCTTGAGTTGGGCTCAGAAACATACCAATAACCAATACAGATAGTATAGCATAGGTGTGCTGGTCAGCAGTTGAGCAGTTCTGTACCAGCTAAAGTTTCCAAATGGTCTTCAAGGGCAGCCCCACATAGAATACATTACAGTAGTCCATATGTAACGTCACCAGTGCATGGACAACCATGGTCAGGACTGATTGGTTCAGAAAAGGATGCAGCTGGTACAGCACCCTAAGCCAGGCAAAAGCACTCTGGGCCATAATCTAATCTGGGTACCCGAATGCAAAGTTGGATCCAGAAATATGATCATATTCCTTGACAGTGCCCCTTTGTTTTGGTGTGCTTGTTTTTGTTTTCTTTTGCGTGGTTTGGTTGATACGAAAAAAAAAATCAGTAAAGATATAAAACTGAAAAAAGGGAAGAAAAGTGCAATATTTTGAGCAGATCTCTTAAAGGTAGTGTATATCAGAGCAAACAGGAGAAGAAAAATAGGAGTTAGAAGTTTAGTGATGCCAAGACATTACAGGCATACCTTCCAAAGAGGACTCACTCTGGGTTCTTCTTTAGCAGAGCAAGCCCAGCCTCCCAGCCTTTGCAATGCTTTTCACAGAACATCCTTATCAGCAAGCTGAACACTGGTTGAATCATTTGTCTGATATCCCCCTCCCAATATTTCAAGCAGGCTGTTCACCTTTGCATTTTATTTTTTAAAGCAGAGCTTGCACATTTATCCAGTTTAATGTCTGCTTAGTGCATTTAAATAAAACAAACACTTTTCAAAGTTTAAAGAGGCTGCTTTCAAGGAGAGGACATGGGATTGTGAAGGCATAACTTCTACTTTGGACTGAAAAATAGGCCTTTGGACTTTACAACTCTTTCTGGTATTGTACTTCAGCAACAACAATTCATTACCCTCCTCCTGTAGGTTATTGCCATTTCAAGTCAACTCTTAAAAACAAAAGCAGAGAAAGGAGATCAATACTCACATAACTTGCTAAGAGACATAACTAAGCAGTGAGCACTTGCTTTGGCATTGACCACACGCTCTCTGTAAAGTTGATAAGTGCTTTCGTTGTGCAGTTCAGTTGCCAAAAACATTCCAGGAATTTTCTTAGTGCCAGGAAACTTGGATCTGCTCAGTTCAGCAAGAAGAGCTGGTATATGGTACAATCTGGTTCACATGGACTCCTCACAGGAGGAGAGACGCATTATTTTAGAGTCATGGTTCCTAAATGTTTTTTGCAGTGGGACCCACTTTTTAAAACAACACTCTATGGGGACCAACCTAGCTTTAGGAGACTAAAAAACAACAACAGTTTCACGTTACCACCTGCTGAAGCCTCTGTTTTTATACTTCTTACTGTGCTGGGGTGTTTGCTTTTGTTAAGGTCCACATTCATCAGATTGGGACCGTCTGGGCAGCATTTTGTTCCCCATCGAAGCGGGCTGAATCCCGGTTGTCTACTCATGAGTAAATGCACACAAGCTGCTCTGGGCTTCCAGAGGGCTCGATATGTTTTCCTTGGCAGCTATCAGCTTGTCAGTTTCACAACCCACTAAAGATCAGTTCGTAACCCACTGATGGGTCCCGATCAACAATTTGAGAACTGCTGTTTAAGAGTATAAACATGGCACACAGAGCCTTAAGATGAAGGGGACATGAATTCTATTTACAGGTGTACCCCGGTATCCACTATTTGTTATCTATGGATACCACGGATGCTGGGACTCCTATTAAAAAGAAAGGGGAACATTAAACAAATCTCCTTTTTTAACCTTGTTGCTACAAAACCACTGATATTCCCAGTATCTATGGTTTTAGGTATCCATAGTGGGGTCCAGAACAGAACCCCAGTGGATACCGAGGCACGCCTGTATTTCTATTTTGCTGCACTTTTTATTTTATTTTTGCATGCTATTTGTTCTTTGAGCATATGTTTTATGTCTCATTCTGTGAAGTCTGTTTTTCTGTTGCAGCACTTCTGTTAATATATTCCAAATAAAAGGAAGAGACTCCTGTGCTGCTCTAAGCTCTTTTGTTATGTAAAACAAACATGAAGCCAAGCCCCAAGAATGTAGTGCTCATACATATGTTCTGTATATCATACTACTATGTATTGAGGTGCAATCTGAACTAACTTTCCAGCACTGACATAGCTGCACCAATGGGGCAAGTGATGCCAGAGCCGTCTCCACCCTTATAGTACTAATATTAATATAGCTAATAAGTGTAGTGATATAGCTAGACAACTTTACTGTCATTATTCACTTCAATCCTCTGAGTTCTTACTGATTTCTGTGGGAATAGAAAGAATGGTCAGCTACCAATGAAAGTGTAGACTGATGCAGAGGGCAAAATGATGCCCTGGAAGTGACTTCACAACAGGAAGTGACATCATAGTTGTACTTTCATTTTCTTGGTTTTTTCGCCATAACTTTTGATAGAAGGAGGGCGCAATCCTAAACTGGAGTTAGGCTGGTACAGTTAGGCTAGCAAAGTTTGGCTAGCACAAGGGCACCGTAAAGCGCTTTTGGACCACTCTCTGAGTCAGGGAGGATGGCACACGGCCTGTCTAATTCCAAGAGTTGTCCAAACAT
This sequence comes from Lerista edwardsae, assembly GCA_029204185.1. Taxonomy (NCBI): domain Eukaryota; kingdom Metazoa; phylum Chordata; class Lepidosauria; order Squamata; family Scincidae; genus Lerista; species Lerista edwardsae. Next base: position 36,117,534 of record JAJKFI010000001.1, on the reverse strand, counting down.
ACTTTACAATGTCCTTTGTGCCAGTCAAACTTTGCTGGCCTAACTCCTGGTTAGGATTGTGCCCTGAAGATATAACACTCAGATTTGTTTCATTGCATTGTGCATTAAATTCCACATCGCATAGTATAATATGATGGCATTATTCACACATACCAAAGTTTTCACAATTTTGGCCACTAGTGTCAAGCTCAGCTTTTGCCCCCCCTAAAGCTTGTTGCCTGGTGCATCTGCATCTGCACTTCTTTAGCTATGCCCTTGACTTCACCTTGGTTAAGAAAGAGGCTGGAGAGAACTGGAGGAGAATGAGACCAAGACCTGATCTCAATCTCTCTCGGGACCCAATCCTATCCTCCCGCACCTGGCTAATACAGATGTACTGTACACTGTAGTGTGCCCTGTGCCCTGTATCCTGCAGGGGGCAGTCCTGGAGGTCTCCTCTGAGTTAGGGAACATTTACTCCTGCACTAGAACATTTGGACTTGAATCCAAATGGACTTGAATTGCACGAGCGATTTCAGGTCCAAGTGGACCTGAGAAGGCAGACTGAGGTCCAGAAGGAGGATACAGTATTGACAGTGGCACTGTTGTCAGTACTGTCCCCTTCCAGCCTTTGCTCCACCCTCATTCTGCTCCAATTCCTCCCCGCCCCATGCTCCACTCATCTTGTGTGTTTCAAATAGGGCCAGACAGAGCAAGCAGAAAATGACATGCTGAAATTGCTGCAGTAGCGGACCTACTATTGAGCGGGGGGGGGGGGCGGCGCAAGGGCCCCCAGGTGCAGAGTTCCTGGGGTGTGGTGGAAGGCAGTAAAGAGACACCTTGCCTCTTGAAGAGGTGCACTGTTACAGCCCGCCTGCCGTCCCTTGCCTCCGAAATGGAGCCTGGTGTGCCGGGAGGGTGTGTCAATGGGGGGAGGGGGGAGAGCTGATGCTAGGGGCACGGAGCGTCAACCTGGCCCCTGGGTGGAGCATGGGCTGGACGCGCCACTGAATTGCAGGAAAGACTGTCTCCTTCTTGCCCATCTAGTCTTTTTTGTTGGGCAGGCAGGAAGGAGAAAGTGGCAGAGCTGACCAATCTTGTTCGGATCGCTCATGAACTGAGCAATCATAACAGGGTGCTGCTGCTTCTTGCCACCCCTCCACCATTGCAACTGCTGTGCCTGGCAGTGCTAGAGGAATTGATGAGCAATCAGTACCCTGATCTTCTTCCCTCTCTTGCTCAGTGGGCAAGAAGAGGATTGGAAGCTGCCTGAAGCTGCTTGGGGGGCAGCATTCCAGAGGGGAGAGGTAGGCAGGCAGGCACGGGGCTTCCAGCACCCCTTCCCAGTTCATCACTCAGACCATTTCCATTGGCTTCATGGGTGGGCCAGCCCTGGCAATAGAAATGTCAGAGCGATACCATTTTGCTTGGGATCCTAGCTGACATTTCTCAATCATTTCAAAGCAATGAGTGTGTGTATTGGAAAAGGCAGGAGATACCCGGAGGAGATAGGGAATGGTATCAGCAATGGCCCCTTGTCCCAGATAAGTCAGGGATTATAGGGTTAACCCCCAAGGTCTTTGCAAGCCTCGGAAGCACAACTGTAGGCTGATGAGGCCCCTGGCAATGAAGGGAGGTTAGCACAGGTGCAGATGGGTGTGGCTGATGCTAGAGCCTGCCTAGCAACAGAAACCGATTGGCTGGCCTCAGTATAAAGTGGGAGGCAGGAGCTGGAGTAAAGCACCAGGTAGGTGCTGGAGGAGGGCACCAGGTAGGTGCTGGATGGATTGTTCTGATGGAGTGCTGACTGAAGGACTGTTGGACAGATTCAAGGAAGGCCTGTTGGATGGATTGAAGGAAGGACTGTTGGACTGGATAAAGGAAGGACTGGATAAGGTAAGGTTGTTGTGGGAGACAATTGGGAACTGTTGTATGTCTGCCATGCCCCTGGAGCCACCAAGTGGAGGAGGCAGTTGTGGCTTAGGCAAGCTGCCTGCCTATTGTTTGGTGGTGGGGTTTGGTGGTGCTAGAGTAGTTCGGAGCTAAGCCAGTGATGAGGGCAGTCTGGAGGAGGCTGGCCAGCCAGTGATCCCAATCAAAGCTGCGGGAAGAGAGGAGCCCCCCCCCCTTGCCTATCTCTGAGGCTGCTCTGGAGGGGAAACTAGTTAGCCTAGTGTGGGCATTAGGGCCCTTGGGGAGGCCTGGCAGGGAATTTGGCAGAGTAGTGTGCCAAGTATCATAAAAGTGATTCTGAATGATTTCGTTTTTCTTCCCATGAGCAATAACTTTATTCATCTCTATTTCCTTCTGAAATTAATGCCAAAGTTTGATTTACACCACGGAATTCAGGGCACAATGAGTAATTTCTATTTTAAAAAGCACATCATATCTTTGCACATTCTGTCTTTACATGATCAGAATGATTGCTTAAGCATCTTTGGGCGCAATCCAGAGCACCACCTGGGCTGATGCATGGTCTGTGTCAGCCCAGGAGGTGCTGGGTTCGCACAAGGACTTCCGCTCACCCAGATGTGCCACAGATGGTAGCAGTGAAGCTGCCTCTGCACTGGCCAAGGTCAGCCAGCATGGGGGCTTGGGAGGGCGTGGAAAAGATGGGAGGGAGGTGGGGGGGGATGGAATGGGGCAGGGAAGGGTGGCCCTGTTGGTGGACTGGCCAGGGGAGGGGTTGGAGTATGGATATGGCTGTTAGTTCCTGGGCTACGTGACCCAGATCCAGGCTGTTTGGACTTGCGCCTGTGATTTCGCTGGCAGATCTGAGTAGCCCCATAGGGCTGCCTAGGGCTTACCCCATCCTGAACTCCAACTGCATCCTACCCTATGTAGAATGCAGCACAGGCCAGCAAGTTGGGCTGCTCCCACACAGGATAGGATTGGGCTGCCCGTGTTTCTTCTCAAATGTCACTGTCCTTTCCTTCATTCTTGCTTACATGCACATCTGTGCACAGATGTTACTGCATAGAGCAAAGACATGTGTGCTTAAATTATTGTCCCTTTTCAGTCTGTTGCCTACTGCCCTGTCCTCTGCGGACATGAGAGCAAATGGTGTGTTCTCATCTTTCTCACATGATTGTCTTTGCTTGAAGGGAAGGGTTTGTTTCCTCCTAAATTATTTGCCATTTGGCTGGGTATACCCAGGGTGCAGCTGGCCAATGGGCCACCCCAGGACACACCAGCTGTTCCGCCACCCCCTTCACCCCACCCGCTTCCTCCAATCCAAAAGTAATTGTGATGGTGTGATGACATCAGCACAATTACTTCCGGACTGCTGTGGCGGTGCCCACTTCTTGCCACATCCATAGCAGTCATTCCCGAGGTGCTAGGAGTGATGTTGGCTGGCCCCAGTCCAAATGGCTGTGCCAGGAACCACTGCAATGGAAATGGCAATCTTCCTGCCCACAGGCTACCCCCAGACATTCTCAGCGTGGCCACTGGTAGCAAAGCCAACCGGCCTCACTCCCAGCGGCCGCACTGGAAATGACTGCAGCAGAGGCACAAGGACCTGCCCTCCACCTCCATCTCCACAGCAGTCATTCCTGGCATAGTCACTGGGAACATTTCCTGACACTGTGCTGAGAATCATTTCAGGGGTAGCAGGCAGGAGGACCTGCCGCCTTCCCAGGGGAGACCCGAAGAGCCACCTGGTACCATGTGGTACCATATGGCGCTATGCCACTGGGTATACCAACTGTTAACACCATTGCAGTATCATGTGTACATCCTTTGGGAACAAGGCTGGTCACATAGCATCACAGTCAAATATGCTACGTCAGCACTTCTTAAACTATTGGTCGTAGCCAGTGGTGGGATTCAGGGGGTTCGCCCAGGTTCTATAGAACCAGTTGTTAAATGGCCTGGCCCTGCCCACTCGCTTACCTCAACTGGCTTTGGTTTTTTTTTGGCTCCGGCTATGACATCATAGAACTGGTTGTTAATTTATTTGAATCCCACCACTGGTCGTAGCCCACCTGGTGGCTCATGGCCGAAGCCCACGTGGGTCACGATTTGCACCCACCTGTCCACCCTTACCTCCTTCTGGCTCTAAATTGGAGCCAAACAGATGCAACTGGAGGCCACTTCCAGGTTGAAAACTACTTCCAAAATTGTTTCCATGTCAGCCTCCAGATACCTCTGCGGGCCTCGGTATGCCTCTGAGTTTCACCAATGCAACTTCCAGTTGCATCCAGGTGTCTCTAAGGGTCAATTTTGGGTTGCAACAGCAGCGCCAGAGGCTGAAGTGGGTCACAGCTCTGGCAGGTTTGAGAACCATTGTGCTAGTTCCTTCATTTTCAGTCAGAACATTAGTGTTTATTCTCATGAATGTTCATAGACATGTGGAATATAGATTTGTATATAGATATGATTTGTTGGCATATATTTATTCTATATAGCAAGTATTATTATATTGCACATCTAGGTACGACTTTCTTAAAATGCTTAAAAGTTAAATTTTTGACGCATCCTTTAGAGGAAGAATGCTGGGAAACTACAGAAAATGCTTGAAGTAAGTTCAGAAGTGAAGTGTCATGTTGTGTGTTGTATCCCTATATATTGGGGATTAGGCTTTTTTCTTTCCAACTCACTTTACTATTGGAAAATAGCTGAGAAATAACCCACCTTATTGCTGCATTCTCAGGAAAGCAGCAGACACTGGCGTAACAGTGACAGCATGTCCGGCTATGACATCCTTTCTGGTGGGCACCGGACAGATTGGCATTCTAAAAAGTGGGTCCCAGTGTTAAAAAGTTTGAGAACTAACCACTGCCCTTAGTAAACAAAATGGACTTACTTTTGAGTAAGGTAAATAACAGCATTTTCAAACACCTCTAGTAATGGCAGTTAAATCCACCCCAGGATCTACAGTGGGCCAAAAATGTAGGGGGTACAATGGAAGAACCAGGGAGTTGTTTGGGCTGAGGATAGACTTACAACCTTGACACAAGCAAAACAGCCACACTGCCCTCCTCTTTCCAGCATCCCATCTTCCCATATTTTCAATATGGCTGCTCTAAGTGCTTCGCAACCCACTAATGGGTTTCAACCAGTGGTGGTATCTAAAGCGGGAGAAACCAGTACGCTGGGCAGGACTTACGTGTGATTGGCTGCCCGTCCGTTCGGTTCCGCCACCTGCCCGCCCACTATGCGGGCTGCCCTGGCCTCGGAGGGGGTGCCTGCTCGCTGGGGGGGACAGGTGGGGGGCACGCCGGGTGCCTGGGCGAGCAGCAGTGAGGCGCGCCAACTGGGGTCAGCCCGCGCAGTGGGCAGGCAGGCGGCAGAACGGAACGGACGGGCTGCCAATCAACTGTACGTCCTGCCCAGCATTCCAGTTCCTCCTGCTTTAGATACCACCACTGGTTTCAACCCACAGTTTGGGAACCATTTACTTAGGGTGTAGACCTATCTTACCAGAAACAAACATCTCTAACCATTACTCAGGGATACTGGTGTGGATCAGCAAAAGAATTTATTATAAACAGTTGACTATGGGAGAATTGCTGACTCAGATGCTTCATTTCTTGAAAGCAGCTTAGTTTACCAGAATGTTTCTTGCTGTTACAGTATTTGACTCAGCAGAGAGGCATAAACTTTTTAGGAGGAAGCTATAGACAATGGCATTAACCTTTGGAGAGCACTTCATATCTTTTGTTTGTTGCTGCAGAAGTCTTCCCATCCTGAGAGAAAAAACTGTTTTACAAAGGTGAACATGTAAGAAAGAAGATTCAACTTATTTCTTATGCTAGAGGAGTAAAATTCAAAATTATCACCTTTGAAAGGAAGCTGATAAAGCTAATATGTGAAAGGCATGCTCCGGAACGGGGAAGCATTCTAAAACTGCAATGGAAATGTAACAGATAAAGGCTATCCATTCAGAAAATCTTCCAGTAGTGGAGTTGTGAATCTCTTCACTCTCTTCTATGCACTAAAATAACTTCCATGGGAATTCTATACTTCCTCTCAACACTGCTGTCGATAGTGACTGTACTTATTGCAGGAATAGCTGGCGCCTCTGACAGGACAAGACTTCATTACCACTGCAAAACGATCAATAACTATTCTTAGGAATGCTAAATATTTCAGCAATATGGCATGTGGCATCTTTGCTTCCCACTATCCCCATTCTCCAATGAACATTTTTGAGTGATCTGTGCATTTGGTTTAAAAAAAAAGTATAGAATTGAAACAGATGTTTGTTTACTGAGAGACAGGCAGCGCAATAGTGTTGACACTACGTCATTAGCGCTGACGCGGGGGCACCGAGCAGCACCCCTGCGTCGGCGCTAAAGCTCTCAAGCTGATGCTACAAGTAGTGTCGACTTGAGAGCACCAACAGGGAACCTCCCTTGTGCCAACCTAAGCTGGTCGGCACGAGGGAAGCTCTGTCCCGTTTGGGTACAGGGATTGGTGGGGGGATTGTGGACGGGATGTGGGTGGACTTGGGAGGTGGCCAAAAGGCCACATCCTAAGCCTGTCTGGGAGACTGCGTGGCCCCAATTCGGGCCGTGCAGTCTCCTCGGCTCTGTGCCGGCTGTTTAGCAGGTGCAGATCCGAGGAGCGCATTGGGGAGGCTGGAGCCTCCCCTACGGTAAGGGAATGAACGTTCCCTTGCCACAGGGAGGCTCCAGCCTTCCCAACCTAGCGCTGGATTTGGCGCTAGCCGGCTGGCCTTGCCAATCCAGTGCTGGATAGGATTGTGCTCTAAGAATAAACAATAGCTAGGCAAGGGAAAAATAGGAGGACATTACATACACATTATAGTAATATCATATGGTATCATTGTATTACTATAGTAATACATACATGTCATTGGCACTCATCGTCTATCTTTATAATAACATGGAAACAACTGAAATGTAATAGAACAGCCTGGTTTTGTTAATGTCAGTCCATTTCTTAACTGAGCTGTATGTATCCAAGAACTGTAGCAGAAAGTTGAAACTGACTGTACTAATGGGGGGGAATGCAAAATAACCCATAATCCAGCGATTTCGCCGGTACAACTCCAAATGGTCCATGTAGGGATGACCAGGAAAGGGACAGGGGTTAGGATCTGGCATAAGTGCTGGATTCTGGCTTCACCCCCTCCCTGAGCTGGCCCACCCATGGGTCCACCCTCTCTCTGCCCTCCCCTGCCCCGATCTGCCTCCCCCACCCTTCCTCTCCCTTCCTCAATCCCCTATGCCAGCCAAATGCGGCCAGCTTTTCGGCCATTGTGTCTGGATGCAGGCAGGCCAACATATACTGGATACTCGTGATGGCCTAGCCTGCTCTGGTGTGGCTCAGATGTGCTTTACGGAACCTTTGCAGCACTCTGAGGCCAGTGCAGGGGACATGCACTGGCCTAACGTCCCATTCGGATTGTGCCGAAATGACTGAAAGGTGGATGCCGTTAGGACACCTTCTTCAGGTGTTGGTTCTAGCTGCACCCCTACTCATGTGCCCAGAAGATGCCCTCCAATATCTCCCATGGCCTGTATGATGGGCAACAGACAGGAAAGAAGAGGTGGATTCTTGAAATGCAAAAGCCACATCAGCAGCTGCAAGTTCTGCTTGTCACTGTGTTGCCATCGAACCAAAGTGCAGCCATCTTAAGTCTTTTGCTTAGTCACTTGTCTAAAGCTGCTTGAAGTATGTAACTGTTTCTCTCTTTGCTTTCATTGTTTTCACTCATTTGCCCCCACCCGTAACCTTCTCTATCCAGTGCTGCTAGCCCGCACAATAGATAGGGAACTGGTTCAAGCCAGCAGAGCTTCCTTCCTTATCAAAATGGTCACAGCATATTCTCAAGGCCCAATTAACACAGAGCTTCTCATATCCCAGCCCCTGTGTAGTAATTTTCCACCAAGCAGTGGCTTGGGAGGGAGAGGGATATAAAGATGATTTAGAATTGTATGCCTTTGCCTTTTTCTCTGCCTGCCGAGTGGGGCAGGGAGATTGGCCCACCTGCGCAGGTGTAATAAAAATGATCCTCATTCTCGTTTGGTTATTTAAATGCTTTTTAAATGCTTTTCCTGCGATGGAAACCAATTTGGGCCAATTTCCAGCAACAACTGCAGCACTCATGTGCCACTGACATGTTGGTAGACTCTTAATATTTTGCTGAATTGATCTTATCTCATTATTATTTTTTAATGAAAAAGCAGGGTCTAACTCTAGGAGATAGATAATGTTCCCACTGAAAACATAGTGCATAAATAAGGCATGACATCCCCAGATGAAACACCCCATCTGGAAGTGAGGTCACCGCCATCATTGCTACCCTTTCACCAATAATTTAAGATCTTTCCATTCAGGGCATAATCCTAAATTGAGTTAGGCTGGCATAAACTAAGACAGCAAATTTTGGCTAGCACAAGGGACACCATAAAGTATGTTTGGACCACTCTCGGAGTCAGAGAGGCCAGCGCACAGATGTGAGCCATCCTCCCTGACTCCAAGAGTAGTCCAAACACGCTTTATGGTGGCCCTTGTGCTGGCCAAACTTTGCTGGCTTAGTTTATGCCGGCCTAACTCCAGTTTAAGATTGCATACTCAGTTGCATTATTCTGGTATTTTGTGTCTCTGTTTTTGCTGGGCTTCTAAATTTATTTTTGATTAATTATTTTTTGTAATTATTTTTATAAAAAGAAAATTCTTTTAATGTATTATAATTGCATTTTATAGGAAGGCTTTTCTCCTTTGCCGGAAACCACATTGAGCACTTCCCTGATGGGAGGAGAAAGTGCAGGGTATAAATTTCAACAATAAATGTCACCAGTTCAGCAGCCTTCTCTACAACCTAGAACATCATATTAGCATATATACATACACCATAAATCCAAGGAATATGTATGTTTATCAGGGATTTTTGGAGAGAAAAAATGTTTTCTTTTCTGTGTAAGTGATTCACAAATGTTTTCCATGGAAACAGTAAAAGGAAGCAGCTGCTAATGAGCTTTATTAGATGGAAGTTGTACACTTTGTTAGAGAGAAGATCCTAAATTGGAAACAGTTATTTCCATTACGTCTTTATCCAGGGGACACTGAAAGGTCAGAGACATAAAACAGCTGCCAGGCGTTCAGAGGAAAGGGGTCGTTTAATTCTTTTGATTTCTCTTCAAGACTAGTAATTCCATGTCTCTCAAAGTCTTTAAAGCTCCAGAATGTCTGGGATTCTTGTCAAGTCTAGACTTCACAGTAGCTTAAAAACGACGGCAATGTCGCTCAGTGAATCAGGGGCAGAGGCAGCAGATGTAAGAGTATTACATTTCCAATGTACAAAGAACTATAATCTGTAGCTTGTTCATTCTCCTTATCCACAGTGGATAGGATCCATTATGTTTCCCTTTTACCGATTTTTATCCAGGTTGCTGAAGGTGGCGTACCATAGTTCCCTGCTCCCATTTTTGCCCTTCTGATAATCCTGTGAGATTGGTTAGGTTGAGACAGTGTCTGGCACCAAGGTCATCCAGTGTGGTATATATGGTGGTGATATTTTGAACTGGAGTCTCCCTGGTCTTATCCCAGTATTCAGCCATTTGACTGGTGACTGAAAAAGACTTTTAAAATAGGAGTCTCCAGACTTTTAAGCGTGAGGGCCACATTGTATATTTTACAGATTTTTCTGGGCCAAAGAAATTCACAGCGCAATTCTACGGTTCACGCAGCGTCGGCACAACGGGGTTGCGCCAATGCTGTGCGCTTAGCACTGACGCAGGGGCGCCAATCGGCACCCGTGCGTTGGTGCTAAGGCAACTGGACTGGCACTGCTGGCAGCGCCAGTCCTGTTGCGCCCACACAGTGCCTCCCTAGCGTTGGCCGAAGCCGAGGCACCATGATGGGGCAGCGTGGAGATTGGTGGGAGGGAGGGAAGTGGGGGCGGGACTTGGGCGGGGCATGGGCGGGCTTGGGAGGTGACCATACAGCCACATCCTAAGCGCATCCGCGAGGCCACCAGGCTGCACGGCCCCAATTTGGGCTGCGCGGTCTCCTCGGATCTGTGCCGGCTCTTTAGCGGGCGCAGATCCGAGGAGCGCATAGAGGAGGCTGGAGCTTCCCCTACGGTAAGGGAGCGCATGCATTGGATATTGCACTGACCGGCCGGCCTTGCCATTCTGGTGCTGGGTAGGATTGCACCTTCAGTCTTATAAATGAATGAATGAAACTTAAATGAATGAATACGTTTTACTTGGATTGTTTTTATAATCAGCATGATATGATTCAGAACAAAAAAGAAATGTGACATTTACAAAGGAATAATGCCATGCTTTATATGCTATATAATGTGTAAAAAATGTCAAATATTTTGTTGTGGGCCAGATAAAATCATGTGGTGGGCCAGATTTGGCTCCCGGGCCGTAGTTTGGAGACCCATGATTTAAGATTGAATACATTAAAAAAAATTTAGAGCTCAATAATTATTTTTTGTTGTCTTACTTATACAGTACATGGTGACTGAGCTTTTGCAAGCAACAGGAAGATCCAAAAGAATCTTTTTAGGGGATCTGACAAATGTTTAAAAAAAAATTAAAAGTAATACATTTTTCAAAATCACAAGGTCAAACTACTGCTACTCTTTATCTATTGAGTCATGTCATAATTTCATATCATAAGCATAATACATAACCAGGATTTTAGTGCTGGGGGTGGAAAAGAATAACTGATCAACTTCATATGTCTCAGAATGGGGGAACTGCCATTATTGTTTCTTCTTCCTACCAGAAGCCTGCAGTGCAGGAAACAAACATGTCTAAGAGTAGACATGTGCCATTGTACTCAGTGGGGCTTACTCCCAGGCAAGTGTGCATAAAATTGCAAACTGAGATCCTGTCTAGCATATCATGAGGCTAATCAAGACGAATCTACTAAATTCCTCCTATAATCCATTTTAAGACTATTATAAACTGCAAGCTCTGGGAGCTATTACACCGTACTATCATCCCCCATTTTCTTGTTCCTTAAGCCTGACCCAAAGGTAAAGAGAACTATGCTTAATTAAGAGAAAGTGTATTTTTGATTGGTGTGTTTTGATTGAAGATGTGTGTATTTTTGATTGGAGCTAATAACAGGATTATGAGATTGTGACTTTTGTCATATCTAGTTTCTTTAAATTAGCTAGATATCTGTTTCATACACACTCTAGACATTTGCTATCATTATTGCACTTAGAGCCTCCCACAGCATCATGCATTTTCTCTTCTGTGAGAAACTAAGCACTCCACTGACCTTGCAGCAGAGCGATGTCCAATCCCGCCCACTACCGATCTGTCCCTACCACATAGCTCATATCAGGTTGCAGCATATCACATTTTTGTACTGGTGACGCTTTTAGGTCCAGGAATATTACAAAGTTATAGTGGAATGTTAATGGAGAAGAACTTAACAAAAATGGGGCAAATCCAGGACCAGGCTTTGTAATTGGTTTTTTTAACATCATGTTTTGTAAAATAAACTAGAGGTGCGGTGTTAGAAATCTGGGGTGGTGATGGTGGTGACAATGATGACGATGATGAAATTTAATGCATTCAGAGGGAAATCGCTCAACTCTCCAAATTCTTGTTAATTGGCTTTTGACCAATTTATTGGATATTTGTGAGATCTCTCATTTCTCCCACATATCATGTATGGCACTGATTTAGAGGAAACATGAAACAATCAGCCATTAAGCCAACAGCTAAAAATGTACATTAATCTACTATACCTGAATGACACTGCAACAGGCATCCAGTGGATGACAAGCCTGTACCTGGAAAATACTAAATTTGCATGTAATACATCATTCTGATTCCACCAATATTAACTACTCTTAGCAGCCTGGAAATGATGGACAGCCCAATCCTTGGCTCCCTGGCCTCTTTAGGAGCAGCAGTGCCAAAATAGCTGCCACTGTATCCTATGGGCACCACAGCAGACGTAGGAGGCACCTTAGGAGAAGGGGACGTTGGTCCCCCTCCCCCAGGTAAGGGCACAGACCCAACAATGGGCCTTCTGAAGTCTGCCCTGGCTATTTTGCCAGTGCATACTTGAGAACCTCCATGTTGGGCTGCGTGGTCCAACATGGAGGATAGGATTCAGTGGTGGAGACCACCGCTGGTCCCACCCTGCTCCGCCTCTCCACCACCCAGTTCCACCCTCCACATGCTCCCACCTGGAACAAGTACACGGCCAGCGGTGGTAAAACGTACTGCCAGGTGGCATGGTGTCAAGTCTTCCTGGCATCAGGGCTGAGCGCATACTGGCGCAGGCTCAGCATTGACGGTAAGCTAGGGCTAGATGTGACTTACAGCACTTTTACAACACCGGCACTGAGAGTAAGGCTAGTGTTGGGGCTAGGCTTGATAGTGTTGGGCCCCCAACTTGCTCTGGACTCAAACATCAGCAAATAGTCTTTGTAGGAGAGCCAGCTAAAGTAATGAAAGACGTTGTAGCGTGGATAATGTGGGTGCTCCTGCTCGGTTTCTTTGAGAAGTATGTCACATCGATTGAATTCCAGTCCGGGCTGGCTCCAGGAGTGGTGGGGCCCAATGTGGGACATTCCTGCGGGGCCCTCACTCTCTCTGCAGGGCCCCCCTCTCACCTGGAAGAGTGCTTGTGGTCAGTGGTGTCAACCTACCGGTTCGCTGGGCGGAGTTTCTTCGCTCGCTGGGAGGGTTTCCGTGGTGATCGGCAGCATGCTCGCTGCCTCCCATTGCACAATGGCGAAAGCCCGCCCGCTGCAGCGGGCAGGCTTTCACCATTACGCAACGGGAGGCAGCGAGCACACTGCCAATCACCACGGAAACCCTCCCAGCGAGTGAAGAAACTCCGCCCAGCGAACCGGTAGGCTGACACCACTGCTTGTGGTGCCACGTGCAAGCTGGAAATAGTTGGTGCTGACATGATGACATCACCACCAGCTGCATCTAGGGAGGCCATTTCTGGGCCATTTGGAGGCAGGGGCAGGTGGAAGGGCCAAAGCTAAAGCCTCTCTGCTTTCCCCACTGATTTATAGCCCATAGAGATCCCGGCTGCAGCTTAAGGCCGGCCCTGATTCCAGTCATCCCCTCCAAATAATGGAAACAATGTTGTGCTCACTCACTTTATTTTCTATCTTAGAAAAGCCAGGGACTTCCATGAGGCGATGCAATGCTTCAGCATGACAGTCTGCTGTCTAGGACAGCCCGTCCAGGCAGTGAGCTGATCCTTGTCACAGCCTTGACATGAGGGCTGTGTTTAGCAGCTTTCCTTTTCAAAGTGTAAACTCTTGAGTGTTAGAGATCTGACACAAATTGTGCTGTAGATTAAAACCAGGATGTTTTATTAGAGATTTAAACAACTGTACAGCTGACACGGTGGGAATCTGGCTTTAAGAAGGATCAAGGCACACAGTGAGGCCCGAGGTCGAGGCGAGGTCATTGCATTGGGATTCCTCAAAGGACTGAAGCATAATCTCCTCCATCCACCCCCTTAGCTCTGTGTGTGTGTGTGTGTGTGTGTGTGTGTGTGTGTGTGTGTGTGTGCATGCGCGCGCGCGCACGCGTGTGTGTCATGGGAAGTACCTGCAGTACTAACTGTGTCTTCCCCTTCTGGTTATGCTACCGACTTAGCATCATGCATAGTGAAGAGAATGGTGCACGTCCAGTGATGGGATCTGGGAATAAGGAAGCGGAACACTGGGCGGGACTTATGCGTGATTGGCTGCCTGTCCGTTCTGTTCCGCGGCTGCCCTGGCCTGGGGGGGGGGCTGCTTGCAGGGGGGGACAGG
>JAJKFI010000001.1:36093631-36103717 GCA_029204185.1 Lerista edwardsae | reverse complement strand
GGGGGGGACAGGTGGGGGTGTGCCGGGTGCCTGGGTGAGCAGCGGTGGGGCTCGCCAACCGGGGGCAGCCCCCCCGAGGCCAGGGCAGCCGTGGAACGGAACGGGCGGGCTGCCAATCACGCGTAAGTCCCGCCCAGCATTCCGCTTCCTTATTCCCAGATCCCACTGCTGTGCATGTCTGTGTGCTGGCCTCTCTGACTCAGAGAGTGGTCCGAACATACTTTACGGTGGCCCTTGTGCTGACCAAACTTTGCTGGCCTAACTGTGCCAGCCTAACTCCAGGTTAGGATTGCGCCCTGAGACAGGAGGAGAAGATTATGCTGCGGTCCTCCAAGGAACCTCTCTCTAGGTAATATGTGTTATCTTAGTAAAGATAGAGACAGGTTTTTAATTGACCAATCACATTACTGTTTTTTTAATGAATACCTTAGAAAGTCTTTGATTCATGCCGCAGTTAAGGTGGAGCAGTTTGAGTAGCAACTGGGTGCATGTTTACTCATTGAGTTCAATGGGACTTACTCCCATGTAAATGAGTTTAGGATTGTACTGTTCCATCAGGGAGCGAAGGACTCGCCTTAACCAGCTTGTAGAAGGAAAGGAACATATTTAGAATGTTGCTTGTTTCAGAATTCTTATAAAATCTTAAAACAAAAAAAAATAGACTAGATATTTTTTGATATATAGCTGAAATCATCTCCAATTTATATATTAGCAAGCAAGGTAAATATTTCAGATTTCCCACTAAGGGTCTGGAATTTAAAAACTGTGATGGTGACCATTCGTTCACATATATTATGGTAGTAAAAATATAAAAAATTAAAAATATTCACCGTCAGTGTTTCTCAAACTGTGGCTCAGGACCCACTAAGTGGGTTGAGAGCCCATTTCAGGTGGGCCGCAGAGTACTTAGGGCAGCCATCTTTGAAAATATGGGCAGATGATACACTGGAAAGAGGGAGGGCTGTGTGGTTGTTTTGCTTGTGTCAAGGTTGTAAATAGACTTTTTTCCCTTCTGATTCACTTTGCTATTAGAAAATGCTTGAGAAATAACCCAGCCTATTGCTTTCTCGGGAAAGCAGCAGGCTCTGGGGTCACAATGACGGCACCTTGGCCATGACATCACTTTTGGTGGGTCCTGAACAGATTGCCATTTTAAAAAGTGGGTCACGATCAGCGGTGTCATGCTGCCGGAACGCTGGGCGGGAGGAACGGATGAGCGGCAGCCGTCTTCCCCGCCCCTGCGAAACGGAGCGGTACGCAATGGGTGGGCTGCCGCTCACCCGTTCCTCCCGCCCAGCGTTCCGGCAGCATGATGCCAGTGGTCACGATGCTAAAACATTTGAGAACAACTGGTCTGGGTTCTGTACACTCATGCTTTCTTACCGCCACTGTTTTTTGTTTAGTGAAGGGAAGGCCTCATGTGACTCGACTACAGTTATGGTGTTTTGCCATCCTCGGCACAGGCAGCTCAGGAAGTAATACATCAACATTCAGACACAGTTATGATTTCAAAAACTTCTAAATGCATGAGAATGGAAATCTGATTAGAGACAAGAGACTGAACAAACTAGTTTTCAGCTTTCCAGATGAGGTTTGGATTGCTATAATAAGCAATGGAGAGAGATCTCATAATACAGTAATTAGCATTTATATACTGCTTTCTGAGCATGCAAAGTACTTCGCATAGATCATCTTGATGCAATCCTTACAACAGACCTGTAAGCCAAGCATTATTACAACTCAGGAGCTGAGCCTGAGAGGAAATGGCTTGCCTAACATCACCGACAGAGTTTGTGGCAGAGCTAAGAGTCAAACCAGGGAAGTTCTGCTTCACGGCTCATAGCACAATCCAAAGTTGCTTCTCCGCCGGCGCAGCAGCCACTGCACTGGCTGAGTGTGTCACATATATGCCAAAAAGCACGTTTCTGGTACCCGGTGAGTAATTCAAAATAGCCTCTCCGCTGGCACAGTGACTGTTGTGCCTGCCGACTGTGTTGCAAATGTGCCGCCAAGCACATTTTTGGCACCCAAAGATGTAAGCAGCACCGCCAATGCTGCATCCAGAAGGATGGCCACTGGCAAATGTCAAGTTGCGCTAGGGGAGCGTTTCAGTGGCAGTGGTGCATGCATGCTGAATCAACCCCCCTTCCCAGGCCTGATCTGCCTTCCCAGGTCAATGTGGACTTGCACCAGTGATTGAGCTGGCACAGGTCCAAGTTCACACATGGAGGCTGCTGGGGGTTATGTTCCTTACCCCCAGGAGGCCCCCAGTGGTGAAAAATCTTCTGCATCAGAAGTACCTCTGCACAAAGCCCTTGTACTTCCTGTTTACAGTTCCTATTCAAGCACATGTGCCCTTACACACACCTTCAATGATGATTATCTTTTCATCCCAGTCTTCTCTGAGAAGTTGGGGATAGATTTTACTCTGCTACATTCCATCTGGACTGCAATGCACTGCTTATACAAAGCATTTCAGAAAAGGTATTTGAGTTTCAAAGGTGCATTCAAAACAGCTGGCTGCAACTCAAAAGACTCGACATGAATATATTTTAGTCAACAACACAGGTGTGCATAATATATGACTGTGAAAAGATAACCAAAGAGGAAGGGCAGCTTTTTGAAACAGCCATGTCTTTATTTACATTTTTTCCAAGAATGAAATGTGCCATTTGGGCTTTGGAAACATTCATTATTCATTGTTATGGTTATTATCCAGGAGCCCAACTGTCTGCAGTGCAGACTCTCTGGCTATAGGGACAGGTTGTCTCGTGCCAATCCCTTTTCACACCTCTGTTATCATCTTGGTTTGACATTCCCACTGTTGTTGCATCAGGTCCTTAATAAGCTGGCCTTGATGTTCAACCAGCCATCACCTACATTAACTGCCAGATCCTATCAAAGCCTCGTTACCAATGCAGCTGCGCCACCAGAGCCATGCGCTGAATCCTGCCATGGTCCAGTCCCAAAGGTCTTTGCCATGTCAAGGAACATTTGTTCCCTTGCCTTGGAATTATCCCACTGGGTCTACTCAGACCTTCAAGTCTCAGTTCAAGTCTCAGTTCAAGTCTCAGCTGGTTCAAGTCTCAGTGGACCCTGGATGGCAGATCAAGTCTGGGACTGGGAGTAGAATATTGGTGGCACCACTGCTGCCAATACCGTTTACTTCCCAGCCTCAATTGACCATCCTCCCTGCTCTTCCTGTTCTTCCCCCTACCTCATTGCAGCCATCCCTGCCTCCCTCCCACCCACGGCTTACACTGACTTACCGCTGTCAGGGATCATCAAAAAGCCACTGCTGTTCGGTTATGGCTGCTCGCCGCTTGCACTGGTGGCTCAGACACACTGAATAGCTTGTCATGTTTTGCAACAGTCGTAAAGGAGTGTGTGCTGCACAAGGCCCTCATAGGATTGGGCCATGGGAGTGCAATCCTAACCTGGTGTTGCACCGGCGCAGCACTCTTGGGCCGGACCAGTGGTGTTGCAAATCTGCCATAAGGCGCATCTGCACCACAGATTCAATCGCTGGGCTGGTGCAGGCAGCTGTGGTGGCTGTGTGCTGGTTTAGTTCTGCTGGTGCAGGCCCGTGCCGAGAGCATGCCAGAGACAGGTGGGAGGCATTACAGGGCAGAGGGAGGGAGACCAGTGGGTGGAGAGTGGGGGGAGACGGGACATGGCCATATATATCTGGGCCCAGTGGTGTCATCTAAATGATTTAAGAACAGGTACTCACTTTTGATTGGCACGTGTCGGGACCCACCCACCGGAAGTGACATCATAAGCCAGAGGTGATGTCGTGGCAGGAAGTGACATGAAAAAATCCCTTTTTGAGGCCTCAGATGATTTTAAACTGACCCAACAGTTGCAACAGTATTCCACAGCACCCCCAGAACATGTTAAGGAGGCCTGGCATCATGTTAAAACCCCAGAGCAACTCATTTTTCAGTGGCAAGGAAAGGAAAGGCTCCGCTCGCTGCCTGCCTGCCTGCCTGGCTCTGAGAACATGCAGGCAACTCAAACATGCAGGAAATTCAAACGTTGCAGAGGGCGGAGTCGATGAGTGGGCGGGCGAATGGGCGGGGCCAGCTGTAATCCTAGAAACCGGTACTCGCGTACCCCCGCGTACCCCCTGCATGACATCATTGTCTGGGCTGCTCCTGGCTGCGTGGACTTGCACCTGCTATTTTGCAGGCGCAGATCTAAGCAGCCACATAGGGCTGGCTGAGGGTTACCCAAGGCAAGGAAAATATATCCCCTTGCCCCGCAGTGAGCTGCAGCTGCCTCCCAGCCTGTGTTAGGATATAGCACTGCTTAGCCAGCCAGCCTGCAGAGCCGGAGTAGGCTCTGATCTTGCCTGGGGCAAAAGATGTCACAGCGTCCTCCATGCAGCCTTGCCACACCCCTTGCTTCCAGAATCACTCCATTTCAGATCGTAATGGAGGCTGGAGTGGGCATCTCACCTTCTCTCAGAACTTCTTCCAGTTTTGTCTTGATGCTGCCTTGGAGGTCTCATCCCACCCTCATTCATCAGCAACACTGTGCACCCAAACTCGAGACTAAACCAAGGGAGGGGATGGTCCAAAATGAGCTTGGCACCTTTGGAAAGTTGTGCTCCTGCTCTGTTTCCTCTGCACCAATGTTTCAGCATGTGCAGAAGGGAGGGGGGAAAGCAATCTTGCCAAATTCCTCCTCTCCCTCTTCCCATGGCAGCCTCTCAGGGACTATCTGGTATCTCCATCAGCTTAGCAGCAGGGCTGCCCATATGGCATAGATAAGATTTTCCAATTCCCCCCCCTTCACCCTGATTGGGGTCATCAAGGATGGATCATCATCTGAATGACAGTGATTTTGGACAGTTTGTCATTAGTTAACATTTATCGCAGAGGCTATTGCAATGCATATTAGCTTTTCTGAAAGCTTTGCTGTAATTGTTAAAAAGCTGCTGCTATTGTTGTTTATTAGAAGAATTTATACCCCGCCTTTCCCATGCCAATACAAAGCAAATGCCCCAGGCGGCTTACAGAAAACACAGAAGTACAATGTAACCACAATAAGTAGAACACGTTAAAAACAATATTGAAAAACATTTAACATGAATACAGAGAATGTTCAAAGATTAGGTGAGACCTAATCTGCTCATCAAGGACGTGGTGACACAGCGGGTTAAACTGTTGAGCTGCGAGCTTGTTGACCGGAAGGTTGGCAGTTTGAGACCGCGCAAAGGAGTGAGCTCCCATTGCTTGTCCCAGCTCCTGCCAACCTAGCAGTTGGAAAGCACATAAAAATGCAAGTAGATAAATAGGTACACTTTTACCAAAAAGAGCTGAGTTTTAGGGGAATTAATATATTTTACAGCTTCAGCTCAGTTGGAACATGGAATCGTAGGCTGGATAAACAAGACAGCGTAATGCAGAAATCCCTGTTTCCTCAAGAAGAGACTGAGAGACATACTTCCAGTAAAATTGGTGGCTTTATTAAGAGAAAGGTACAAAATAGATACTTAAAAGAATAAGATAGTGTAATGCATTGATTATAATGTACCTATGGTGGTGGGTGCAGTGTAATGTGTGTGTATTTGGTGCATCCGATAGAAATTAGGGAAAAGGGTTTGTAAGGGAGGATTTGTAGGAGTCCCTGCTCTGTTACTATACCCCAAGTTGCGAGCACTAAAGACAAGGAAGGAAGGGCAAAAAGGGGGGTTAGAGAATCAAAGCACTGAGGTAGTTACCTATCCAGATATAGGGTCCATTGGTTAGCAGTTCTGTGTGCAGCATGTGGACACCCCCAAGGAGTGACCTTGTGAGCAGTCTTGATGGACACTCGGGGAGTGACCTTTGGGAGAAGCATGGGGACACTCCAAGGAGTGAGAATTTGCTAGTCAAATTGCCTTAGTATTTAAGGTTTTTTGGAGTTGCTTCTGTGCAGGAAGATTAATGTGTAACTTTGTGTGTGTTGGCTTTAATGTATGAATGGATAATTTGGGTATGAATAAAGGGAATTTCTCCTAATCAAGCAGGATGTGCACACAGCTAGTGGTGTCAGCAAAGATCTACATTACTCTGGTAAATACATCACAATGGCTAGCAGCTTAAAGTGAGGTTTGCATAAGTTAATGTAAAGTGTAGGTTTCCAAAATACAAGAGTTCCTGGAGTTGCGTTCAGGAGAGTAAATACAAAATGTAAAGAATGCAAAGACGCCTGACAGGATTACATTCAGCTAGAGATAATGAGGTTATCATTTTCCTTCCAGGATGTGTGGTAATATAATAGAAGGGGGCAGATAGAGAATCTTCAGGCTTGACCAAAGTCTTGTGACCTTTGTCTCTCAGAATTTATCTTGCATTTTGACTTTTATTGCTGTGGCCTGTGGATTGTTGCTTGATTTTAGAGTCCATGATATTAATATAACCAGGAATAAAAGTAAAATAAAGAAAGAGGGAGCTTTACTGGTAACACCACTTCAGTGGGAAGGTAACGGCGTTCCATGCGCCTCGGCGTATAGTCATGCCGGTCACATGACCACGGAAGCGTGTCCTCGGACAAACGCCGGCTCTTTGGCTTAGAAACGGAGATGAGCACCGCCCCCTATGGTTGGTCACAACTAGACCATTTGGTCATGGGGAAACCTTTACCTTTAATCTGCTCATCAGGCCCTTTGGAGGGTGGGAAACAATTGATCAGGGGAGCAAAAAAACTATGACAGTATTTCAGAGAGGCAGAAGGCAGACAGCCAACCAAAGGCAAGACAAAATAGGTATGATTTGAGTCCTCTCTGAAAAGCTATGAGAGTGTGTGTAGTTCTTCATTCTTTTGGAAGGAATTCCATATTTGCGGAGCCGCTCAGAACCGCTCACCCCAGAGCTGCCAACTTAGGACAGAGGGGGCACTTGAAGGAGAGCTCCTCTAGATGATCTAAGAGGGCGAACTGGAATGCATGGGAGAAGATGGTCTTTTAGGTAGGCTGGGCGTAAGTCATGAAGGGCCTTAAAGGTCAGTACCATCATCTTAAATTGAGATCGAAAGTGAATGGGCAGCCAGTGCAGCTGCTGAAGGAGTGGCCCGATTGAGTCAAGCAGTCTAGCCTCTATAACCACCCAGGCTACTGCATTTTGTACTAACTGTAGCTTCTGAACTGTTCTCAAGGGTTAGTCAACCCTACATACAGTGAGTTATTGACTGGTTTGTTTTATCCAGACATTGAGTCCTTCCCTATCATTGCATTGCACAAGAATGCAATGATCTTGGCTGCGACAAAGCAGTGAGATCATGATTATCAATCAAATGGCAGGGCACATTGAAAGAGGCAGATCATGCATGAGAATGCCAAAAAAGCAGAAGCACATGTAGCATGAGAAGCAGATGGTCATTCACTGAAGTGGGACCCCATAAGTTGAGATGCAATTAATCACGTCTGTTTTGACCCTAAGAATGAAGGTGGCACCTGGAGAAAAACCAAACATGATGTTAATCACATGGTTTGGCCCTGCCTGTTTTTGTTAAATAGAAGCTATTGGTGAGCTTGTTCCCTCTGCTATAGTCTTATAGCACAATCCTAGTGCGCCCTTAGCGTCAACGCTACAGCAACAGACTGGTGCTGCAGGCAGCATAGGTCCTGTTGTGCCCGCACTGAGCCTCTCTCACATCGGCTGAAGCCAGCTGGCATGAGGGAGGCTCCGTGTCAGGATGCGCGGGGGATTGGCTGCAGGAGGGAGACTGCAGGCAAGGAGAAGGTGGGACCCCGTGATTTGGGCCACACGGTCTCCTCGGATCTGCACCTGCTCTCCTTAGCAGGCACAGATCCAAGTAGTGCATAGAGAAGGCTGGAGCCTCCCCAATAAGGGAGTGGATGTTCCCTTGCCGCGGGGAGGCTCCAGCCTCACCAACCCAGAGTTGGATTTGGCGCTGGCCAGCTGGCCTTGCCAATCCAGCCCTGGGTTGGATTGCACTCTTATTCTGGATCAGGGGAACCCTTGGGAGGGAAGTTGCCCTTTGCTATAAGGACCACTTATCCAAATCAGAATCAAAGCAAGAGAAAAGGGTTAAAGTCTCCCTCCACCCCTACTGTGGCATGACACACCCATCTGTGGCTGCTATTCAACAACAACAAAAATTCCACTACAAGGCCAACATCATGATGCATGTCCCATCTCATTTAGCCGTTAGACTTTGTATCATGCAAGGGGCCACCCCAAAACAGAGCTGAGAGATGCCATTTCTCAACAGTACTTATTCCAAGTTTCTAACGTTTTCCATGCCGGCTCATCTGTCACCATGGGATGTGATGCTGACCTCTAGAAGCAACATCTGTGCAGTGACTCACAATCTTAATCCTAAGAGACCACCTTCTAACAAAATCCATGAGTTTAGTCTGGACTCCGATTGCATTTTGCTGTCACCCACTCCTCTGGCGTCCTTCCAACTGCAACATGGGATCTCTTCCACACAAATTGTTTCCCACAATTGCACCGTACCAAGTTTGTGCTGGACAGAACACCATAAATAGGCAATTCACTTGAGTAAGCAGTTTTCTCTCTCTCTCTTAGATACTTTTACGATCTGAAAAAAATAAACTTTGGGAACATGACAAATCATTAGCTACACATTCCCCAGGCCAGCTAGTTTGAAACTGTGCACATTGAGCAACAAAAATAGCAATCTGGAATGAGATTCCAAGTTCTGGTTTCGCAACTTCATATGGGGTATTCTCAGTTCAGAAGAGTCACATTCAAGGAAGGAACCAAGCCTGGGATTGCTCATTTAGCAGCACATGAATAATTCTTAGAGCTCACTCAATTCAATTACAGTGCTTTTAAAGAGCTAGAAATGTTTGTTTTTTTTACAGTAGAACTACGGTGGAAAATAATGCAGTAGGTTTGATGGTAAAAACTAAACACAATCGGGAAGACTTTAAATAAACCAAAACAAGCCCTGTGCCAGAGTTTAGAACATGTCCTAGGATCCTACGTACTGGCTTATATTCATGACATTTTTTTAACACAACATGGAACATCTATGATGTCTCTTTTCCATATTCATGGCTTTGAACAAACAGAACTATGGGATAAGGCTACGAAAAGCATCCTGGTCTCAACAAGAAATTAAAATACCTAGGGCAATGGTTCTCAAACTTTTTAGCACTGGGACCCACTTTTTAGAATGACAATCTGTCCAGGACCCACCGGAAGTGAAGGCTGGAAGTGCTGTTATTGTGACCCCAGAGCCTGCTGTTTTCCTGAGAATGCATCAATAAGTTATTTCTCAGCCATTTTCCAATAGCAAAGTGAGTCAGAAAAGAAAAAAGTCTATTTGCAACCTTGACACAAGCAAAACAACCACACAACCCTCATCCTTTCCAGCATCCCACCTTCCTATATTTTTAATATGGCTGCCTTATGTGCTTCGTGCCCACCTGAAATTGGCCCGATCCACATTTTGGGAGCCACTGACCTAGGAGATCTGGAGCACAATCATAATGTGGAGTTAAGCTGGCACAGGTGTGGACTGATGGTTGAGCTGCTGGTACTACCGGAAGCTAAGCAGGAAAATCTGTGGTTTGCTTTTGGATGGGAGACGAATGCCAGGCTGTGACAAGCTGCAGTACCTGTGGTGGCAGAACAGAGTCGCTGTGGAGCTGATTAGCTCACCACAAGTGAGAGTTGCGGTGGAGTGTGTGAGGAGGCCAGCCAGCAAAGAAGGGAATACGACCTTGAAGACCTGCCCAGGCTTGACTTGCGATTGCCTGCTGAGGCTTGATGGCTGGCAGCCAAAAGGAGAGAACCACACTGTGAAGGCAACGTCTGGGCCTGAGGACTGGCGGATCACAAGAATACTGTAGATTTGTAAAAACCTCATTGAAAAAAAATGGTGGTTTAGACTAGCCTGCTCATGCAAGCCGCCTTGGGCATTTGCTTTGGCATGGGAAAGGCGGGGTATAAATTCTTCAAATAAATAATAAATAAATAAATAGGCCAAGCAAAGTTTGGCCAGCACAAGGACCACCATAAAGTGTGTTTGGACCACTCTTGGAGGTAGGGAGGATGTGTTGCAGTTTCACACCACACACTCCAGAACTGGTTGAAACTGGCA
>JAJKFI010000001.1:36044057-36086460 GCA_029204185.1 Lerista edwardsae | reverse complement strand
AAAGCAGAGGTCCTTTCTCCAAGTGCTCAAGAGAGCATGCAGGAAAATGATGGCGGTAGAGCAGGTGGAAGAAGAAGAAAGTCCCTCCTCCTTCTCCTCTTGTATGTTGAGTCTGGCAGTGGCCAGTAGGCACAGGTTAGAGGACACCACCAACTTGCCACCTCCCCCAGCCCTCTGCTCCGTGGCCATTCCAGTCAGCCTCATGGTTGGGCCACCCCATGTACTGTATAGTGACTACTACCAATCAGCCTTCCTATTTGGTCCCCCCAGAACTTTCAGGAATTCGTCTTCTGCTGTGTACACAGAAAGTGATGCCACAGAAGTGTTTCCAAAATGCATCTATTCTGAAAAGTGGTATTGTTCCATAGCAACATTCCTCCCCACAATCTTCTTTCTAAATTGAGGGTTGAACAAGACATGATGTGGGAGTTCTGTGTCGGAGGATTCTCCGACATCCTCCTTCCCCTTTTCAAAAAGCCCCAAACCAATTTGGATTGGGGTCATGCCATTGAGGGGAATCGATCTAGCCCTTGGTCCTGGTGCTGCAGGGGAGTCAGAGCTAAATGCCCCTCCCCCATTCCTTTAGCTGCCAAAGGAATTGTCATGAGGTAAAGGCTAAACGCCTCCTCGCCTCACATCCCAATTAGCCCTCTCCCACAGCTTCTTTTTTGAGAAAGAAAAAGATATCAGGAGCTGTAAACAAGAAGCTTCCTTATCATGCCTAGTTTAGCTGTGAGAGATGTCACAGTTTAAGCTTCACCTCACATTGTTTCTTAGGCTCTTTCTGCTGCCTCTCATACTTGTAAGCTGGCTGTAGTCTATTTAGTGAAGAAATAACTGCACTCTGCACATCTTCAAAGACCCTCACCTGGAATGCTTATCATTATTTCAGATTTTTCAAGTCTGAGCTCTGAACTTGAAATGATTCAAGAGCTGAGCCCTGACAGAGCAAGAGGTGATCTTGTTTAAAGCACATGAGCGAATTAAAAACAAAATCAGTACAATATTAACAATGGACTTACTGTTATTCAAACTGTGGGTTGGGACCCATTTGAAGGATTGCGACCTGATGTCAGGTGGGTCACGAAAGCTAGGAGCAGCCATCTTGGAAACTGCAGACCTTACTCCTGCTATATTCCTTTTGTTTGTGTTAACAGTTTGAATTTTCAAGTGAGGTTTTTTTTTAAAAAAATAATTCATTTTTAGTTCCGTCCATTTACATAATATTTTGTTCTAATTTTGCTTTCTGTCAAAGATGTTTCCTGGTTGGGCATTTGCTTCAGTCCAAAAATGCCAGTTAGCATTCTAGGAGTATCATTTGATTACATCACACTGAAAGCACTTTCTGCTTGATGATGGCACTTCCGGCTATGACGTCACTTCCAAGTTAATGATATTACTTCCAGGGGGTCCCAATCAATCAACAGTATTTATATACCGCTTTTCAACACAAAGTTCACAAAGCAGTTTAGAGGCAAATAATAGTAAATGGCTCCCTGTCCCAAAAGGGCTCACAATCTAAAAAAAAAAAATGCAAACCACCACCAGCAACAGCCACTAGAAAAGACACTGCGCAAGAGTGAAAAGGAACAATTACTCTCCCCCTGCTAAATATAAGAGGAACACTACTTGAAAAACTGGCTCTTGCTTAGTTAGCAGGGGGTTGGTTTGGCTTCATGTGGCATTCCCTCATGCGCTCCTCCAGTATGGTACCTGGGGTCCCAACATGACTGCCATTCTAAAAAGTGTGTCCCGGCCTAAAATGTTTGAGAACCACTGACGTATTGTACTTTCAATTGAAATTATGCACTTCACAGATTCTGTCTGCTATTGCACTAACAATTGACTGGTGTGCTCAAAGGAGTGTGGCCCAGCACAGTGTCATGTCTTGTGGTGTTGCACTGATGTCACACCAGCACAAGAGCATAGCTTAGCCAACCTTGCAGTAAATTCCCTTTCCTATTGTTGTTGACTATGGATTTGATTGTAGTGCAGCGTTACCCTTACTGCTTCATCTTGTTTATGTTCTTTACAAGGCATTTGCACAATTAGGTTACCTGTGTCCTTGTGGAATTGATTGCCAGAAGCAGAATCCCCTGTGTTTCAAGTAGCAATGTCAAAGCCCACATCCATGGGAGATTTCACGAGAGGCAGACTAGCTTGCAGTCCCCACTCTCTGTTCTGCCCACTCACTTGAGCAGAGAGGTAGCAGACAGAAACCACAACGTTTACAGATCAAGGAGCATTCCAGAATGTCATCGTAGCAATCTTCAGCCCACAACAGGACAAAATGGGGGTGGCTCACCAGAGCTTCCAAAGAAACAAACAAACTGTGGCTTGCTCAACCAGCTTTGTGCTAAATCCCAGGCAAAAATAACCTTTCCACAGCTTCAGCACCTGGGTGCCCTCAGGCTTCATCCCAGCCAGCAGACATATGCCTCACATCTATGCCGTCTGACATGCTATAGATACAGTGTCTGGGGTCATGCAATAGCAAGTTACTCAACCATCACAGTTATATAAAATGCTGAGTAACACTAGACATGCTTTTAGTTTGTTGCATTCATGTCTAACGGGGGACTCATTAAAAGCTTTGCCTCTGTCATCCCTCTGCAGCATCATACTTACTCAATCTGATTTATTCCCCCAGAATATAGCTTGGAAGAATAATTCAGGGCAACACTTTGGAACAAGCCACCTGGATACTCATCATCACACTGAAAGCCTTTCCTTCCTTTTTGGAATCAGTGGTATGAGACATAGAGCAGGGATCTTTGTCGGTGCTCAGCATCATAGTCACAAAGGTTATGACTACATTGTCGTTCCGCATATCCCTGGCAAGTGGAGCTTCCTACCAAGGGCTTTGTTGCCCCCCACAAATCCAGCGAATTCTCTAACTGCTTGATAAAGATCAGGTTGATAGTGCTTTCCATTGTATTCAGGGCTTTGCAACCTGCAAACTTTGGTCAAATGTGGCTAAGAGGCAATGGTGTGTCGTGGTGACCTGTAACAAAGCATAAAAGCAACATAGAAAATGAATTTGTAAAACAAATAGGCAACTCAACAATGGCATGTAGGACAATCAATACATGTTGACTGGAAGTCAACCTAAGTGACTTCAATGGTAGTTGCTCCCAAGTAGGTGGGCCTTGGATTGCAGCCTTAAGGACTGTACATAAGACAAATATGATACTACATAAAATATATTAAAAACAAGAATGAATGGGGGTGCAATCCTAACCTGGAGTTAGGCCAGCACAAGCCAGGCCAGCAAAGTTTGGTCAGCACAAGGAACACCGTAAAGTGCTTTTGGAACACCCTTGGAGTCAGAGAGACCAGCACACAGACATGCGCCATCCTCCTTGACTCCGAGAGTGGTCCAAACATGCTTTATGGTGGCCCTTGTGCCGGCCAAACTTTGCTGGCCTTACTGTGCCAGCCTAACTCCAGGTTAGGATTGCGCCCTGGGAAAAGCTGCATTTACATACAGTTTAGCTTTCCTAATAAGAATCAGTATTTATTAAATTTAAATATTTATATAGTAATTGCTGCCATAATGCTCAATGCTCTCATAATTAAATGAGAATCACTCCCAGATGAATGTGTTTAGGATTGAAACCTTAAAGAAATCAATATTTTGGAGTATCAATTTGAAGCTTGGTTGCTTTGCTCCTCCCCCTCCAATGGTAGAGAGGAGGAACTACCATTATGTTTGCAATTGTGTTTGCATTTGTAATACACATTTTCCTAGGTATTTTGGAAAGTTAATCCAGGCAGGTTCTTTTTAAAATATGGGTACTGATATCTACCAGCAACATTCTGACTTGTTACATTCCCCAAAATGGTATGAAATGTTTTGCTGCAAGTCTAATCGAGCCAGAACACATTAGAAAACCACTTGCTTGTCATTAACTTTATGACTTAATAAAATTGCCATCATTGGTCTTGAACAGAACACATGAGGCAGAGGAGGGGGGAGTAGCAATGGTTGAATCATCCACGAAGGTAAAGGAAGTCAAGGCTATTCACATCTTATTCCTTCTCTCTTGCAAGGCTGGTTATCGCCAAATGTGAGCCTGCATGAGCACCTAGGGACCAAATTGCAAGTTATGTTAAATGTGTCATTGGAAGTGATGTGCTTAACTTTTCCTTAGTAAACAGTCCCAGGGAGAGCTTGATCTGACTTGAAACAATGTTATTGGGGATGGGTGGGGTTTTTTAACCCTTTGCTCTCAGTTCCTCCAGGGTCACGTAATGGCTATGGGGTGGGAGTGGATAATCCAGATTGGGGATTATCCCAATAACCCCATGGCTGTTATTTTCCAAACAGAAGTATATGATTAAAAGCCATTATGTGACACTGAGGGTGCAATCCCATTAGAGCCATTGGGCCAACGCTAACTGCTTGCATCGGCCCAACGGCATTAGTGCTGACGCAGGGGCGCCTACCGGCCTGGCTGTCCCAGCACATTTTAGGATTGTGTCCTGAAAATGTGTTGCTTTATCCTGATCTGTAAATCACAATCTCTGCATTTAAATGATACAGAAGCTGTGGTTTAATTAACCAGGATTCGGTTGTCACAGTTCCATGCTGGAGGTGGGAAGAAAGGGGGGAAGCATACAAGCCTATTGCATTAAACCATTTGAATCTATACACTGACAGCACTTTATTTCCAGGAAGTCAGACATAGATCTTTTCCCAGCTCTACCAGGAGATAACAAGGATTGAACCTGGGACCTTCTACAGGCAAAACACATACTCTGTTGCTGCTGTGATTCCTCCCATGTTAACATTTCAGAATGCACTAGGATTGGACATTGCCATTGTGCTTCAGTGCTGGAATCACAGAAACTTTGACATCCTCCAAGGAATATAGGGCAGGAAAGCCTGAGACCTTGTTAGGAAAGTGGAGGCAGGCTCAGTAGCATAGCAGATGGAGGACAGGGGCAGTTCACTTTGGGTGACTCACCCTGAGGCGGTGGCGGGTGCGCCATCCGAGCCTCACAGAGTGGAGGCCCATGCCACATTTGGTGGCAGATGGGCCCTCCTGCCCTACGCAGGTTCCAAACAGCCACATCTGGTCGCCTCTGGAGCAATTTAGAGGTGCACACAATGACGTGATGTCAGCAACGAACCCCTTCTGGGTGCTGCACTTTGCTCCAGGTGAATTCGGGGGGGGGGGGTGTCACATGGTGTTGGGGTGATGCCTGACCCAGGTGGCAACCATAATGGCAATGCTACTGAGCAGGCTGCAAGAATTTGCATTGCTGCTTATCCGGATGCCCCAGAAACATTTTGGTTTCTGATCTGGTTTCACATAGGCTCCACTGAGTCATCAATATTGTTTCCCTACTCAAAGGTCCAAATGATCTCAGCAAAACAGCTTGAAATGGAGCACTGGTATTTTTATTTTAAAAGGTATGATAGAACAGAAACCATTCGCATCTGGATTCTGATTTTGAGAGGTTGAGCATTGTTCTTCTAAGAATTCAGCAACTAATCTCTGCCTGAGTAATCAGTATTTTTGTTTCAGTGTCCCTAATTTACCTCAATGCAACAATGTGTTCCAACTTGTCCAGGAGCCATCTGCCTAAGTGTCAATTCCTTGTTCTTTCCCGAGAATCAAAAAATGCCAGTTTTGGGACTGCTTCTTCTGTCCAGGAGTCCAGGCCTCCATGTCTCCATACACACACTGAGCCACATTTGGTTGGTATCAATCCAAGCCCACATTCCACCATAACAAGATGCAGACATCTTGCTATCTCCTATCGCATGCCCCCTCCTTTAATGTCTTCCCACTGTTGCTCTCTTGCAGAATCCACTCTTAGTTGACTCATCCACCGGGTGACTCATTTAGTTGAACGAAATCCAATCTAGCACTTTTCCAGGAGAAGAATATCTTACATTTATGTCCTTATCAGTGCCATATATTAATTATTTCCAGGCTCTCTATTCTCTGAAGAGGAGAAGAAATGTAGTATGGTGATGTGATCTTTAATCTGAGAGGCCTAATCCCGCAACATAGATTTGAAAAATGCCAATAAATAAAAGAGAAAACCAGCAAGAAGGTTAAAGAGTGATAAGTGGGTTAGAACATGTTTTGTGCATAACCAGCAGATTCTCTTAGCAACCCATACAAACAAAAATTAATGTAGTCTTGGAAAACTAATATTTTTTGTAGCAGTTTAGTGCTACACCAAAATATGTTTTCATCATGAGAGAGATATGTTAGTAAAATTAGCCATTTTATATGTATGTATTAATCTAAAATGAAGGTAGCCAACATACAAAATTATACTAATAGTACCCATAATATAAATTTCAGTGTAGACTGAATTTCTTTTATGACTAGTGCTATGATTTCCCTGAGTATCCAGCTCTAAGCGTCCTTACTTCCTTTCGTAGAGAACTAATGCAGACATTCCGACTACTTACATTGCACTTAATTTAGGACAGATTTCACAGCAGATTCTCATCTACACCAGCAGTTCTCTTTATTTCTATTGCTTGATGACTTTCAGCCCACTCCTACCATCTCCTACCACGCCTACCAAAACTTCAGCCCACTGCTACCAAAACCCCAGCTCGGCAATGCCACAGCCCCAGTGTGGCCTCTGCTGCTTCCTGTGAGGGAATGTTGGCTGCTGGAGTTCTCTTCAGGGAAACGGGACATTTGTCCCCCTGCCCTGGGGTAAGCTCCGTCTGCCACTATGGGTCAATTTGGACCTGCACCAACAATATCACTGGATCTGCATTGGCCCAAGCAGGCAGATCAGGTCCAGGAAGGTGGCTTGGATTCAGCAGGCGGCACCACCACCATCACCTCTCCTGGGTCCAGTCCTCCCCTCCCCCATCTCATTCCCCTTGCATCCATTCCCCATTCTACTCTCCCCCTGCCTTCCCCCTGCACTGTTCCACCCCTGTGCCAGACTTACCTGCTCCAGCAGGCCTCCCTACATCTACCAGCACGCACAGGAAGTCTCCGGACTTCCCATAGGTGTGCTGGCTGCTTGTGCTTCCACAAAGCACTTTACACTTTGTCTTCTAACCCCTGAATTCGCTACTAGAAAGAATGATTGTGCCAGGGGGCTTATATAAATTTTCTATAAAATATGTCTTGGCTAAGCCACGACATTTAAATAGTCAAGCACCTGCACTTGCTTCAGTACCAAACAGTATTCAGTTACCACCTCCAATTTGCCATTGGCAATGTCTTTAATCCAGGTTATCTGATTACACAATCTGCAAGCACTCACTGTTACAAAAACATTAAGGGCCCAATTCTATCCAACTTTCCAGTGCCAGTGCAGCTGCAATGCAGCCCTGAGGAAGGGGAACAAACATTCCCTTATTTTGAAGAGGGCTCTGTGACTGCCCCCTACTGCAGGATGCAGCACATGCCCCATAGGCACCAGCGCTGGAAAGTTGGATAGGATTTGGCCCTATGTGACAGTTTTTACACTGTATTTCCAAATCATCTTCAGATTCATTTTATTTTTGGCAAGCTCTGGATCCTCAGAGGTGGAAAATAGCCCTTACCTAGCCTGGCATAATGCTCAAACAGAATCCCTGGCTAATGGACTAAAGCTTCCTGTTTCCGCATTTCTTTGGATCAATCAAAATAGAACTTTTGCATCTCCTGTCCTGGTGGGATTAGATGTGAAAGTTCCTCATATGGAGACAGCCACATCCCATCAAGGGAGAGGTTGTGAAAGATCCTCTTCAAACATGATGAAACAATAAATTGGGCTTCCAGTCCTCTCTGTCCAGCAGTTTTCAAGATTCTGTCAGAAACACCCACCAGGTGATGGTTGAGATGGGGAAGCGTCTGTAAATGTGTTCAGAACATCCCATCTGAGAACAAGAAAGGTAATCAAGATATTATTGAATATAAGGATATAAGAAGAGCCCTGCTAGATCAGGTCCCTCTAGTCCAGCTTCCTGTATCTCACAGTGGCCCACCAAATGCCTCAAGGAGCACACAAGACAACAAGGTACTTGCATCTGGCATTTTGAGATAGCCTAGCTCTAAAGTAAGGAGGTTGCACCTCCCATCATGGCCTGTATCCTGCAATAGACTTTTCCTCCAGAAATCTGTCCAATTTTAAAGGCACCTAAGCTTTGCTGGGGAAAGTGTATTTGTATTCAGTGATGTAGTAGTATATTTCAGAGTGCAAGGGTTCATCACGATACCACCACCCCCCAATAGCTACACCCATGGCCATGCCCCATTCAGAGCAAAAGAAATCAACTTTGAAATTTCTTTGTTAACGTGTTTTCTTCTCTTGCCACTTATTTCTACTTTGAAACTTTTCATATTTTATTTCCAGATCCAGCTCATTTCTCCCAAACTCTTAGAATAAGCTTTTTAAAATACATGTATTAAAACATGCATTTTTAAAACACACGTATAAAAATGAAGAAAAAAGATTTTAAAAAATTCAAAATCAAGTGTATTTTACAGCCCAGTTCCCCATGCAGCAATGTAATGCAGTGGTGCTGGCTGCTACATCCTACAAGGGATTTCTGCTGCTGGAGGTCTCCTCAGGGTAAGGGGACATTTGTACCTTGGATAAGCCCCAGCAGCTGCTATGGGTCAACTCAGTCAACCCAGACCTGTGCCAGCAATATTGCTTGTGCAAATCCACATTTAATTGATCCATGTAGGTGGATCGAGCCTGGGAAGAGGGCTTGGATATAGTGCATGCCAGCGCCACCAATGTCTGGGCCCAATCTGCCCATTTCTTGATCATGTTTTTTCCTGCTGCTGCCCCATCCTGCCCCCCCCCCTGTTCAACCCACCCACTCCTCCCACCCTTACCTCTGTGCGGGATATCCACTCCAGTGGGCTTCTGTTGCTCTGTGGCACCAGAGGTAAGGCTCCAGTCTTCCCATCAGCGTGCCTGTGCCATGTGTTGTCGCAATGCACTTTACAGTGCTTTTGTTGCAGTGCCCACCAGCAGAATGCACATTCGAACCGGCACAGGCCCTCATTAGTTTAGAGTGCTAGCTGTGCAGGTATACTGAAAAGGAAGTCCCACTGAGTTCAACAGGACTTACACCCAGTTAAATTTGCATAGAAGTGTAGCTTTAATGTAGCATGAACTACATACTGATTCTCGGGTGGCCCAAACATTAGCATATGCCCCTGGGTGCATTGCTCTGCTTGCCTCCGGCTGAGCCTGATGCTTCTTTTAATCTAAAATCCTTTGGGGGGGGGGAAGGTTCAAAAGGCAGTGTGTGAGCAGTCCTGCTCACAAGGCTCCTGCTGTTTGCATTGCAGAAAGAAGTTTTGCTGAGCTGTACAGATAATTTGAGGGAAGGGGATTTCACTTCAGTCATTTTGGATCTGGTGGTCTCATGTTCCGGGAGAAACAACTCTCACTCACTGTTTACTGCACTCAGACAAGCAGGCTTCTTTATCATGGAGCAGAACATAACTTATCCAGAAACTTGAAGGAATGAGAAAGAAAAGGCTTAAGGGTTGAGATGGTTTCTGGCTCTCTCCCTTAAGAGAATGTTCTATGGCAGTGGTTCCCAACTGGTAGGTTAGGCCCACTAGCCAAGGAAGCACTTCTCCCTGCCCCTTTAAGGATTGTGCTGCTGCAGGGGATGGGAGGTGTTTTTTTTTTTACACTTACCACCCTGCAGTGTTGGAGATCTGGGGAGCATGTGGAAGGCTTCCCAAGACTCCAAATACGTTTAAAACAAAAAAACCCCAAGCACTTCCAGTTTTCATCATGAAACTGGAAGTGCCCATTTTTTTTTCTTTTTTATGTTTGGAGATTTGAGGAGCCCTCTGCAGGGCTCTCCAGACCCCCAGGACGCCAGCACTGGAGAGTAGTAAGTGTAAACAAAAACCCATCCCCGGCAGCAGTGCAATCCTAAGGACTGCATTGCTGCTGCAGCCCCACCCCTGGAAATACTTGTATTGTGGCTCCCTCCTCCCACGGAGGACTTTGTGAACTCTGTAATGGCCGTGCTACTTACCAGTCTCGCCCCACAACAGGCATACAGGGTCTAGAAAGAAATGGTCAATCATCGTATTCATGCCTAGCCTTATTCCTGCAGCTGGTATTGGAGCAAGCCTGTCAGGTGGTGACCTGATGTCAGGGGGGTAATGGAAAGCTGGGAGCAGCCACCTTGGAAACCTTTACTCTTTTATATTCTCTTTTATACTCTTACAATATTCCTCTTGTATAATATAATAGTATACTCTTTCATGGATCACTGCCTTGTCGTGGCGAAGGGGCTTGAGTAGCTCAATGAAGCTGTGAGCTATGCCATGTAGGGCTACCCAAGATGGACAGGTCACAGCAGAGAGTTCTGACTAAACGTGGTCCGCTGGAGAAGGAAGTGGCAACCCACTCCAGTACTCTTGCCAAGAAAACCCCATGGATTACAGAACAAAAAGGCTAAACGATATGACACTGGAAGATGAGACCCTCAGGTCGGAAGGTGTCCATTATGCTACTGGGGAAGAGCAGAACACGAGTACTAGTAGCTCCAGAAAGAGTGAAGTAGCTGGGCCAAAACTGAAAGGAAGCTCAGCTGTGGATGTGTCTGGAAGTGAAAGGAAAGTGCGATGCTGCAAAGAACAATACTACATAGGAACCTGGAACGTCAGATCTATGAATCAAGGCAAGCTAGATGTGGTCAAACGTGAGATGTCAAGGCTGAACATCGACATCCTGGGAGTTAGTGAACTAAAGTGGACAGGAATGGGAGAATTTAATTCAGATGACCATTATATTTGCTACTGTGGGCAGGAATCCCTTAGAAGAAATGGAGTAGCCTTCATCGTGAACAAGAGAGTGAGAACAGCAGTACTGGGGTATAACCTCAAAAATGATAGAATGATTTCCATTCGGATCCAAGGCAAACCTTTCAACATCACAGTAATCCAAGTCTACGCCCCAACCACTGGTGCTGAAGAGGAAGAAGTTGACCGTTTCTATGAAGACCTAGAACAGCTTCTAGAATTAACACCCAAAAAAGATGTCCTTCTCATCATAGGGGATTGGAATGCTAAAGTAGGCAGTCAAGAGGTAATAGGAGTAACAGGCAAGTTTGGTCTTGGAGTACAGAATGAAGCAGGGCAAAGACTGATAGAGTTTTGTCAGGAGAACACATTAGTCATAGCAAACACCCTTTTCCAGCAACACAAACGGCGACTGTACACATGGACTTCACCAGATGGTCTACATCGAAATCAGATTGATTACATTCTTTGCAGCCAAAGGTGGAGAAGCTCTATACAGGCAGTAAAAACAAGACCTGGAGCTGACTGTGGCTCAGATCATGAGCTTCTTATTGCAAAATTCAGTCTTAAACTTAAATAAGTAGGGAAAAGCACTAGGCCCTCCATGTATGACCTAAATCAGATCCCAAACGAATATACAGTGGAGGTGACAAACAGATTTAGAGGCTTAGATTTGGTAGACAGAGTGCCTGAAGAACTTTGGACGGAGGTCTGTAACATTGTACAGGAGGCAGCAACTAAAACCATCCCAAAGAGGAAGAAATGCAAGAAGGCAAAGTGGCTGTCTGACGAGGCTTTACAAATAGCTGAGGAAAGGAGAGAAGCCAAAAGCAAGGGAGAAAGGAAAAGATATACCCAACTGAATGCAGATTTCCAGAGAACAGCAAGGAGAGATAGGAAGGCCTTTCTAAATGAGCAATGCAAAGAAATAGAGGAAAACAACAGAATGGGGAGGACTAGAGAACTTTTCAAGAAAATTGGAGATGTCAAAGGACAATTTCATGCTAAGGTAGGCACAATAAAGGACAAAAATGGCAAGGACCTAACAGAAGCAGATGAGATTCAGAAGAGGTGGCAAGAATACACAGAGGAACTCTATAAGGCCGATCTAAATGTTCCTGATAACCACAGTGGTACAGTCACTGAGCTCGAACCTGACATCCTGGAGAGTGAAGTCAAGTGGGCTTTAGAAAGCCTCACTAACAACAAAGCTAGTGGAGGTGACAGCATTCCAGCGGAATTACTCAAAATCTTAAAAGGTGATGCTGTCCAAGTGCTGCTCTCCATATGCCAGCAAATTTGGAAAACCCAACAGTGGCCACAAGACTGGAAAAGATCAGTTTACATTCCAATCCCAAAGAAGGGCAATGCCAAAGATTGCTCGAATTACCGCACCATTGCACTCATTTCACATGCTAGCAAGGTGATGCTCAAAATCCTACAAGCTTGGCTTCAGCAGTATGTGAATCGAGAACTACCAGATGTACAAGCTGGTTTCCGAAGAGGCAGAGGAACTAGAGATCAAATTGCCAACCTTCGCTGGATCATGGAGAAAGCAAGAGAGTTCCAGAAAAACATCTACCTCTGCTTCATTGATTATGCTAAAGCCTTTGATTGTGTGGATCACAACAAACTGTGGCAAGTTCTTGAAGAGATGGGAGTTCCAGACCACCTGATCTGCCTTCTGAGAAACCTTTATGCGGGTCAGGAAGCAACAGTTAGAACTGGACATGGAACAACCGACTGGTTTAAAATTGGGAAAGGAGTACGACAAGGCTGTATATTGTCACCCTGCTTATTTAACTTATACGCAGAGTACATCATGAGGAAGGCAGGGCTGGATGACTCACAAGCTGGAATCAAGATTGCTGGGAGAAACATCAACAACCTCAGATATGCAGACGATACCACTCTACTGGCAGAAAGTGAGGAAGACCTAAAGAACCTTTTGATGAGGGTGAAAGAGGAAAGTGCCAAAATTGGTTTGAAGCTCAACATTAAAAAGACTAAGATCATGGCAACCACTCCCATCACTTCCTGGCAAATAGAAGGGGAAGAAATGGAAGCAGTGACAGACTTTATTTTCCTGGGCTCCAAGATCACCGCAGATGGTGACTGCAGCCATGAAATTAAAAGACGTTTACTTCTTGGGAAGAAAGCTATGGTGAACCTAGATAGCTTAATCAAAAGCCGAGACATCACCCTGCCAACAAAGGTTCGCATAGTCAAAGCGATGGTTTTCCCAGTAGCCATGTATGGCTGTGAGAGCTGGACCATAAGAAAGGCAGAGCGTCGAAGAATCGATGCTTTTGAATTATGGTGTTGGAGAAGACTCTTGCGAGTCCCCTGGACTGCAAAGAGATCCAATCGGTCAATTCTCCAGGAAGTCAAGCCTGATTGCTCCCTGGAAGGACAAATGCTGAAGCTGAAGCTCCAATACTTTGGCCACCTGATGAGAAGAGAGGACTCTTTAGAAAAGACCCTCATGCTGGGAAAGATGGAAGGCAAAAGGAGAAGGGGGCGGCAGAGGATGAGATGGTTAGATAGTGTCACCGAAGCAATGAATATGAAATTGGGTGAACTCAGGAAGCTAGTGGAGGACAGGGAGGCCTGGCGTGCTGTGGTCCATGGGGTCGCGAAGAGTCGGACACGACTTAGCGACTGAACAACAACAATACTCTTTTATACTCTTATAATAAGTGATATCACTTCCTGCCACAACATCACTTCCAGGTTAATGACATCACATCCAGGTGGGTCCCGACATGAATGCTATTCTAAAAAGTGGGTCCCAGTCTAAAACGTTTAAATACCACTGGTTTAAGGCTTTGGGTGAGGAAGGAGGGAAGGGGCTGGATTGATGCCCAGTTTTATTTGGGAAGGCGGTGTGCAGTGGTGGTAGCAAGTCAGGGGCAGTGAATCAAGTTGCACAGTCCCTACTTCTAATCAGACTCCTTGACCATCTTCTTTTGCTTGGACTCCAGAGCCTCCACTGATTATTTTACAGAAAATAAAAAGGATTGAGACTGACATTTAGCCCATGCAATAGGCATAACAAAAAAGCACTTCTGATTGCTCAGAAGCTCTTTAGCTATAATCCACCAATTATAGAATTTCCAGAGGTGAGTTAAACTGCAGGCTTCATTATACCAGAGCCTTTACATTTCAGTACATTCTCTTCACTCACTGTGTTGCCTTCTCTCTCGCCCTCTTAAAGGCTTCTACTCCTCAATTTCCATCCAGCCATGAGAACATGCGCTTTGTTAAAGGAGCAAAATAGCTCTCAATCCCCAGATCAGTTCCTTCCAGCTACCCAGAATGGTTGGTGTCCATCAAGTGTAATTTGCGGAAGAAATTCTACTCAACACAAACACGGACGCCAGGAGAATTATCATCGGTTTTCCTTCCCAGAGCACTCCTCCAATCCAAAAAGCTGATGGCGTTTGTCACTGACTGTAACAAAAAGGCTAAACTGATTAGAGAGCATTTTGTTCACAGCGCACTGAAAAATATAGCGCACTTGACCAGAAATTCTGCCTGGTGACCTTTTCACCTACTTTTTGCTAGGTCACTAGAGGGCAGCACAGACTCCACACAATTCCTCAGATCGGTAACACGTATCAGTTTATCCCTCTTTACACTCTTTAGTTACACTCTTCAGTGGACAAAGTTGCAGTTCCAAGCCAGTCTCATTGTACTCCCAGCTACAAAAGCCGCCTCTTCTCAGAAGCCATTTCAGGAACTAAATCCATTCAGAGTCTCCATTGCACCTGGCCCTTTTATTTCCCTCCACCTTTCTCCAGCTGAGCAGCTGCTCTGCCAAAGCAGCAAAAATGAAAGTGGGGTGGGGGTTGGGGGAACAAACCCAAGAAGACATTGCCCACTCACAGGGAGGCAGGGTGAGGTTCCCAAATCACACTGCTTGTTGGAATTCAGAACTATTGTGAATGCATGAAACAGTTTTGGAGCATGCCATTCCCCCCACCCTTTGTGATACTTGGTACATTCTGCCTCCATCCCAGCAAGTTAAGATTGTTTCCTCCAATCCAGTCACTCTTAGGAGCAGGGCCGGCTCTAGCACTGGTGGGGCCCAATGCGGGGCATTCCTGTGCCCCCCTCCCTGCATGGGCCCCCTTTTCACCAAGAAGAGTGCTGTTGGTGCTGTGCATAAAGCATGGCACGTAGAAATAGTCAGTGATATGATAACGTCACTGCCAGCTGCTTCCAGCCCTTTTGGGCTGTTCAGAGGCAGGGTCAGATGAGGAGGGCCCAAGGTAAAGCTGCTCAGCTTACCCCACTGACTTACAGGCCATAGAGATCCCAGCTACAGCAGTAGGCGATATGCTCACCCTGCTGGTGCCGGGACCCCTGAAGCACAAGGCCCAATGTGATGACAGTGGTCACATTGGCTTAAGGCCGGCCCTGCTTAGGAGTTATGTCAGGCTGCAAAAAGAAGCAGAAAGGAATTTTGTCGCTTTAAGGGAGCCAGTTCTCCCGGTGCAGCCAGCAGGTGTTTTTTCCACCACCTCTGTGCAATCAAGACGTGAGTGGCTTATAGATGAGAGTGAAGCTCTGCCCTACTGGTTTGTAGCTTCTTGCCTCGAGCTTTGAGCTCCTGGTAGTTTCTAGCTTGCCACTTGCTGTGTGCTCTTGTTGCTGTTACTTACTTCGTGTTAGTCGCTCGTTGCGTGCGTACTTCCCTATGCCTATCTGTTTGGGGAACCGTTGCTGTTGAGGCTGGACCCGGACAGAGAGAAGAGCACTAGGACTGTGTGCCAGAGAGGACCTATTCAAGCAGAAGACTTCTGTGCAGGAACAGAGGACTTTGTGTTTGGTTTCTGTCTGGACTGTGACACAGGTGAAGCTTTCATCCAGTGTTGTACCACTGTGTTCATCTGTTGAACTCTACTTGTAGGTACTGCAAGCTAATCTACGTTTGTGTGTTGATTCCCTCGTGGAATCCTTATGCTATAAAGAAGCCTGAACCTTAAGCTTTGTGGACCTTGCCTCTGTCTGCATCTCTGAACAAAAGGGGACTCTGTCCCAGGTAGAGCAAGTGGGTCTGTACAACTCTGCAGTTAGGTACTTGGAGGGCTTACGCCAGTCTGCATCTTGCGCTTGATGCCATCTGTGCGCCCATCTGTGCAGGATCACAGCCATTGCAGCAGCAGTGATGGCACTTTCTAGTAGGGTGGTTCTGCCTCACCTGCATTGTATCTCTGGTAACAGTACAGTCAGTTCAATCAAACAGCTTCTGCAGGTTTTTGAAGCACTACAAAAACCTGCAAAATGTATTTAGAAGTAACACCAGGATAACTTAATACAGAATAAGCACTGATGGCTCTCTCATACCACTCTCAGTTCACAATCTGTTGTCAGTCTTCTGCTTCAGAGTCCAGCTATGTCCAAAAACCTATTCTGGTAGCAGCAGAAAACATATTTGTTCTCCTTGGCCTCTGGGATGTAGCGTTGATTTGTGTTTTGCTGCTTTTCATCCCCTGTTGATGAATGTTTATGCATGGGATGGATAGAGTGGATAGAGGGATGCTGTTTTCCTTCTCACAACACCAGAACCAGGGGACATTCACTAAAATTGAGTGTTGGGAAAGTTAGAATGGATAAAAGGAAATACATTTTTTACCCAGCAGGTAATTAATCTATGGAACTCCTTGCCACAGGAGGTGGTGATTATGTATGACTTAGGTGCCTTTAAAAAGGGACTGAACAGAGTTCTTGAGGAAAACTCCATAGTAAGCTACAGGTGGGTGGTGGTTTACCTCAAAATGCTAGAAGTGGGGAAGTGGCAATGGGATGCAGACATCTTGTTGTCTCATGTGCTGCCTGAGGCACTTGGTGGGCCACTATGAGATACAGGAAGCTGGACTAGATGGGCCTTTGGCCTGATCCAGCAGGGCTCTTCTTATGTTAAGCTGCCTGTGTGGTTTCATTTTCCTTTATCTGATGATTGCTTTTTTAGTATTATTGTAAGCCCCCTTGAATGCCTCCCTCTGGGAGTAGAAAGGTGGGGTAAAAATATTTTAAAGAAACTGCTACTCCAGGCTGCAATCTTATATGCACTCTCCTGGGAGTAAGCCCCATTAATACGATGGCACTAACCTCTGAGGAGATATGCTTAGGACTGTGCTGTCAAGCTGCGTTGGTATTATCTTAAGTAAACCCTGTGGGGCTTACTGTGGGGCAGTCCCTCCATGCAAGACTTATGCTTCTAGGGCTCACGCATACTCATTGTAAAGGATGTTCCCTCACCTTTTTCCACAAGGAACATCTTTATTCAAGTCAAATGAGTACCTGTATATCCCTTTGGATCACTTGTCATTACACTAGCAATCAAGGAGCAAAGTCTAATGCAGCTGTTCTCAAACTCTCTGGGAGTTCGAGAGCTGCTGTAAGTGCTTGCAGTGGCAGGGGAATCACAGTCACTTCTGGCCACTTATTGGGGCTGGAGGGGGTACCTACCAGCACCTGCCCTAACGTCCAGGAGGATTGGGGAGCCCTGATGACCTCTCTGCAGGGCGCCCTGTATGCTAGAACTATTAAAAAAAACACAATCACAACCCACTTTCGGTTTTGTGATCGCAATCAGGAAGTGGGTTGCAATCAGGTTTTTTTTACAGTTCTAATGCATAGGGGTCTGCAGGCCCTCCCGACCCTCCCTGGGGCAGGCACTGGTAAGTCCCCCCCAACCCAAGTATGTGGCCAGAAGTGATGCAATTGTTGCAATCATGTCACTGCCATTTCCCAGCTCCCACCCCTTAAGAGGAAACAGGCAGGGCTCTTCAGGCTAGGGCATCACGACACCCCAGTTTGAAAATCACTGGTCTAATGCAATTAGTTGATATGCAATAATACCTTTATTCAAGTAAGACTTCCATTGAGCTTCCTGTGCAGTTTGCCCGTCATCCTTTCGAAGTATTCATTATTTATTTAGCACTTTACTCAAAGTTCTTTTGTCAGCCACTTCTGCAGGACTTGGACCAGTTCCTGGTACCAACACAAAATATCCCAAGAGGAGTCAGGAACACAGTCTTATGTCCCGAGACCAAGAGTACTGAACAATTTAGCTCTAAATCAACACATATAAGGACACCAGCCTGTTAGTGAATTAGGCTCGTTAGTCATCCTGTGTTTACGGAATGAAAACACAGCAGTTGCATTGATAATGCTAGTTAAAATCATCAATTGCTGTTGATATCCAAATAGATTTTAATTACAGATTAAGATTTTCTAAGGACAGATGGAATAATTAGGAAATACACATGCTTATTTATGAAGAGTTACAGCAACAGCTGGGTAGATGTGTGATTAAAATATCATTTCCATTTATGATGCCCACTTAAATGAAATAAAATAGTTTCATTAATGGAAATTATACTATACAATTGCCTGCTCATTGACTACCATAACATTACGTTGGGATTGCATCATGGCTGCTCTGCAAATTAGAGACTACTGTCCAGGGAGTTAAAAAAAAAATGTCTGTGATTCTTCCGTAAATTACACAATGTGCCTTCTTTGGATAATCTGATAACTTTTTAAGAGTCATTTTTGAATATAAGTTCCTAGACATCATGGATATCAAAATACACACAAAGTTGCAAACAATGCTATGCTTTAGGCAGTGATGTCATGCACCCACTACGCACCACTACGCGAGTACCGGTTTCTAGAAGTTGAGCTGGCCTAAATCATTATTTGTTTGGCATTTGGACAAGTGCCAATCAAAAGTGAGTACCGGTTTCTAAATCATTTGGATGACACCACTGGCTTTAGGCCTAAAATTCAGAAGGGGGCTTGGTGTTCATTTCAGTTAGCAAAGGTGTGGGCACTTGGCATAGGTCCCTGTTTTCAACCGCAGACACCTACAGTATTGTATGAGGCATCTCATTTGCTGTTCCCTCTACTGTTTAAATCCATGGCCGAATGCTGCAAAGTAAAATGTATGTATTAAAATCTGTATTATTTGCATGGTGCATTCCAATTGCAGAATTCCAACAGCACTTCAATGCAACATTATAAAAACTCTCAGGAAACAGAAAAAAAATTAGAGCACCTTGAGA
The DNA here is from genome assembly GCA_029204185.1 of Lerista edwardsae. Taxonomy (NCBI): domain Eukaryota; kingdom Metazoa; phylum Chordata; class Lepidosauria; order Squamata; family Scincidae; genus Lerista; species Lerista edwardsae. The sequence goes on along the minus strand of JAJKFI010000001.1, from coordinate 36,067,619 downwards.
ATGATGTATCACTGAATCAAAAGATTGTCAGTTTGTTTTCACGATCAGTTACTTTGGGACAACAGCTCCCTGAATTCACTTCACTTTCCAAATGCAACCAACTAGTGCTTCAAATATCTGCATTATGTAGCACCTATAACATTGCTTCCTTCCCAGCCATGAGGAGAATGCCAGCATCTTCTCCCTTAATGGGTCAGGGGAACATTGTTAGGGGAGTGGGCTTATTAAAGGTGGTGGGTGGGATGGTTTATGGGGCCAGGCCTGGGAATCCTAGAGGGATAAAAATGCCCAGGTCTATAATGAGGTTAGTCAGACAGTGGCACCAGAGAGGTGCAGTGAGGGACCTGATCTATGACCCTACTGCAGAAGAACAGACCTATCCAAGGAAGCAAAGCTCCAGCCAGGACTGAAAGAAGACCCAGGTGTGTTCTAACATGTTCCCCATCCATGCGTTGAGGCCAGATGAGGCCAGATCAAAAGCATACAAGAAACAACCTTTGGGAAAGAGGACCTCTCCTGGGGAAGACCCCAGAGATGGTAGAATGGGGTCAGTGACCCTAGCAGTGGGAGGGACAAAGAAATTGGAAGCAGGGGCATACTACACATAGCTAAAGAAGTGCAGAAGGTGCAATTGCACCGGGCAACAAGCTTTAGGGGGGCAACAGGCTGAGCTTGAACTAGTGACCAAAATTATGAAAACCTTCGTGTGTATGAATAATATTATCATGTTATACCATTTGATGCGGAATTTAATGCAGAATGCAATGAAACAAACTGGAGTGTAATATCTTTATCAAATGTTATGGCCAAAATCTAGAAAATGAAAATATGTTGAATTTCATGCAGAATGCAATGAAACAAATCAGAGTATAATATCTGCATTCTATCAAAAAATTATGGCCAAACTATCCACAAGAAAATGAAAATACAACTGTGATGTCATTTCTTGTTGTGATCAGGGCATCATTTTGCCCTCTGCACTGTGCTACACGTTCATTAGCTACAACAGTAATTGGAAGTGGATAATTATGAACACTATCCAATGGCAGGGGAAGTGCTTCTGCAGGCTGGAGCGAAGAGTGACAAAGCCTTTGTCAATTTCTCTGCAAGCAGAAATCTGCAGACACGTGAAAATTTTGCAGAACTCTTTTGAAGGTTATTACTGCTCAGATGACCTTAAAATTGCATTGTGGATTCATAATCCTTTTCTTTGCTGACACAGACAACATCAGTGATGGAGACCTTGCTAACGATGATCTAATTGGCTTGAGAACAAATGAAATGATGCTACTTGAATACCTCAAGGAGTCTTGGAGAATTCTGGTGTTCCTTGACACACGCCCAGCGGTGTTATGCTGCCAGAACGCTGGGCGGGAAATCCGGGTGATCGACAGCCCGCCCGTTGCGTTCCGGAGCGTTACGCCATTTGTGTAATGTACACAAGCGGCGTAATTGGTTACACAAACAGCGTAATGCTCCGGAACGCAACGGGCGGGCTGTCGATCACCCGGATGTCCCGCCCAGCGTTCCGGCAGCATAACACCGCTGCACACGCCTACCCTCATCTGGCAAAGCAACCCATGAAAGCTCTGGTTCTGTTTTGCTGCTATGTATCTTTGTGAGCCAGGGTTTTCAGCACTTGTTGCCATCCAAGCAAAAAGTCAAAATCAACTGGACATTAAAGATGGCATTTGCATCAGCATGTCAAAGGCCACTCCACAATTTCAACCTCTTACTGAAGCCAAAATAAACAGGAGCCTTCTCATCACAAGTTAGAATTAATTGCAGAATTAATTGTTACTTTGAGCAGAATTTAAATATTATAAACATTTGTTTTTCAATTTGTTGTAAGAATTGGTCATTAATATTTGCATTAAAAAATGAGTAAGAGAACCAATTCTTTGTAAAGGTTGTTTTTCTTTACTGTGTTTCTGAAGGCAATCAACTCCCAATGCAATAAAATAAATTGTTTGCAAAATGTTGTGTATAGGTATTTAGGGACATTTTTCTAAGGAGGGGGGTCCATAATCAAATTTTCCAAGGGGCCCATGACCCCCCAAAATTAAGCAGCTCTGGTTTAGAGGTAGAAGGGAATGAAAAAATGTCAACCCGTCCAGTAATGTCATTCACAAACGAGGAGACGGAACGCTAGGCGGGACTTCCTGAGTGATTGACAGGCGGCCGGTAACGCGTCGCCGCCTGCCTGCCCGCCGCGGGGGCTCCCTCTGGCTGGCGCGCCCCTCCGCGGCTCGCCTGGGCACCCAGCGCCCCCCCCCAGGCAAGCGGGCACCCCCTCCGAAGCCAGGGGTGCCCGCGGGGCGCTCGGCAAGACAGCGACGCGTCACGAACAAGGAGCCAATCAGGCGGTGAGTCCTATTCCGCGTTCCGTCTCCTCGTTTGTGAATGACACTACTGAACCCGTCCCAATAAACGCAGGGGATTTTGACCAACTTGAAATCGTTTAGGCATTGTGCGGTCTGTGGACCGTGTCTGGACACGGTTCTTTTCCCAGGCGACACAGGAGTGTCTCATCAGGAGATGAGGAGACAGGAGATGCAGTGGCATAATTAGGTCATTTGACACCGTGGCCCATAAATCTTTGACATCCCGAATTTATTTATTTATATTTTTCACATGTTATACACTCTTCCTCTAAGGAGCTCAGGGTTGTGTGTACGCTTCCGCCCCTTCTTTTATCCTCACAACCAGGGCTGGCCTGAAACCAATATGACCAATGTCATCACATTGGGCCTCCTCTTTGGGGGGGGGCACACCATCGCAGTGAGCATATTGCCTACTGCTGCAGCTGGGATCTCCATGAACTCTAAGTCAGTGGAGCGAGCAGAGCAGTTTTACCTTGGGCCTTCCCACCAGCCCCTGCCTCTGAACTGCCCACAATGGGCATCCTAGAAGCAGTTGGTGGTGATGCCATCATGTCACCACCAATTATTTCCAGGTGCTACATGCGGCACCACAGGTGCTACATGCTACATGCGGCACCACAAGCACTTTTCTTGGTGAATGGGGCCCCCACGGGAGTGCCCCACATTGGACCCTGCTACTCCTAGAGCCAGCCCTGCTCACAACAACCCTGTGAGGTAGGTGAGGCAGAGAGTTAGTAATAGCCATGACATGAAATGAATAATAATAACGGCCAGGAAACAAATGCAGTGAATATTTCCCCACAAACAATGGATGAACGTCACTGCCCTCCTCTGCTATTGCTCCACTGCACATAGTACTCAGAGACATGCTGCTCCTGTATCTGGAGGTTCAAGTAGCCATGTAACATTATCTATGATAAGATGGTGGCATTTTCTTTTTTTGTTTGTTTCTTTGCTTTTTGGCCATAACAATTGATAGGATGAAGGTATTACACTCTAGGTTTTTTTTATTCAATTCCTTGTGAGATTCTGCATCAAATGGTATTTAACACGATGGTATTATTCCTAAAAGCTGTGATTTTAACAAACTGTGATTTTTATATAAGAAGTTGTATTTTTGTTTTTTGTGGGATTTTGGCCATAAATTTTGATAGAAGAAAGATATTACGCTCTGGTTGTTTTCATTGAATTCCTTGTGAAATTCCACATAAAACGGTGTATAACATGATGGTATTATTCCTTAAAACCACAATTTTAGCAATTTTGGTCCCCTAGTGGTGGCACTCCCCTGAGGGTGGCACCTGGGGCATCCCACCTCTCTGCCTCACAGGTAGTTACGCTACTACGGAGAAGTTTTCTAATGTCATGAATATTACCATCTAATCCTGGCGGGAGAAGTCAGACTGGGGGAGCCTTGAACCCAGGCCAAAACCTTGATACCAAGCTGGATCTTGAGCAGGCTAAGAGACCCCAGAACCAACTCTTAGAGCAAGTAAGAGTCCAAGTCTGAGCCCAAGTCCCTTGAGAAACCAGCTTCATCAATGCCTGGAACTTTGCACTCCCCAAAACATTTACCTCAGCACCAGCATTGTGCCGGGAGTAATGTGATGATGGAGCAAAGGAGGAGGGCAAATCTCCAGGCTGCCTCTTTAAACTGCTCTCCAGACAGAACCTGGGAAGGGTAGCCTAGGCACTGGAGGAACTAAAGACTTTGTTCCTGCTTTGGCCCTTGTCAAAGTAAGTTGCTTGTGAGGAGCTTTACAGGTTCTAGAACGCTGACCAGCTTAGCAGGCCCACTCTTTGAGGACTGAATGAAGGCAATCGAACTGGCTGAGCCCCATGCACCAAATGCCATGCCTGACAGCGTGTCCTAACAGACACTTTTAACAACAGTTATATCATTATGAATGGATAGAGCACACATATATTATCACTGTGCTTTAAGGCTCCAAGGTAGCTGGCTCTTGGGCAGATAATCCAAGCAATAAAGGAAATGAAATGCCATGGTTATTTGAATTTTGACTTGTACGTAAGGCAGTTCCAAAAGAGTTGAATGGCAGGACATGATAATCCCTGACAAATTAATCCTGACGTCTGGCTGATTAAACAGACTTCTTCCTGCAAAAGAAGCATACTGTATTAATTAAATTCAGCAAACCCCTGATCTAGGATTATATTCAAAAAGCGTAAAATTATCTCTTTCCTTAGGAAACTTCTGGGATTGAGAAATACAATAAACTGCAACTGCTACTTTTCTCTCTTATTCTCAGTGCCAATACAGTCCCTTGAATTGCTCATCCCTTCAATTGCTCGCTGAAATGAGCCACCATGACTCAAAGGATAGAAGGTGAGTACAGTCAAGAGGATAAGGTCATTGCTTTCTGGATACTTTCAAATCATCATCCATACAGAATTATGCACCATGAATGAAATCAGCTAGTTGACAAAGGCTGAACTGGTAGAGATATAGCAGGTATTAACGTTGTTCCATTTTAATGTTTCAGATCAAGGTACTTCCATCTTAGCTTCCTTTATGATTCAGTGGCAGTAACTCCAATGATCAGTTCGAATCCAGAACTTGTTATAGTAGTGGTTATCAGCCCAAAAGGCAATTAATCAAGCATTAGAAAGACGGTGATTGATTTGTTTCATAGAACGGCTGAACATTTTGAATCAATGTCGTCATCTTGAAATGGTGTAAGTTTAAAACTGTGCCATACATTGAAGAAGCCCACAGCTTTAAAGTGCCATTTTCTCTAACTTTTCCCAATGCAAGTAGAAATGAATGGAAAATCTATCCAGGGAAGAATTATATTTGGCATGCACTGGACCCCAGTAAGAGCAGTGACATGCAACACACTGCTGGAGATGCAACATGCTGGAGAACAAGATGACCCACATGATCTGGTACTGTTGGAGGATAAGAACATAACATAAGAAGAGCCCTGCTGGATCAGGCCAAAGGCCCATCTAGTCCAGCTTCCTGTATCTCACAGCGGCCCACCAGGTGCCCCAGGGAGGCATGTAACAACAAGATGCTTACATCCTGTTGCCACTCCCTTGCACCCGGTACCAGTAGCCCACCACCTTTGTAAGGAGGTTGCACAATCCATCATTGCCTATAGCCCATGATGGACCTTTCCTCCAGAAATCTGTCCAATCCCCTCTTAAAGGCATCAAGACCAGATGCCATCACCACCTCCTGTGGCAAGGAGTTCCACAGATTAACTACCCGCTGGGTAAAAAAGTACTTCCTTTTATCTGTTTTAACTCTCCCAACCCTCAGCTTTAGTGGATGCCCCCTGGTTCTGGTGTTTTGAGAGAGGGAAAAGAACATCCCTCTATCGACTTTATCCCTTCCATGCATAATTTTGTATGTCACAATCATGTCCCCCCTCAGGCGCCTTTTTTCTAGACTGAACAGCCCCAAACGCTGCAGTCTTTCTTCATAAGGGAGGTGCCCCAGCCCCATAATCATTTTAGTTGCTCTCTTCTGCACCTTTTCCAACTCCACTATGTCCTTTTTGAGATGCGGCGACCAGAACTGTACACAATATTCCAGGTGTGGCCTTACCATTGATTTGTACAATGGCATGATAATATTGGCTGTTTTATTCTCAACCCCTTTTTTAATGACCCCAAGCATGGAATTGGCCTTCTTAATTGCTGACGCACACTGGGTCGATACCTTCATTGAATTGTCCACCAGCACCCCAAGATCTCTCTCCTGAGCTGTCACAGACAGCTCAGAACCCATTAGCCTATAGGTAAAATTTTGGTTTTTTGCCCCAATGTGCATCACTTTACATTTGTCTATGTTGAAACGCATCTGCCATTTGGCTGCCCATTCCCCCAACTGGGAGAGATCCTTCTGGAGCTCTTCACAGTCGTCTCTGGTTTTTACCACCCGGAAAAGTTTTGTGTCATCCGCAAACTTGGCCACCTCACTGCTTATCCCTGTCTCCAGGTCATTTATGAATAAGTTGAAAAGCACGGGCCCCAAGACAGATCCCTGGGGCACTCCGCTTTTCACCTCTCTCCATTCTGAAAATTGCCCATTGACCCCCACTCTCTGTTTCCTGGCCCTCAACCAATTCTGGATCCATAAGAGGACCTGCCCTCTTATTCCCTGACTGTGAAGTTTCTTCAGCAGTCTTTGGTGGGGGACCTTGTCAAATGCCTTCTGAAAATCCAGGTATATGATATCCACAGGTTCACCCACATCCACGTGCCTATTGACCTTTTCAAAGAATTCCAAAAGGTTTGTGAGGCAAGACTTACCCTTACAAGACTTAACCAGGATGCAGTGAAATGCGTTACATTTGTGCTGGGCAGACACGGCAGGTTTTATTTCATTCATCTGGCAGTATGCCACTGTTTGTATCCTGCACTTGGCAAGCAAAATTTCCCTTCTCCTGCTCCTCAGAACCCCACACTGGAAAGTACCTTCTCCAAAATCCTTCTCCCCTTTGCTCTGTCATCTAGGACAAATATCTTTATTGTCAGCAGCAGCAGCAGAGTCATCCTATTGTATAATGGGGAAGCTTTTCCTAATACAGTAGGTCGTCATGCCTTTTCATGCCACAACCCCAATATATAAATAAATTAATAAAGTTAGAGACTGGGGACCCCACTGTGGATCCCACCTCCTCCCAGGACCCTATCCGCCCACTCCACACTCCTAGCACCATTCACTGTAACCAAATATTCTTATTAGAGAGAGCAGAAAAAGTTGCCATGAAGACTGGCACTAGTAAAAGCAAGTTTTCTAAGAACCTGAGCAGGATTGAGAAACAATCTCCTGGTACCTGAAGGGGTACATCAGATGGCTCCCCCTTTACCTGGTGGTGCTCTCGTCCAGTGGTGAAACCTGTTCACTCCCATAAGTTGCCGTGACCCCAAAACTGAGGCTTTGCCACCCCATTGGGGTCCGAACCCCAAGGTTGAAGAACACTGGTCTAATATGTTAATATACACATGCATGTGGTGCTGGGTACATGCCAGGAGAGCATAATACAGGCCATTCTTGTGGCTTTTCACTTGGGCTGATGACAAGGGAAGGATAAGTTCCCAAAGGCCTTTGTGTTAAAGGCCAAACTTTGATTTGTTGGAGCAACTGCCCGCTCCCATCACTATCTTATGAGAAGCCTTGCTTGGGAAAAAGAAGTTCCATGAGAAATTCCACCTTGTTTGGTTCTTCTTCCTGGCTTTGAAGTAAACAGGGCTATTTGTTATCAGAAAAAATGAGCCTTGAGCTTCCCTTACCAACATCATTCGACACTCAATCAAGAGCCTCACAACAATTGCAAAGTCTCCCACTCAGAGTCATAACATCCTATCCCAGCACTTTGGGGCAGTGACGTCAGGCTCCGCCTGTTTGTGCCCCCCCCCCCATGTAATGGCTCCTTGAAGGAGCTGGCGCTGCAGTTTGCAAGCGCCCCTCCTCCAGGGAGATGACAAAGTGCCTTTGCGCTGCGATTGCAAAAGCACTTTCCTCTGTTGTCTCCCTGGAGGAGGGGCGCTTGCAATCCGCAGTGCCACCTCCTTCAGGGACAGCCTGGAGATTACCGTCTTCACACTGCTTGTGGTGCAAAGATAGTCATCTCCATAGCTGGGGCAGAGCTGGGGGCAATCCTGCACCCCTTTTAATTCAGCCTGGAGCAGGTGCTCCTCTGGCTCCGCCCTAGTTTTGGTTCTGCTCCCACTGCACATTCCTCAGGATGTTACACAATAGGAGAGATGGGTCATCACAGGACCTACAGGGGAAGCAAAATGCTAAGCATTGCAGGAGCCTGAGCAGGAAGCCCAGAGATTAGCCACAGGCTTCCAAGCCCCCAGTTCCCCTTGACAAATTCAGCAAGGAGAATCCCTTTATCTTCCTGATCTTGCCTTTGGAGTCTTGAGCATCAGCTAAGATTTATTATATGAGTAAAGGGAGTAGAGTGCTTGACAGCCCATCTAGGGGAGTGCTCTTTGCCTGTAGCAAAGACTACAGTCAAACCTGACCCAGGGGTGACCCAGGCATGAGGCCACATAAAATGTCGACATGGAGCAGCAGTGAATGGACAGGCCCCCAGCCCATCTGTCCTCCCCCTTTTCCAGCCCACTGCTCGCTGCTCTTCTTCCAACTTGCTGAGAAAGAGGACTGAAGCAGTAGCCTCCTTATTCCACTAGCCCTGCTGGATTAAGTGGGGCAAAACAAAAAACAAAGAAAGGCAGCTGAAGCAGTTTGGAGCCAGCCCCTTCCCTGAACTTACTTAAATAGAGATGGCTGCTGCTTTGCCTCTCTTCTATCGGCAACGAACCCAAGCAGGGGATGCTGGATTCCCTGTACCCCCTGAGGTGCAGATTGGGCACGCTGCATGGTGCGTGCTTTGTCGGTAAAGGGAAGGAAGAGTGGACATGGGGTGGGGCTGGGGGGGGTGCCCACAGGCATGCATGAGCAGGGGCAGCAATGGATGGTGGTTCAGGCAGTGTGGAGGCCTGTGCTGGCCCTGATTGGACCTGAGACATCATCTTGCACCATGCTGGAATGCTTGGTTCTGCCAACTTCTTCCCAATCTCGGCCCCTGCTCTCTCACCCCCAATAAACATTCCTTATTTCCTGGTCCTCTCAGGTCAACTCTTTAATTTCCCTGAAGTGTTTTCCCACTCATGTCCTATTTCCCCCAGTGTCCTCTCCTTCTCTCACCTCCATTTTGCATGTTTTCATTCCCTTCCTCTTTCCAAGACCTAAAAAGCAACTGCTTAGCAACCAACACCACTGATAGCTTAGCTCTGTGCATGCAGGTGTTATCTTTTGATTCCCTCTTCCTTTTGTTGTCTATTCCCTCAATAAAGACATATCTTCTTGCACCTACAAGAACAAGAGCTGCGCTGACAGTTTCTGAACCAGACTTGGGGCACAATCCTAAACTGAGTTAGACCTGCATAAACTAAGCCAGCAAAGTTTGGCCAGCACAAGGGCCACCGTAAAGTATGTTTGGAGCACTCTCAGAGTCAGAGAGGCCAGCACACAGACGTGCGCCATCCACCCTGACACCGAGAATAGTCCAAACACGCTTTATGGTGGCCCTTGTGCTGGCCAGACTTCACTGGCTTATTTTATGCCAGCCTAACTCCAGTTTAGGATTGCGCTCTTAGACTCTCCTTGGAACAAAAACTCTGACATCACAAAGAGCATAGCTTTGATTGGCTCAGGGGACCTTTGTGATAAAAACACAGCAGACTTCACAATGAGGTAGGAGCATCACTCCCAGCTATCATCTCTTCCCAGTTCTGAGCACAGTGGTGGGGGAATTACTGGAAGCCCAGACATACAGATGAGTTTAAGGAAAACCCCTTGCTTAATGGGGGCACCCCCAATAGATTGCGACTTACAGTTTGTCACCTCTTGTTATAAATCCATAATGATCACAAGGTATCATATGATACACTCTGAAAAGGACAACTATAAATTATGAAAACAAGTCTGCATTTGTACTTATTTTATCACTAATTTACCAATAAAAGATTTACAATACAAACAACCCCCTATAAATTATTTTATTGATAACTAAAAGGAACAATAATGAGAGTAACTACCACACATCAACGTCTAAATACATCAGCTATTTTCAAACTGAAAATGTAGGCAAACCTTTTTTCCAATTCTGATTGGCTGGAAGATTTGAAACACTATGACTGAGGGCGCAGTCCTAACTTGTGTTGGAATGGGAAGGCCGGCGTGCTGTATCCTGCACAAGTTGGAGCCACCTGGAGCCTCCCAGGGGCAAGGGCATGTTTGCGCCCTTAGCCCAGAGTAGGCACCAGCTGCCCCAATTGGCTCCTCAGATCTGTGCCTGAACCAAGGACACCGTGTAGCACAAATTGGGCTGCGCATCCTGGGGAAGAGAACTTAGTTTGGCCTAATGGCCACATCCCAGGTCCACCCCCCTCCCTGGGCCAGAATGCCTCCCGGCATGCCCACCCCCACCCAGAAACACCCTCCTTCCTGCCCAGAAATGCCCCTGCACCAGCCAAATTTGGCTGGCGCAGGAGTGTTGTGCCGTCGGCTTGGGCCGATGCTGCTGCTCGTGTCAGCCCAACAGCAGCAGTGCTGATGCAAGAGTGCAGGTCGGAGCTCAAGTGCAAGCGCTGCTGCCATTGGGCTGACACTAGCAACTAGTGGTGGCCCAAAGTAGGGCCTTACTCCCTAAATGGCTGTAAAGTGTTCTTCAAGAATAGTAAATTGAGATGCGTATCATATGTCATACAAGGTGATTCACAGGGTTAAAATATATTAACCATTTCTATACTAAATGCTGCTGCTGCTGCTGCTGCTGATGATGATGATGATGATGATGATATAGGTATCATGTACAGTGTGTCAAAAATTTGATTTTTTTTTGAAAAAGTAAAATCTTTAAATTTTGAAGGATCTGAACTATTGTGCACAATTTGTTTTAAAGATTGAATATATTTTAATGTAAATTCTTACATTTTCTTATGCTATTTGGTGCTTTAAAACATAACTTAGTAAACCAACTCAAAAGAATTTTCAAAATATATATTTCAAATTAATATATTGGGGGGTCAGCGATTCTCCCTTCTTTTTCCAGACCTTGCTTTGGTTGACTGGTTTTCCACGGCTGATTGCCTGTCTGCCCATGTTAAAAGGCCAGGGAAAAGGTTATACGCATGACAGTAGCTAGAACACAGTGCAATCTGGGACGGCGGTAGGTATACTGGAGGTTGGCAGATGGGTGCTCCCGGCAGGGCTTGTGCAAGGAATCATCCATTCAAGGGCAGGCTGGCTCTGCAATGAAGGACATCACCAGGCAGATTCTCACATGACCAAGCTGAGACATGATTTTCTGGGGAAAACTGTGAGTGCCAAAATCAAAGCCAAGCTGTCATCTGCATGTTCCAGGCTGCAACTCACATCACTGTTTCAATCACTGGTGGAGGATGTGAACCGCAATCTTGGCACATGGGAGACTCAGGGCTGAGTCACACAACCAACAATGAGGTCTGGCAGCACAGCAAGGTCGACACACATGACCGGCTGGCTCATGTCTCCTGTGGTTATCCAACTGCTCTCTTGCATGACCAAATCCAGTTAGTTACATTTCATGAAGTAAGCAGCATTTGCCATATTGATGATGGCACCATCAAAAAATCTGGCCCACAAAGGGGCAATTTGATTGCAGTTTGTCCACATCATCAGTTATAATTCACATTAATGTTCTACGTAGGAAGAGGGGACTTTGGATTGTGTGAAGAAGTCCACATGTGATGTAATGCTCATCACGCACACTTAGGATGCAATCCTAAACTCACTTATGTGGGAGTTAGCCCTGCTGAACACAATGGGACTCACTCCTGAGTAGGTATGCATAGGATTGTACCAATAATCTTCATTCAACCTTACCAAAATAATGGTGTAACTCAGCCCCAAGCTTGCTGCAGAGCTGTGTGATTCTGGATTGCATACCAAAAGTGTGGGCAAGGCAAACTGTGTGTTAAAGGGGATGTTGCAGAACAAACTGGCACTTCAATCTCCATTTGTTTCAAAACGATGGGGTGATATTAGGTGTCAAGAAGGAAAAGATGGATCATGCAATACTTCATCTCTATTATGGGAACAAACAAGGTGAAAAATAGTTTAAGAAATAATTCACCCATATCATTTTGTCTGGGACCCAACCCAGGGCTCTGCTCATCCAGGTTAACCAATGTGGCTGAGTTCCTGGCTAACAGGCTTTCCCACGGTGGTGACAGCAGTGACGTCACGTGGGGCCTCTCCCCCTCTCCAGCAGGACTGAACACGAGGAGGGCATATTTAGCAGGCAGAGGTCCAAGTAGACCTCTCGTTGCCGCAACTGGAGCTTTCACTGGGGCACGCGTACAAATGTCTCTTTACCTTGGGAAGACCTCGAGCCTGCAAAACTGTTCACTGGATACAGCGCAAACTGTGCTGGTGCCCTGCACTGACACAGGGGAATTTCGTTAGGACTGGGCTGTGAGTACATGTAATGTGGCAATAATGATGAGCAACGTATCAGAGGCAAACTAGAAAACAAATAGATTGATGCTCGTAAGAACAGAATTAGTGGAAGGGAGAAAGCATGGAGAAAATATTTCTCAGTAAAGAAGTAAGAATGATTTTTTTAAAAATGCAAGAGAGAAACAATACAGGCATATGCTAGTTTGGAATGTCCAAGAGGAACTCACAAGAGGGGCCGACGTATAAAAGAACAAGCTGTACATCTTGTGTGCTTGGATTCTACGCTTATGTCATTTTGGATGTACTGGGATTGTGATTGGTTCCTAGCCAAGGCAGTGTAATGCAAGGACTCGGGAACAAAACAGAGGATACAGCCAAGTACAAAGAGGGTATTTGCACACTGCACCATTATGAAGCACATATCGTTGCCTTTGCTTGGTCGATTAATGGCCCAAAATCTGCATGGAGCACTCTTAAATCAATGTAGCCTCATCCTCATGCATTGGTGACAATGCAGCTGCACCAACAGGGTTGCATGTCATGCATCCAATGGTGGTGGGGCAATCAGGAGTCTCTTACTCTCAGTAGGCCTTCTGGTGGCATATGGGTCTCCCTCAGACCTATACCAGGTATTGCTGGCATAAGTCCAAGGAGCGAAAAGGGGGAGGGATGGGCTCAAAAATACAGGATAGTGTCCTGGCACACATTGGTGCTACCAGGACCCACCCCCTCCCTCAACATGCCCCCTGCCCTTACCAAGACTGGTGGAGACTCTGGGAGCCACTGCTGGGCAAGCCGCACCTCTGCCCATTTGCGGCAGTGGCCCAGAAATACATGAAGGCAGCCAAGCTTTTGGGCCACCACAAAAGGACATGTTCCCCAGCACAAGGTCCAGGCAGGATTGGGCTGTTAATCTTGCACCTCCTTTTTAGGAGGACTAGTTAATACAAAATACAATATGCTGATCACACAGAGCTTTTCCTCAGGCTGAATATTTCAAATAAAACGGGTCAAGGGGCATTGGCTCAGAGTCTGGAGTGGGCACAAGACATTAGAGGAGAGAGCTGTACTGTGTCTTCACAGGGCTGATAGAATTGGGAATAGACTAGGGAGAGCTATAAATGGGGTATTTGGGTGTTTTTTTTAGAAAAGTGTTTGAATTGGTGAGCTCGTAGGAAAGTGGCATTGGAATGTGATAAACATCTTTTTAAGATGTATATTATATATACATCTTTTTATATTCTCTTTTTATATACCATATCATACCTCCAAAAAAGTACCACCTTCATTCAATCTCAGGCCACTTTGGGGCTGAAATCCTAAACACACTACTACAGAGTGAACCCAACACAATATAATAAACTTACTTTCTTGTAAAAATCCAAAGGTTGCACTGTTAAAAAACAAAAGTCAAACTACAATAGGAGCCCAAAAGTCACTGTTCAGGATTTGATTGACCTTTCAAGGGATATCCCTTGTATAATTCTGTTAAATTCTTGTATAATTCTTGCATAATTCTGTTAAAAATTCTGTTTCATTTCTGTTGAAAATGGACTTATCAGGTCCCCCAGACTGAGATCCTTTTCATTCCACGTGGCTTTGAACCTAGTTGGTATTCCTATATAGAATGAAATAGAAGTAGCAGCCGTATTATCAAATGGGGGAAAATTAGTGTACAGTATTACGTATTGGGTCTCCATGCCCTCCCTCTACTTACTGGCAATGTGTGATGTCTATGGGAGACACTTGTTCCTTCCACTTTTCCTGAAGCTCATAGGAAAGCCATTGAGGACTTCCTGGTGACACCGGGGCCTCTGGAAGATGTTCTCATTTGTAGATGAGATGCTGGATGCAGAGGTGGCCAGGTCTCTTAGCCAGCTCATGCCACCACTGCCAACAGTACTGGGGTGTTAGCCTGGCTGAGTGGGCCCTCTGATGGATGCGTCCAATCTGGCCAACCCCTGTTATGAACTTTGTACATGTTTTAGGTATAAACAGGAAAGCAGGTGAAGCTGCCTCTGTCTGTTTAGGATGCCAGTGCCTGACCCTACAGGTTGTTTCTATAAAATTAATAGGCAAGATGGACATATACTCCAGGAAGCCACAATTCCCAGGTTCCTTGCAAGTTAACAATGACAAACAAGCCACTTTCAAAACAGAATGAGCTTGCTTGGGCTTTAGTTCAGATGTAGTCTGGATGATATTCTATTATAAATTCCATTATATATGGTTGATAAATTATTATCGGTTTCAGTTTAGAGCTGCTGTTCCAGCAGGATTTATTGTATGATTCAGTGCTGGCAAATGGTGCCACAGAAATGCCCAGCGCATTTTGCTATTGCTGCAGGGAAACCACAATTTCCCTGCTAAGCAATTCCACACAATTAGTAAAGATACAGGAGTCATCCTTGGGCCAGAAGTGCTATAGTTTGAAATATAATGAAAGTAGTCTGAAATTAAAACAACAACAACAACAACAACAAACCCCAAACCACCACTCTGCCCATTGTGCATTTGATTCCTCTCTATAATGGCTTGTGCACCATGACTTGTCATTAAGAAATGCACTTAGTCTGACTGCATTCAGATGCATGATTCCTGTAAAATGTTTCCTCCATATGAAATGAAAGCTAAGCTCTAAATTATTAACATGCCATCTATGCATGCAACAGTATTGCAGTGAATAATTCAAAAGAATAGCATTAACTTCATGTGAGACCACAACATTAATATGCACGTTGTACATCTGTTCTTTCTAATCATGTTTCCACAAACAACCTGATGAAGGTAAATGAATCACTAATTTGATGTTTTCAGATCACAAATCAGCAAGGTTAGTCCTCCTAAATTAAAATTGGGACTGTTTTTGTACCTGAAAGTTTCAGTGAATCAAAATTGTATACAGGTAGGCTAGTACCAGTCACTGTTAAGAGCTTACACTTGTGTAGTGGGTGAGGGAGGGTGCTCAGCCGCACCGGAACTTTTCCTAGAGCAGGAGTGGTAACTTCATCAGCAGAAATATTCAGCTGCTGTCATTGAAACATTTTTTTCAAAGGATTTTTGAAATCAAGAAGAAACGTCTGGCTGAGCAAGAGGTAAACTAAGAAATTCGCCTAGGAGCATATGCTAATATGTATAGGCTGCTGTCTTTCCCAAGACAGCATGTAGCTCATGTTACATTCCCAATTGTGAGCTAGCACTGGCACCAAACATGCCATAAAGCACATTTGTAACTACTTGTGAGTAGGCAGCACTGGTGGGAAGGTCTGTTCTGCTAGTGCTGAAGAAACTGACAGAGCAGATAAGTGCTGCATTGGGCAGTGGAGGGGTGTGGGGAGGGTGGCAGGAGGGTACAGTGGAGGCAGGGGGCAGCTCAGGCCCAGGAGGGGGGCAGGGATGGCATCTGCTATATCCTACACAGGGCTTCTTGGACATGTGTTAATGATTTAGCTGGCACAGATCCAAGTAGCCCCATTAGGCGGGCTGAGGCTTCACATGGGGTAAGAGGACATTTGCTCCCTTACCCTGTAGAGACCTCCGGCCTGCCCAATTTCAGCAATGGATACAGCTCTGAGAGCTTCTACGGACAGTTGGTTCATCTTTTGTGAATTGGTTGTGCCCCCCTTCAAATGCACTTCTTCTTTTTTTCAGCAAAACTATACATAAAATTCGCACAATCTTTTTGGTCCCAAGCCATTTAGCATTCTGAAAGGTGAAATATAGCACCTTGAATTGCATCTAGAAACAGAGTGGCACTGGTACCAGCACCAGATCAGCACCAGTGCAGCTGATAGAGCTGAGGCAGGATGGGCTCGCCGTGCTTTATGCCAATCAACAATCATGCAGCAGCATTCTGCATTAGCTGAAGTTTCCAAAAGGTCCTCCAGGGCAGTCCCATGCAGAGCACATCACGGCAAACCAGACACGATATTACCAACGTTATGATTGGGCAACCACTGCCATGAATTATTGACTTAAGAACAATCATGGCTTCTATCATGTGCCCAATGGGACCTGTAGGAAGTCTGAAACAAAAGACGTCCAGTATGTTCTGTTCCTTCAACTGTATGAGAGGCAACCAAAGCTCCAATGCCTTGTTCACAAAATACACATCCCATATAAAACTAATGTTATTTTCCCTAATTCGAGGCGTGTTCATGCTTAATGTAAAAATGAATTGGATATGTTGAAAACATAATTGTCCTTGGAATTGTTTTCATGCATAATTGCAACATCTGCATGTTCTGACACATGTCCCTGAGTACATTATCTCAATCATGACAAATTATCTTAAAAGAATAAAGTGTGCAGTTCTTTACTTCACTTATAGAGACTTGGCACAAATCCAAACATGTGTTGGTTGGGGTTTTTTTCCTTTCAAAGTCTAGACACAATTTCCTTCAGTATTCTTAGGAGACAGCAATCAATAAACTGAAATAACTCTTCTGGATCCATACAAACCCTTCAACTGTTGGGGTTTGTTTCTATCCGCACTTTATCAGCCAATAACATCTCAGTTTATGAGCCAATGAAATTCAGTTTTGACTTTTCACTGTGAAGATGACTTGAGCTAGTCATTGTACAGCATAAAGTATGTATTGTAATGTGCTGTTGATTCAAGGGCAAATGACTTTTCTGCCCAGAAAACGACCATATATTGCACATACTTGTGTGTGGTTTTGCGTACTGCCAGTGGGTATGATGAAGTTCAATAGGTGCTATGTTGAACAGATTTTTTTTTTCAGAATCCCAGATGCATCAGAGCATATCAAGAAACCAGACAAACAGCCCAATCCTATCCTCCCCCCCAGTGGGGTACGCGGAGGTACGCAAGTACTGGTTTCTAGGATTACAGCTGGCCCCGCCCATTTGCCCGCCCACTCGTCAACTCCGCCCTCTGCAACGTTTGAATTTCCTGCATGTTTGAGTTGCCTGCATGTTCTCAGAGCCAGGCAGGCAGGCAGGCAGGCAGCAAGCGGAGCCTTTCCTTTCCTTGCCACTGAAAAATGAGTTGCTCTGGGGTTTTAACATGATGCCAGGCCTCCTTAACATGTTCTGGGGGTGCTGTGGAATACTGTTGCAACTGTTGGGTCAGTTTAAAATCATCTGAGGCCTCAAAAAGGGCTTTTTTCATGTCACTTCCTGCCACGACATTACTTCCGGCTTATGACGTCACTTCCGGTGGGTGGGTCCCGACACGTGCCAGTCAAAAGTGAGTACCTGTTCTTAAATCATTTAGATGACACCACTGCTCCCCCTCAACAACTATAGCATGCAGGCATGCCAAAAGGCAGCACTGTATGCTTGTGCAGGGATTACACCCCCTCCTACCTCCAGGATGCCTCCCCCAGTCTGCCCAGAAAACACACACCTCACTGGGACCAGCGGAGCCTCCCTTTGGCACTGCCATGAGTGTGGTGCCACTTGTGGTCTCTGGCAGCAGCCCAGAAGTACACAGCAGTGCGTGCAATTGAAAAGATGCTTACAATGCCAGAAAGGGTAGAGTGCTAGTTCCATCAGTGGGCCCAAACCCATAAGACTGGGCTGAAAAATATCTCTCAGGAAATCTCTCTCGGCTATTCCTCTGATGCAGATTTGAGAAGCTCTGTGTTGGGCTTTCAAGCCCAACACGAGGGATAGGATTTGACAGAGGCGGCCTCTATTTCTCGGGCCTGTCCCTCCCTCCATTCTGCCTCATACCCTCTCACTATCCTCCACACCCACCCACACTGCTTGGCACTTGCCTGTGTTTTGCTAGCAGTTGGGGCTCCCACTGCAGCACCACTGGAGTGCTACAGGCCTCTGCCAGTGCTGCTTACTCATCTGCTGGTGCAAACATGCTTTACGGAACATTCGTGACATCCAATGCTGGGGCTCGGCTACAGCACCGGAGGTAGGCACCATAGGATCGGGCTGTCAGTTAATTCTGCAAAGGTTTGCTATTGGAAGGCAAGAGATGGTCTGTCTGGTTTTTAACTCAGCTGTTCCTGAGCTGGAACAGGCAGGCTGGCCAGCCTGTGCTGTATCCAGCACAGATTGGGCACAGATTGGGAGGCCGCTGGAGCCTCCATGGGGCAAGGGGTCATTTGCCCCCTTACCCCACTGTAAGTACCAGTGTAACCCTATGGGGCTGCTCAGAACTGCGCCCGCTATTTAGCAGGCACAAGTCCAAGTGGGCTGCAGCAGCTCAGGGACGGGGATTGGATCCGCATAATTGCTGGATCCAGGCTCCTCCATCCTCCCTGGGCTTCCCCACCCACTGGACCACCCTTCCTCCTTCCTCCCTTCCTCCCGGTCCCATTACGCTCCCTCCCGCCTTTCCCCTCTCCAGAAAATCCCCTGTACCAACTGAACTTGGCCTGCACAGGGGTGGCTTACCTTAGCCCATCTTCAGCACAGCAGGGATGACACTGCTGGCTGTGTTGGCCCTATGCCACTTCCACTGGCACGAACGTGCTTTATCAGCTTGCATCAGCCCAAGAGCGAGGGTTGGATGGCGCTGCCCGTGAGACATACCAGCCTAATGGGAATTACTTTGGGGTAAGCATACGTACAATTGCCCTATAGGCAGTGGTGTCATTCAAATGATTTAGGAACAGGAACTCACTTTTGAGTTCAAATTCAAATGTTGAAAAAAAACACAAAGAAAAAACCCGGAAGCAGCCACGGAGCCCGTTAGGATCCGAAACGCCCGTTCTGGTCCATTCCCCCTGAATGACATCACTGCCTTTAGGTGTGTGGAATTCCTGTGTTACCACATTCCCCCCATCCCATTGAAGCTGCCATGAGTATTTGGGCAAGTAGAAAAGGCATCAGAATATCCCTACCAGTAGACAGAGTGAAGCTCTGATAAAGTTGGTATGCCATTAGGTGGCACTCTGGTATGCTTTAAGAAATAACAACTATGGTAGATTTTGTGTTTGGATTGTCTATCTCAAGAGCTCAAGCATCTCAGGTTCTTTCTGGTAACCTTCAGATACCTGAATAAGGTGACAAAGAAAGTTCAAGTGTATACAAATTGTTCAGAACTCTTCCCTCTAGAAGGAAGGAGGGAACCTTTGAGGACAGGAGGTATGGACTGATGGTTGAGCTGGTGGTACTACCTAAAGCTAAGCAAGAGAATCTGTGGCTTGTTTTTGGATGGGAGACGGATGCCAGGTTGTGACAAGCTGCAGTACCTGTGGTGGCAGAATAGAGTCGCTGTGGAGCTGATTACTCACCGCAAGTCAGAGTTGCAGTGGAGTGTGTAAGAAGGCCAGCCAGCAAAAGAACGGAATACGACCTTGAGGACCAGCCCAGGCTTGACTTGCAACTGCCTGCTGAGGCTTGATGGCATGCAGCCAAAGGAGAGAACCACACCGTGAAGGCTACATTTGGGACTGAGGATTTGGCAGATCACAAGAATACTGTATGTTTGTAAAAAAAAAACCATTGAAAAAATGGTGCTTTAGACTAGCCTGCTCATGTAAGCTCCCTTGGGCATTTGCTTCCACATGGGAAAGGCGGGGTATAAATTTTTCAAATAAATCTATCTATCTATCTATCTATCTATCTATCTATATATATATATATATATATATATATATATATATATAAAGGTGTGTGTGTGTGTGTGTGTGTGTGCCGCATAGGCTCCGCAATGCCTGGACCAATCGACACCAAACTTGGCACGCAGACACCTTGCAGCCTGGTGACAAACACTGCAGGGGTCAGGCCCCCCTTGCGCCCCTACAGGGGGCATAAGGGGGGCCTGAACGTGTGTGTGTGTGTGTGTGTGTGTGTACTTCAGCTGATATGTGCTGTCCTGAGGCAATCTATTATGATGTAATTGCTGATGTCACTCTGATTATGACATGCAGAGTATAACCTTTCCAGCACCTGCAGTCTTTAAAGTGTTGAACAGCTGCTGAACAGAAGTCCTGCAGAACGGATCTGGGATCTGGGAGAGGGATGTTGGGATCTGGGTGATGCTCCCCACGCCGTTGGAGTCCAGGTTCGCACCCCCCTCAACGTGGGGGGCGAGAAAGGGTGCGAAACAAAACGTCTGCCATGCCCCGCTGGAACGCCTAGAACGATTGGCTGAGCTGATTGGTAATTTGGTAATTTCGTGTGCAATAGAATCTTGGCATAAATAACTACCCGGGCAATGCCGGGTACCAAAAAGCTAGTAAATAATAAAGTTACTTTCCAATTGCCACATTCTGAGGCAGCAGAAAATTGTGAAATTCAAGTATCTTTGCTCCTCCTGAACATGCTACATTTTGGCAGCAACTGAAAACTCGCTTGGCAAGACTGAAAACCAAATGTTCATCTCAGTCTCATAACAGATGGACTGTTACACACACCGCATAGTCTGTCCTGGGTACAATGTCAAACTACAACCAAACTGCAGAACTTATCGACAAAAACAGTGGAGCAGAAGAGATGTGCAAGGACATTTCAATTCATGGTCATCTTTTCATTTTGCTATGTATGACAGACTCTGAAGAGCACACGCTTCAGCAGTTCTTTTTCTTGTTTTCCCAAGCAGTAAAACAATGGAGTCTGCAGGAGGACTGCTGTGTCTAGTAGAACTGCTGTCATTGAAATTAAAGTCAGACTCCATCAGCTCAATCCAAAAAAAAATATGGATTTGGATTTTATAGTAAAAGGATGCCCCAAAATGATCTACGGTAGCTAGCTGATAAGACTTTTTTTTTAATGCATAGTTTTTAAAAAGCTTTGAGATGAAACGACAAAAACATGCAAGGCATTGGTCTGTATCAGATTGCATTTAGTTTTATAAATAATGGAGTACAGTCTGAGTTTATGAAAACACCTTTTAACAAAAGAGGTTGGTGGTGGTGGGTGAGGCCTACAGAAGGGACACAAATTACTGCTAGATGGGGAAAATTGTGGACACGGCAGTTCCACAGGTTGAGCCAGTTGGGCACAGGCCCGAGGGCACAGGCCCATGTCCACACAAGGGCCCACAATCATGCCTGGCAGTGAGGGCTTGCTGCTGCCCCTCCCCAATAAGCCAGGGCCCCTGGGGACCCTTGTCAAGGAGCAGCAACAGCAGTAGACCAGTAATCTTCTGTCAGTGCCATTTTACCATCCTCAGATGCCTTGGGCCCCTGACACAGCATCAGGTGGAGCACCTTGGAATGCTTAGGAAAGAAAGAGGGCAGCCCGTGGCTGCAGCTGCTCGTTCTTGTCTCCTGGGAAGCCCCTGCCCGCTTTACTGGGTCGCAGAGAAGAGAACTGGTAGCAGCAAAGCCATCTCTTCTTCTCCTGGTGCTGCCCCTGCGAAATTTGAGAGGTCCAAACCCCCACCCTACCCGGCACATTTTAATCCCATTTTTCCTGGGTCCAAAGCAGAACAAATTAAACTTACAAAACCAATCAAACTTACAAAAAAAAAATCAAATTGGAAAAACAAAGCATAGTCAGCACTCTGCCTTCAATGAGAGCTCCTCAATTTGCAGCAAAAGGGAGGATAGCATCAAGAGAGCAGCCTGGATCCACCCATGCAGGGAATTTCAGAACCTGACCACTGCCACAGAGAAAGAAAACCCTTGCCAGCACATCAGATAGCAGTGAAGCCTGCAGGTGGGTCTCTCCAGGTGATCCTAAAAGAGCAGGCTGGCTCAGGATAGGGGGGAAGGAGGTTATTCCAGTACTATATTTTGGGCCCTAGTCATTTAGGGCTTTAAAGGATCATGAACAGATTGAACCAGTAGCATAGCTACAGGGGGTAGTATGGTGAGTATTGCAGGTGCCACAATGCACAGTGTAATCGGCCCCTCCCACCTGTTGTCGCTTAGAATGACTCTGACAGCATTGCTGTTACTGCACGGAATGGTTCTGAAGGCAAGTGGGAGGCGCTGGTTACACTATGCATTGCAGCACCTGCAATACTTAGTGTGCTGTTCCCCCCATAGCTTCGCTACCGCCTTGAACTGAAACTGGAGATGCATTGGCAGTGAGGAATATAGCGTCCCCATATAATGCAGAGGGGAAGAATTAGCAAGAGGAGAGGCAAGAGAAGGAGATTCCGCACTTATCTTTAAACACGAGGAAAGTCCTGCACTTCAGCACAGAACTTTTTAAAAGAAAGAAATAGCAGAAGAAAACATTGAGCCTGCTGTGGGTGGTGGCTTGTCTGAAGTGCCTTCTCTTTCCTCGCTTCCTCTTGGGGAGAGAGGACAAAAAGCCAAGCCCCAAGCTGTGACAAACCTGGCAGAGTTGCTGGGAAAGGAGCCACTACTGTGGAGCTCTGAGGCATGTGGCGCAGGAGGACTGAACAGCTTGGGCTTTTCCTCGACAGGGAGAGGAAGGAAATGAGGCGCTGGGGGAAGAATCTAAGAAGAACCCTCCTAGATGGGACTGGTCATCCATCTAATTCCGTCTCCTGTCTCCAACAGTGGCCAGTCAGATGTCTCTGGGAATCGAACAAGCAGGACATGAAGCTAACAATTGTTTATCCTCAAAAACTGGTGTTCAGAGCCAAAAATGGAGCATCTGACCTCAGAGATTCCATTTTGTTTCATGGTTAATACAGCAGTCATTGACATTTCTACCCTCAGTGAATTTGGTCTAATCTCCTGACAACCATCTAAACCAGTGGTTCCCAAACTGGGACCAGTCTTCCTTGGGGGCAGGCAAGGGTAATAGGTTACCTCAGAATGCCAGATTCAGGGGAATGGCAGTGAGATGCAAGTATCTTATTGTCTTGTGTGTTCCCTGAGGCATCTGGTGGGCCATTGTGGGATACAGGAAGCTGGACTAGATGGGCCTTTGGCCTGATCCAGCAAGGCTTTTCTTATGTTCACTTCCAGCCATGACAGCACTTCTGGTGGGTCCCGGACAGATTGTCATTATCAAAAGTGGGTCCCAGTGCTAAAAAGTCTGAGAACCATTGGCTGTTACCACATCTTGTGACAGAAAATTCCATAAATGAATTGTGCACCAAACAATCAAGACCTTTTTCTTCCACGACTCACAACACTATATGTGTAAGGATGGGATTCTGTGATGAGAGGGTTGAAAGCACAGCATGCTAGGCCCTTGCACCAGACCCATCAAAATGAGACTTGAGCACTGCATGTCTGTATTTGGCTTCATCTCATAGTGGTGTCCCTTTCATGGATCACTGCCTTGACGTGGCGAAGGGGCTTGAGTAGCTCAATGAAGCTGTGAGCTATGCCA
>JAJKFI010000001.1:35990142-36039057 GCA_029204185.1 Lerista edwardsae | reverse complement strand
AAGAGTCGGACACGACTTAGCGACTGAACAACAACAACAACATAGTGGTGTGATTAGATCAGAACAATCATTAAGCTTGAGGCCAGGATGGAAACAACATGATTTCTATTCAAGCTCATTTCCTAACCCTGTGACTGCTAACCAGCAGTTGGCCTTTTCACTTCAGTTTCCTTGTCTGTCAACTGCAAACTCTTATCTAATTCACTGGGTCAGTGTAAAGGTCAAATGTGACCTGGGTTTTGGTCTTTTTGCAGTAATGCTGGTGGAGGGGGGAAGGAAGGAGGCAAAACCATGGCAGGGCATAGGGGCCCTCTGGAGCTTTATCTCCACAGCATTTCTAATCCTGATCACATGCTCTTTCCCATACTTAACTGCTTTACACAGAAAAACAAGTAGACAGTTGACAATGTCAACTGAAGCTTGTTTTCTATTTTTAAATAGCATTGTGGAGCACACCATTGGGATTGGAACCCAAAGGGGGGAGCAAGCACCATGACAAGCTTGCTCTATTTAGGATATCCTCCAGCAAAGAGAAAAAGGAACCCTCCGGCCAAACTATTATGTGCATGTCTACTTTGGCCCGAAGACTCACATCACAATCATACGCATACCTCCTTAGAAGGAAGGCCTGTTGTGCTGCAGCATTAATTAAGTGTGTGCAACTGCAGAGAGCTAAGAAATTATTACTACAGGCTTCAAAATATCCCCTCCAACTCTTACTAATCTCGCCCATTCCCTGAAAATTCAGTTCATATCCCCCTGCAGCATAAAGTCATAAGAGATTAAGGTTTGGGACAAACTACAACCTCTTGGTCCCAACTGTAAAACAGGTATAATAATGAAAGTTGTGAAAATGAATGACAAAATGAAACATTATCTACTTTAGGGTGCAATCCTAATTGACTTTCTAGCACAGGGGTAAGGGCAATGCAGCTCCAAGCTGAGAGAACAAACATGCCCTTACCTTGAGGAGGCCTCTGTGACTACAATTCCACTGCAGAAAGTAGAAGATGTCCCATTAGCACTGCTATGTCAGTGCTGGAAAGTTGGTTAGGATTGCACTCTGGAACTTTAAGAATCAGGTGAGCTGCATGTGAGAATCAGGTGACCAATGAGGATGGATGATGGTCCTTAAAAAGTGCAGCCATTTCACACACAGTAATGCCCTGCATAGATATTGTGCCTATGTAAGAAAATCATGCATACACACTGCAAAATAGCCATGTGTGTCCATTACACATCATGACAGAACTGTCTTAACTGTACAGAGACGGCCAAACCTGTGTGTGTGTATGTGTGGGGAAATCCCAGGGCCAGGTCTTCCAGGGGGTTCAGGCCATGAATATACAGTATAAAACAAAGGGATTGCAAAATAAAACTAGGTTCCTCAATCTTAGCATATCCAGGGCTTTGCTTCCACTCCAGCTTTAGGGCCTGATCAGATCATGCTTAGCTCGGGCAGTAAGAGCTGCTGTCATGATGGTGCCATGAAGCACCTTCATTGCCAGCAGTAAAGCCTTGGGAAGGCCTCACTTCTGGAGCCAGGCCAGCACTGGCCCCCCACTGCCCAGAGGTGGCAATGCAAGCTGGTGAGTGCCAATTCTGGGCGGGCAGGAGGGCATTCCTGGGTGGGGGCAGGGTGGAGCGGGGTGGCTGGGTGGGACCAGCTGCTATCTTTGCCACCAGATCCTATCATCTGTGTTGGGCCACAAAGCCCAAAACAGAAGCCCGTGCATCTGGGCCAGCTAAATAGCTGGTGCAGATGTGAAGAGACCCATAGGCAGCCTCGCATCCTTGCTTGGGGAAAGGGGACGGACATCCCCTTCCCCTGAGGAATCTCCGGCGCCTGCCTGGCACTGGTAGGAAGCAGCAGTAGCTGTTCGGATAGTGCTGCTTCTGTGGGAGCAAGGGCAGCATAGAATTGGGCTGCCCATCCACTCTCAATGCACTTCTATTACCTCAATGCGTTTAGGAAGTGGGGACAATCAGGCATCTTGGCCAGGGCCCAACGCCAGCTCTCAGTGGACCTGAAGATGGCAGGGCATTGTGTGTGAAGGATCCTTTATCATGCCTTCTTTGGCAAGCAGGCAATGATAGGTGCCAGTGAATGGACAGTAAACATACTGTATGGTCTACTATAAATGAGCACCTGAGAAGAATAAAACAGTGCCAGGGTGGTCTGTGAGAATTAAGTACTTGCAGCCATGGAGATCTCAGGACAATAAGCATTTCATCTTCTCCCACAAAACGATTTGGCCTGTTGACAATGGGAAATTCAATTCTAGGGCATTTTTTTCAATTTGCTTAGTATTGATTTGTTTAAAACATTTTTGGCATCCTGATGGAAATTGTTTCTAAACTTAGCTAACAAACACACTCAGGTAGAATGTGAAAAATTAAAGTCTGAAACCAATTTGACTATGTTCATTTTATTCTTTGCTGCTGTTTCATTCTGTGTTTAACTGTGGCTCTGTGCTTTTTAGTGCTGCTTTTATTATTGATATTTTAATAATAATATATAATAATAATATTTGGTATTTGTATACCTCCTTTCTTGGTCATCAGATTGCTCCTTTGACTTTAATCCAAGGCAGTTAACATAGGCAGGCATTTTTCTAAACCACGAGGGTTTTTACAAATCACAAAGTTCTAATCTTTCAAGAACAACTACATGCAGATGACACTTTTATCGTCCAGTCCTCCTTTCTCGCCGCATGATGGCCTTCCACCGGCTGATAATCTGCTTCTTTGCTCTCACCAAAGAACAGCTGGTCGCTGTATGATGTTGTTATATTTGAGGCTGTGAGGGATGCCTTGTTCCCCCTTATTTTCTGTCACTTTTCTCTTGTGATGTGATCCATCCCTTTCTGTGATGGATCAGTGCTTAACAGCTGCCTAGACATCCTCCTGTAGTAGCTTTTGTCCTTTGTTTGAAATGCTGTTGTCAGCCAGTTACGTGCTGGATGTGGATTTGGGAGCTTCTTTTTGTCTGGAGTAGCTAGTCTGCCTAGGGAGCAATCCTGGAGTTAGGCCAGTACATGTCCCTGGTGTCACAGTAAAGAATGTTTCAATCACTCTCGGAGTCCGGGAGACCCGCGCACATGCTCATGGAGGTGCACCCACAGAGGGCCCTAGGCTAAGGCCCATAATGCTGGTAGTATGTGTGTAAAGGTAAAGGTTTCCCCACGACCGGATGGTCTAGTCGTGACCGACTGTAGGGGGCGGTGCTCATCTCCGTTTCAAAGCCTGTAGAGACGGCGTTTCGTCCGAGGACAAGCTTCCGTGGTCATGTGGCCGGCATGACTCTATGCCGTAGCACACGGAACGCCGTTACCTTCCCACCGAAGTGGTCCCTATTTAATTTATCTACTTGCATTTAGGTGCTTTCGAACTGCTAGGTTGGCAGGAGCTGGGACAAGCAACGGGAGCTCACTCCGTCACGCAGTCTCGAACTCCCAACCTTCCGGTCGGAAAGCCCAGCAGCAGCAGTTTAACCCGCTGTGCCACCACGTCCCCTAGTATGTGTGTACCACCAGCTAAAAGTGTTGTGAACATGCCATAAATAAAGTACACTCACAGCACCCAGAGAGGAGGAATCGCTGGCACTGGGCCAGCTTTAGCAAGCGCCCAGTCTCAGCACCGAACAGACAGGCTACTGGCACTCCAACAGCACCAGCAACCAGTAGGTATATTGGGAGTGAGGAGAGAGGTGGGGAGGGGGCAGAACTGGGCAGGGGTAAGGGAGGATTGGGCTTGCGCAGGTGGGACCCAGGGCAGGGGGTGGGACCCAACGGTGGCTTCCAACACCAGATCCAATGCCTCGCTTTGGGCTGGCCAGCACAACATAGGGCTGCTCAATTTTCTGCTGACAAAATAGCTGGCAGAAACCCAAGGAGTCTCACTGTGAGGGCCATGGCTTTCCATGGGGGGACCCCAGGGACTGTCACAGATCCTGTGGGCTGCAGCAGTAGCCATTGTGCTCCTGCTGCTCCTGCAGAATCTGGGCAGCTCCGGCTTGGGCTGTTAATCTCCAGTAATTTAATATCTCGGCTATTTAAATTTAATGTAGTAAGCTACCTTGACCATCCTTTTAATTATGAGAAGGTGGAATTTAATTTATATTTATCTAAATGGAATATACGGTAGTTATAATTTATAAATATGTGTATGTAAAATACACACATTGTTCTTTTCAAGTTTTAAATCTCCTGCTTTCAAATTAGGGTTCAGTCCAGATGCATATGATAAACAGCACGCATGGAAACGATGGATTTGATGCAGGAAGGTTAAGCTAGTGTAGACCTTGCTTACCAAAGGACTTCATTCTGCATGTTTCATTGCTGATTGTTGATTGTCTTCAAGTTGGTTTCAGTGTTTATCAGAAATAGGACAACATGACATGCCCTGATGGATCAGACTAAGGTTTCATCAAGTTCAGCATCATTGAGTAATGGTCACCCAGGTGCCCCTGGGAAACCTGCAAGAAAGGCATGAGAGCTCTCTCACTTAGTATGTCCACAACCACCACACCACACCACCACAACAGGTATTAAAAAGTATATTGCCTCTAAACAAGGAGGCTAAGAGACAGACTAGACATGACCCAGAATGCATAATGTGCCCCTTGGTTTCGGTTTTGTTAAATAATGCATTGGAGGGTTGAAACAGAGGAAAAGGCCATTAGGGTACAGAGGCTTTTGGATTTTAATAATGAACTTGGGGGAGGAAATGGGGCCTTAAGACTTTACCCCCAGTATGGTTCTGATCCCTCCGTGCTATTTCAATTGGGAAAAAAATCTTCTATTCAAAGCCAATTGAGAATTTCTCCCAATTAAAATAGTGTGTGGGGTCGAACATAATTAAAATTGGCACTATGGCAGGAGCAAAGTCATAAAGCCTCACTCCACCCACACTGTGATTTCACCCCATCCTGTCCACTAGCTGACTATTTAACAAAAACACAAAAACTATTTGTTTCTGGTGAGTAAGGTAGGGTTACAGCCTAAGAGCACATTCCTAACTGTGCCCTGGACCGATGCATGCTGCTTGCATTGGCCCAGGGTTGTTGCAAACCTGCTGCAAGGCACATTTGCGCCAGCCTAGAACGCGCTGGGTCCGCAGGACACACGCCAACCCAGCCAAGCCACAGACACCAGCAGGCAAGCTGCCCCCACGCTGACTGAATTCGGCCAGCACAGGGATTTTAGAGGGGGAGGGGGAGGCGGGAAGGTGGTGGGGGAGGCAGAACAGGGTGGAGGGAAGGTGGCCCTGCAGGCGGAACAGCCTGGGGAATGGGAAGAGTCAAGATCTGGCAGTTAGGGCTCCAGGCTGCTCCGGAAGACTTTGATTTGCACTTGCTATTTAGCAGGCACAGGTCCGAGCAGCCCATCAGGCTGCCTGGGGCTTACCCCAGGTTAAGGGGTTGTTGCTTAGCCCCATTGCTCCATGGTGAGCTCAAGCTGCCTCCTACTCTGGGTAGGATGCAGCACTAGTCAGCTGGCCTGCCTGCTCCTGCACAGTTTAGGACTGCATTGTATATCTTTCTGAACACAATGGTTACTAGAGTAATAGAAGTTACTCTAACTTCTGAGTAAAATAACAGTTTTCAAGCACCTCTACGTTTTACATATTCTGTGACACTTTGAGGTTGTCTCTTAGCTCTCATGCTTTAGCTCTATCTTCCATGAGTTCCTCTAACCCTCTCTTTAAACCCTGCAGCCAGTTGACTTTCACCAGAGCTTGTGACCATGGCGTCGATATGAGAAGCACGTGTGATTCAAGAGCGGTGCAGAATTTTGTTTTGTCTGTTCTGCATCCCAGCAGATCATCACACCCATTTCAGAGGTGAACGTCTGCTGCTTTGTCCATTACAGCAGAAGCCTGGAATGCAGACGCACCTTGCCCAATCCATGTTATAGCACTGTCTGGGTGCTCTGTTGTAAGTCACGCCTTTGGCTTAAAAGCGTTACAGATGTAGAGTGAATGTAATGTGCAGCAAGATTTAGAACACAATCCCCTTCCATACAAGAACAGTAAGACTCTCCCTCTACCATTCATCAGCTGTTCATAACATGCATGAACAGTACTCACAGGTGGAAATGTAAACTGGCCTCACTGAAAAACGGTGTTTGAGATGATAAAGGTTCTGTCTGCGCTGTGTTTCTTCTGTGATGACCTTTTCACATATGCAAGCCAGAGGTCCCTTATCACTAGTTGGAAGCATTTAAGCAGCAAATTTTGAGTGCTATCAAAGGGCAGCAATTTGAAAGCACTTTTACTGCTTATTGTGTTTAATACTAGTTTGTTGGGGTGGTGGCGTCACCATTTGGATTTTCTGCATCTGCTTATAAAGTATCTTGGACAAGCCCTGAAATCATCACTTGATAAAGGTGGAGGTTGGCCTCCTCCACAAAGGTGGAGTCATCAAGTGAGGAACATACATGAGTGAAAGAGCCCTAAGCAGTATGATTCTTCTTGATCATATTTTGATCATATTTTCTGCCTCAAGAAAGGGCACACAAGACTGTAACATGTGACAGGAGAAACTACCTTAAATTTTACGGCTGTCAGCTTCATCATTCTAAATTTTCTAGCCTCAACATGATCTTACCATAAGAACTAGACTTTGTACAGTGGCAAAAGAAATGCATTGTTCTTCATGTTTTCAGTAGATTAAGTAAAATGACATTTAATGCTGGTTTCAGGTGTACAACTGCCACTGAAAGAATAATTGCATTGTTGCTACAAGTAAGTAAAACCAGAGCATGACAAAAGGCTTCAAAGCACACCCAGTTGGCAGCTTGGCTGTAATCAACATGATACAACTGCAGATTCATTTCTTCCTAACTATATGGTTCCCCCCCCTTCCTATAGGGAATTCTTAAGCTTCTCTAGACTGAGCAGCTTGATTAAGCAAATTTTTGCAACGGAAAGTATTTAGTATGTGTTACAAACTGCTTCATTTGCAGTGTGATTGTCTATATATTAGGAACATAGAAAATTGCCTTCGATTTAATTAGATCGTCTAACTCAGTTTTGTCTGCACTGA
The DNA here is from genome assembly GCA_029204185.1 of Lerista edwardsae. NCBI lineage: Eukaryota > Metazoa > Chordata > Lepidosauria > Squamata > Scincidae > Lerista > Lerista edwardsae. Next base: position 36,032,009 of record JAJKFI010000001.1, on the reverse strand, counting down.
CTGATAGAAATCACCAGGGTCTGGACCCAGAGATTTTTCTGAGCCTTATGTGGAGATGTCAGGGACTGAGCTTGGTAATGCAGGGCTTGAGCTGCAATGCACTTCATTTAGGATCAATCTGTTCAAATAGCCTCACTATTTGAGCAGGTGTTTTATAATAATTCACCCTGCCCCACCTCCTCCCTGTTCAACCTTCCCCCTCACCCTTGTGTGGCCTCATCAGCACTGGTGGGCATCCTTGATCCATCTTCACACAGATCCAGTGCTCTTCATTGGCGGTGACGGCCAGGCTGTATACATGCTCCAACAGCGTCACATTTGCAACAGCCACAAAGCACATGATAAAGCACTGGCATAATGGGTCCATAGGATTGGGCCATGAATCTTGTTCTCTGTAGCCTGAACCAGGGATACAGGTAAGGTATGAGCCCCTCTCTTTCTGGTTCCTCAGCCTCAGGCAACCCTAAGTGCAACACCCCCCTTTGGGCCAATGCACTCCCCTTTCCTCGCTTTCTACTTAGAAATCCCTGACATTTCGAGCCTAGTTGTGTGACTGATTGTTGTGCAACCTGCATTACATTCACTTTTTGAGTCCTCTTCCCAGTTAAGAATATAAGAACATAAGAAGAGCCCCGCTGGATCAGGCCAAGGGCCATCTAGTCCAGCTTCCTGTCTCTTACAGTGGTCCACCAGATGTCTCAGGAAGCACACAAGACACCAAGATGCCTGCATCCTGTTGCCACTCCCTCATATCTGGCATTCTATTTAGCTATTCCAAATAGCTGATGTAGGTCTGAGACCAGGGAAAGGCCAGGGAAAGGAAGGGGGCATGTTGGCCCAGGAAAGGATCATGACATGCAGGGCTGCTGCTGAGATCCATCCCATCCTGCCATCAAACCATCTTCTCCCTCTTTTTTTAGAGGGGAAAAACACATCTCTTTTTTTATCTTGTTGCAGCAAAACCACTGATGTTCCCCTATCTTTAACAACGCATCCCCAGTATCCACAGTTTCAAGTATCTACAGTGGGGTCTGGAACAGAACCCCAGTGGATACTGGGGCATGCCGGTATGGTGTACTTGAAAAATACAGAAAATATCCAGATCTGTACAGCTGAAGGCTTTTTGAACCATTCAGGCAATTCATTTAAGTGCCTGAATAAGAGCACAGTTCCTAAGGATGTGAACTAAATAACACATTCATTCCATAAAAAAATTGTTAAATATTATTTTAAGCCATAAGTAAATATACTAAGCAGTGGAAACAAGTACTCCTACACAGATTTGCAACACAGCCCACACATTCTGAATTTTTTAGCACTGAACAGCAATGTGTGGATTGTAAAGAGTTCCAACTTTAAAAAAACTAACTCTGCTGTTAAAGGTAACTAATGAGCCAATCATTAGAAAAGGCCTCTGCCACCCTCAAGAGAGTGGCTAGCGAAAACATATTCCATAGAAACAGAGAGAAACAATTATGTAGCCATTAAATACAACTCTGCCCAATTCAGCATAAAATGAAATGCCTTTGAAGCACAATCCTATCCTCAATCTACATTGACAGGCTGGGGTTAGGCTTGCTAGCAGTGCCTTAACACAGTGGTTTGCCAATGTTTTAGCACCGGGACCCACTTTTTAGAATGGCGATCTGTCGGACCCACCGGAAGTGATGTCATGGCCGGAAGTGCCATCATTGTGACACCACAGCCTGACGCTTTCCTGAAAATGCAGCAATAAATTGTGTTAATTCTCAGCCGTTTTCCAATTAAATAGCAATCAGAAAGGAAAAAAGTATATTTATAACCTTGACACAAGCAAAACAACCATACAGCCCTCCCCCTTTCCAGCATCCCAACTTCCTATATTTTCAATGATGGTTGTTCTAGGTGCTTTGTGACTCAGCTGAAATTGGCTCACGGCCCACTGGTGAGTCCCAACCCACAGTTTGGGAACCACTGCCTTAAAGCAGCTTTGGACATCTTTAATAAATATGTCTTTAATACACTTCAATAAAGTGTAGCACCACATTTGTTAGAGTACACATTATAGCACCAATGTTACACTAGGGTAGTTATTTCAACCAAGGGAGCAGGGGAATCCTCACCAAAAAGAAATCCACCTTCCTATACAATGTCTAGGATTGTAGCCCTAATGGGGAACCACAGACAAAGGCCCAGTAGGTCAAATCAGCAGCTAGTTTTTAAAAATTGGAAATCACTGCACTACGGGAACTGCAATGTCCTCATGAAGCTGCTGGCACGCGTTAGGGGCTGGAATTAAGGACCCCTTAATTCATTGAGATAAGAGTGTGATGCTCAATCACAGGTTAATCCCTCTCCTGACCAAGGTGAAATGTTACAACTATAAAAAAATGGAGTAAGTAAGTTGAAACACTCTCCTTGGATTCAGTGGCTACGAGTCCCAGACAAATGTTCTTCTCCACCTCCTTCTTTTCTGCCCCTATGAAACCAAAGGTTAGCTTCTGGGTCGGCTAAGTTGGGCATGGGCCTGACCATCCACACCCATCCAAGGATCCGTGCCTGCTTGCTCAGGGCCCATCCAACTCCTTTATAGTGTCAATAGTGATGCGCACTGGCCAACAGCGTTACCCCTGTAGCACCTTTGCCACTGGACACTCCTCATCTGCACACCCTGCACTTTCCCAGGGCCTCTAGAAGCTGATCCCATTGGCCAAGGGGGAGCTAAAGAGAAGGAGGAGTCAAGTCTCATGTAGCAGCTCTGACTTCTCTCACCATCTTCACCAGCCAATGGCATTCGCTCAGGCAGGGCCAGCTCTAGGAGTGGTGGCGCCCAATGCAGGGCATTCGAAGTCGATGAACATTTACATTGAAATAGCAGTGTGTGTGCGCACACACGTGTGTCTTACATGAACTGCCCATCAGCACTGCTATGTGGGGCCATTGCAGGTGCTGACCGCATGTGTGTGTGACAGGACTCACAGTGCACTTTGTTGTGTGCAACTGCCTGTGAATCTCTATCAACAAATTAGCTAGGTTAATGTTTCCATGACAACATTCCCCATTCATTACCTGGAGTCATTTGGACTCCAGCAAATAAATAATAACTAATTCAAAAGCCATTTAAATCTGTAGCTGAATGCATCAGAGTAAAAACTAAAGGAGGTAGAGGCTTTTGCTGGCTTCTCGCTCGCTCACTCTCGCTCTTTTTTTTTTTAAGGTCGTGAGACCCATTGGGACAGGGAACCATCTTCTCCTTCCTTCTGCTATATAAACCACAATGTGAATTTTTTTGTTGTTGAAAAGCAGCATATGCATATTTTGATAAACAAATATCACAGAGGAACTTTTGCACATGGGTTCAAACAATTGTCCTGAAGCTAGCAGTCCCCTCTGCCTTTGGATAAGGCATGCATCATAGCCAGCATCCTCTTCGAAGAGGGATTCCCTCCTATGTAACAGCAGGAAAAAAGAATGTCCATCTTAAGATGACATTTGCTGTCTGCAGCATTTATAACGGCTTGTATTTAAAATTACATGCAGGTATGCCCCGGTATCTACTGATTTGGTACACACGGTTTCAGTTATCCACGGATACCATGGATATTGGGACTCCTATTAAAAAAGATAAAGGGAAAGGTTTCCCCACGACCGAATGGTCTAGTCATGATTGACAGTAGGGGGTGGTGCTCATCTCCGTTTCTAAGCCTGTAGAGCCGGCGTTTGTCTGAGGACAAGCTTCCATGGTCATGTGGCCAGCATGACTATATGCCATAGTGGACGAAACGCCTTAAAAAAGATAGGGGAACATTAAACAAATCTCTTTTTTTAACCTTGTTGCAGCAAAACCACAGATGACCCCCCTAGCTTTAAAAAGGCATTCCCGGTATCCATGGTTTTAGGTATCCATGGTGAGGTTCAGAACAGAATCCCAGTGGATACTGGGGCATTCTATTCCTGTATATGCTGCGTGTTAAACTGGGGAGCATCTTTGCAATTGCAATCAATTGCTGCAGTTGTAGTTTATGAACTGTTCTACTGATTCTGAATAAAGAGACTTTTGGGCTGCAATCCTATCCACACTTACCTAGGAGTAAGCACCATTCACTACCATGGCACTTGTTTCTGAGCAAACATGCATAGGATTGGGCTCTTTGTATTGTTTCCTTTCCCCTTATAGCTGCAGGAGCCATTAGTACAATGACTATTCCTTTGAGCCAGCAGTGCTACGGAAAATCGATACGGAAGCACTTGGGTAGCACTTCACAAAAGATCATCTTTCAGCAACCTTGAAACTGCCACATGCTTAGAAAGGACCTCCAAATGACAGCACTTGTCACATTCTTCCTGGGAATCGGGCAATCCACCTGCACATTGGTTCTTAAATGTACTTGCCACCTTGCCTATTTACAGCAAGGCCCATCTGTTAAAGCACCAATATTCTTCCCACTGGCAAGATGATATGCCCGTTCCAGTAACAGGTAGTTAACAGAGAAGCATGGAAGCACTCTCACTTCCCCCAAGGTTCCCTTCCTCGGTCCCAGGAATACCATATGCCTCTTTATTTATTTTTAAAACAGAAACCTATTGACACTGGGCTCCATATCCATGTGCTGAAAAATACAACACATGGGATGCCAAAACAACAGATGGGCAAGGCAACAGGAATCTAAGAAGTGGATTAAGATGCCTTGTGGCGTCCAAACCTGTGACAAAGGACAGCAACAGGGAGGAACACTGTAGAAAGGTGTTGATAGGCTTCCCACACTGCAGCAAAGGTTGCCACAGCAAAGCTGCAACATACTGTGTACAATGTTTCCATTGTTATATGTAAATCATAAAGAACAAACTTCACAATGTTTGTGAAAGCATAGCTATAATGTTTAAACTTCCATAAAAGCCAAGTCAATTGCCACAAGTTTTATTTATTCATGATGTGCACATATGGCCTTTCTTCCATCACGAAACTTGCTGAAGTGTGTATGGAGTTTCCAGGTGATGCATGGATTGGGTGCAGACTTGCTTCATTTTGCTGAGCCTGGTGTGGTGGTCAGAGTGTTGGAGAAGGGAGAGCCAAGTTCAAGTTCCCATGAATGTCATTGGCGGACTTTGGACCTGTCCATCTCTTTCAACCTCAATAGGCTGATGTGAAGATAACATGGGGTGGGAAGAAAATCCAGCTTGATGGTCTTTGGTGTTAGGGTGGGGTGAATCTGGGTTTTTTTTCTTCAGAATTTTGGTTTTAATTTCCATTCTGCTAACATGACCAGGCATAACAGAATGTCTAACTGGGCCTTTCCTGCACTGAATTGCCATCTATGTTTCACTAAGGGGTGAAAAAGCACTGTGGAAGGCTAGAAGTGGAGCCCAATCACCATGTGTAACCAATGGGGCATGTGTAACCGTCATTTACACTGCTAAGTACAAATGATTACAACTTAGGGTACAACCTGCCAACGCTGAAGCTGCTTAAGCCAACTGAATTCAATGGGAGAGATCTAGCATTCAGGCAGCACAAGGCCCCTTATGGTTGTGGCAAACAATGACACGCCATTTTGTGCAGCTAGGCTGCCGCTGCAAGAGGCAAGTAGTGATGGCTGAATGCCAGCAGCCTTGTGACAATCCATGATGCCAGTAAGTCAGCAATGGGGGCAGGAGGGAGGCAGGTAGTGGGGTAATAGGAGCGGGTAGCAGGAGCGGGCAGGAGGGAGGCAGGTAGTGGGCTGAGGAATGGGAGAGGGGGAGGAATGGGGGTGGAGAGCAGGTCAAGGAGGGGATGGATCAAGGCTGGGAAGGAGGCAGGATCAGCAGCAGCGGTGCCACTCATATCCTATCCTCCTTCCTGGCCTCAATCTGCTTCCAGGGTCCACTTGGCTTTGTGCCAGCAAAAATGCTGGAACAGAGCCAAATGGACCCAATTGGACAGTGGAGACTTTTCTCTGGGCAAAGGAACAAACGTTCCCTTATTCAGAGACCTCCAGGACTGTCCCTCCCCTATTAATGCAGCGCTTGCTCCGATGACACAGTTACATCAACAGGAGTATTTTGATACTTCTGTATTGGACTTTCCTGGGAGTAAGCACTACTGAATACCATCAGATTTACTTCTGAGTAGACATGTAGAGGATTGTGCTGTTAGACTGGAATTGCATATTGCCTGAATACCCTCCACAAAGAATATGAGACAAGTAGGTAATATTTGGAATAAAGCAGAGCCACTTTAGTAGTTCCATGATTCATTAAGCTTAAATCCCACAGCAGATCATGTCTATAAAACTTCTTCTCCATTAATGCAAGCACCTACCCTGACAGATGCAACAGTTCACTTTCCCCATTGGATGTTAGCACTGACTCCAACCAGAGCTCGGCTCACAGCAATCTCTGATTTTACCCATTGACCCCTGGAAAGGAAGTCAAGGCAGCCAAATTATCCAGCTTGTTCCAAGCCAGAAAACCTTTAGGATGGACTTCACGCCTTAAAGGTCACCAAACAGCATCCCTGAGCCAGAGAGCCTCTTGAGACCAGTGCTGGCTCTTACATACCTTAGGATGCACACTAGATCCCTACTCCTACTTCCAGTCCCGCACTATAGCTGCCAGAAGTACCAGAAAATAGCATCAAAGGAGACTGTTGGAGAAAACACCATCACTGCAGGACAATCAGGCAGAGTGCAAAAAAAAATTCCTACCCAACCCCTGAGGGTGGCCAGCTAATTTCAGACTATCCTAGGGTGGGAGGGATGGTTGCAATGTCTCCTGAGCTCCAAATGGAGAGCTGTGCACACAGCCACCAGAGAAAACACTGAGGGTGGGATGCCCCTCCCCAATCAGTGAGAGCTCTGTGTTTCTCGCCTTCTGCAAGAAGGGTGCCGCTTGAACAATTGTGTGGCACATTATGCACTAAAGTCACCTTTTGCACTAAATCCTGCATTGAAAGAAAGAACAGGAAAAGCCCCAGGCGGAGGGGGTGGGAGAACATGCGTTCCATTCTGGCCACTCATTCATACTCATTTCCACTATTTGGTGGGTTGTGCTGTGATTAATACATAATAAATAAATAAATAATACTAAGTGTAATAAATAATAAATAAAAATAGAGTGTTGGACTTGGCCCGAGCAGATACAGGTTCAAATCCCTGATCAGCCATTGATTTCACCAAGTGACCTTTTGGCAGTCACTAACTCTCAATTGAACTTCTTTCACAGAGGGTTGTGGAGCCACATACTGTATGTAGCCTTGAACTCCTTGAAGGAAGGGCAATAGATTTGCCAGGTGTCCCTTATTATAAGGATTTCCCGTATTTGAGATTAAACATTGTGTCCCATATCAATGTTGAACGGGACTTCAAAAATCCCATTCTAAAATTCTGCTGCTGTTGTTGCTGCCTCGCCACAGCTAACTGCATAATTTTTATATTATTTCTGGTAACCATGGAGTGGTTTGATAGAAAGCAGTATCCCGATACCTGTGTGTCCCTTATTGTCATTTTGAAAACCTGGCAAGTCTAAAGGGCAGTAGTCATACCTTCCCATACACTGGTTCCTTTAGCACCGATTTGTTACAGTACTATTTGTCCCAGTGTGACTGACAGCTATTTTCGCCAATGAGAGCAGTTTATTCTGGGACTCAGCACCAGATTCCCAGTTTCCTGCCTCACAGACATCATTGACCTTCTATAGCACTGTTTAACAGCACTCAGTTTTCCGGAGTGGATCCCTTTGCCTTATGAGAGGCATATCGCAGTGTGGAAGTGTGACACATAAATCAATTATGAGCAGAAGAGCCCTTCTGCAGTCCTATTTCCCATAGTAAAGACAAATATTGCTCAGATAGAAGGCTCAAGAGTCAGTTCTGTTGTGACCATTGTGCAGTAATCTTCCCACAGAAGTGTGTTCGAAGAAACCATATTTGGCGTGAGAAAAGCCAGGACAGCTTCCTCTGGTTTCTCCCATGGTGTGTGTCCATCAGGAGCTCAGGCCTGGCAGCTCACCAGAATTACTGACATTCCAAGTTAGTGACTAACATACTAGCTGAGTTGTCCTTTCAACAGGGAGCACTGGGCCTACTGAGCAATTCCCAAGTCTGCTTGTTTCAGGAGACACAATCAGTTCCACAAGCAATAACTACACAGTAGCTTATTTCTCATGTGTTTGCACACAACCTTTCATGTCTGCCCTCTGAAGACTCTGTTCCTGTTCTATGGATGATGTCATGTTTTTTTAAACACATCACAATGTAGTTGATGGGAAAATTAATGCTGCCTGCAGAGTGCACAATTGCAAAACTCAATTTCAGGAGGGAAACACAGAGTTCCTAAGCTCCACGTTTTCATTGTGACTCTAGTGCAGGGCTGTATGGGGGAGGCAAAGGAGGGGAACTGGTGAGTGAGCACAAGGTACAAAACGTTTCCTCTGCCTGTGATTCTCCTTTGCAAATATCCCATTCCTGCTTATAAGAATTTTAACCAGAAATAAGCTCAGCTGGTGGGAAAAAAGCCTCAAAGATTGTGGTACCCATCTTCCAGGTGGTCCCCTCTGGCAGTCAACTGGCACTCACCTGCAACTGCCTGCCCACTCACCGTCATGGCTCCTTCTCTTCCAGCTCCCTGAATTGGAAAAGGAAGAGGGGGGTGGAGAAAAGAGTGGAGAAGGGGGCTAAAGCAGATATGTCAAACTTGTTTCATACAGAGGGCTGATGAAGCATTCATGGTGCTTGCTGGGGTGACATTAAATAAATGAAATAAATAAATGTGACATCATTAAGCAGAAAGTGACATCATTAAATAGATGATGGCCAGAAATAAGCACTTTGCTGTCACATAGAAACTCATTAGCTGCAAATGACAGAAGAGAAAATGTGCAAATCTTGTCCATATTTTCAAGATATGAGAGAGCCCAATTATAACGGGGGGGGATAAATGACTTGTAGGCAGAGGCGTACGAAGGGTGTTGCAAGAGGAGTTGGATGGGGTGGGTGCCAGCTGCAGTGGCGTGCAGTGGCGCAGGGGCGGACCTAGTCAAAATGGCGCCCGGGGCACCCAATAGAAGTGCGCCCCCATGGGAGCCCAGGTCTACCCATTGGGACCAGCCACGGGTAGACCTGGACTCCCCTCGTGGGAGCCCAGGTCTATCCATTAGAAACGACCGCTCAAGGGAGCCCAGGTCTACCCATTAGAAATGGCCGCGGGTGGATCTGGGCTCCCTTCGCGGGAGCCCAGGTCTATTCGCAGCTGGTCCCAATGGGTAGACCTGGGCTCCGGAACCCAAGTCTACCTGCACAATGTTGTGGGGGCCACCGGCGCCCCCCTAGACAGCCCCAAGATGGCGCCCAGGGCTCTTGCCCCCCCACCCCCTAGATCCGCCACTGCAGTGGCGCACAAAAACACAGGCGCTTTTCGGTCGGCCACCCTCTCTTGTGTTCAGATCCCTCCTAAATAGAGCAATTCTGGGCACGGGGATGTGTCGGTGAGCAACTCGGCGGGTGGGGCAGCAGTGCTGGAGGTGCACTATGAGCCAGGTACATTTCCAGGGGCCGCATTTGGCCATTGGGCCTAATGTTTGGCACCTCTGGGCTAAAGCATCTTGTAATTCAACCTCATCACACAAAGAAGGAGTACTGTAATATTAAAATCGCTATTTTAAAAGAAGAATTTCACAATATGAACAACATCAATACAATGTTGATGGGGGGAGCAGCAATAGGAATGGTCAGGTAGCAAAAATCAATACAAAAGCCGCAGATCTCAGAATATATGTCCCAAGAGCAGCAGAAAGAAAAATCACATATATATTTTCTTAGTAATCTACATATTAGCACCTGATAAGGGAATGAGCAGAGAATGGGGTAAGAGCATTCAAGGGTGTTAGTATCACAACTGAAAAGGCTCTGCCCTTCTACTCAAACACAACATCTCAGCTGGTGAGGATACCCCGAATAGAAACTCTGCTGTTGATCAGAGTACAGGAAGGCACATTTGGGAGAAGGTAAAATATCCAGGATATAAGCTGCCAAGGGTTTTAGAATGTACGTGCTAGCATCCTGAATGAAGCACAAAACCCACAAAATGAGATCATTTTGTGCATGTGGACCCCTTACTGCTGCTGCTTTTTCTTCACCTTGTTATTAAGCTAACTTTAAAAAGCAGGAAGAGGAAGGCAACCAGAAGACACTCTAGATCAGCTTGTTTTTTTCAATGTCCTTCCACTTTTTTATCCCCCCCCCTTTTTTTTAGTTAGCTCACTCAGTGGCAAAAATGGCAGCGGTAAGGGAGTGGGTAGACAGACTGGCTGAGGCAACTAATGAAAGTGACAAGCAGAGAACCCGGCCCTGCCTTCCACCAATACTGCCTAGGGCGACCACTTCATCTGGCTTCATTAGTGGGCCGCCCCTAACCAAAAAAAACTAACAGGAAGCCAATGAAAATTGAATAAGACCAGATAATTACTTATCAAGTGGCACATGTTAAGTAGTAACTTACTAAGAAATGAATGATAAGGTGTACACAAGCCTTCAGCAATATGAACAAGCATCTTTTTCAACCTGCTTACACTTGTTTAGAAGCTGCAGCACAGTTCTGAACGTGCATAATTGTTGCAAAGTGTTCTTGCATGATTTTCCACTCACAACAAGGTACACATTCAGGATATTTTTTCTTACATTCATGTCAGAAGAATACCATTTGTACAGTGCCTCTAAAAAGACTTGCCAACCCTTTCCTTTGCTTTATTTGCTTATTCTTTTGTATTTTTAGGCTTTTGGAGACACCTGGTGGTTTCTCAACAAAAACCAAGAGCAATGTTATTTAGTGCTTCAGCTAATTCAGTTGAATTGCTACAATTTGAAAATGATTTGTACAATCCTGGAAGTTTCAGGTTACAATCCTATGTACACTTGCATGGGAGTAAGTTCTGTTGAAGTCAATGGAGCATGCTTCCGAGTAAGCTTGCATAAGATCAGGTTACACCAAGCAAAAATAAAAATAAATGTTACAAAAATAAATGATGCTTTGATTAGGATTAACTAAAAAAAAATTAAAGTTGCGAAACCTGAATGTTCAATAAAAACAACAAAAGGAGTGTAGAAGAGAAAAACGATATCTACTCTTCTACCATTCTAGATGTCTATCAAAGTCTACGGTTTGTGTAGGTTGCTTGTTGTGGTGATTTTTGCTCCCAGAATTAAATCATTTTTGCCTTGATAAACTTTTTCTATGATTGAAATTTAATATTATTTTGCAAAGCTCTGCTTTTTGCCATGCGTTCAAAACATTTTTAGGAAAATAGCAACTAATAATGAAAATAAAATAACTATATTGAGAGAGAGAGAGAGAGAGAGAGAGAGAGAGAGAGAGAGAGAGAGAATTGGGGAACGCATGATACACTCAAAATTCTCTTCTGGGTGCATGATGGTTAAAATGGTTAAAAACTTCTGCTATACACTGTGGGCACATCCTATCCAATTTTCCAGCACAGATGCAGCCATGCCAACAGGATATCTGTAGTAGAAGGAGTCACAGAGGTCTCCTCAAGATGAGGGAACGTTTGTCTCTTACCTTGGGGTTGCATTGCAGTTGCATTGGTGCTGGAAAATTGGATAGTATCAGGCCTGTGTTGGCTAACTATTTCCTTTCTCTTGCTACAACTGATAGCAGTGAGGGCCTGCTCTCTCTTGGTGAAAGCCAGGTACTCCAAGCCATTGCTGCTGCTTTTCACTAGGAGTCCTTTTGCTTTGGGGAGATTATAACCTGGCTGCATGGAATAGAGCAAATGCTACATACAAAGTTCCATTGCAACTCCCCACAGAGGAGGGCAATACCCCAAATACTGCACTCCATCCCCATCCTGATCTACAGACCACATGCTGTTGTTGATGCCCGTCCAGTAGCACCGCGTTAGTGGTGGCAAGGGGGCCAGCCGCCCTCCCAATAATTCATGTCAATATCTGCCCCCCCCCACGAAAGAGCATAGCCTACCGCGACTCTGCGAGCAAGCTGCATCACGACTCACGATGCAAGGCAACCACTACGCATGCCCGGGCTCTGGGGATTGTGAGCCTGCGACCACTTGCTCGCCCGCCCCGTCCACAGAAGCGAGTGCCGCGAGCAGCCACTTCTGAGGCCGGGGTGGGCGACTGCGACTGAGGTTGCAATCCTAACCTGGAGTTAGGCCGCCACTGTTAGGCCAGTAATGTTTGGCTGGCCCAAGGGCCACCATAAAGTATGTTTGGACCACTCTCGAGGTCAGAGGAGCACACAGATGTGTGCCATCCTCCAAGAGTGGTCCAAACGCACTTTATGGTCCAAACGGCCCTTTTGCCGGCCAAACTTTGCTGGCTTAACTGTGCCTGCCTAACTCCAGGTTAGGATTTCACCATGGCCTGAAGTTTAGCAGAAATAATCTTCACTCAACAAAATGAGTTGGATTACTTGTGTCAAGCCTGCCATTATTCTAGTCGATTCTGCCATTTTAGCGTGTCCACATGCAAAGGAAGGCAGCAACCAAAAGCGAGTGAGCATGCTCAGTAGCTGCAAATGAAGACTTGCTTTTCCGTGCTGCCTACACCTGAAATCCAATTCAATTATCATATTATTTTGGTGGCAATAACACTTATCTATGGCATAATATTTTTGCGCACTTGACAGTGTTACCGCAGCGTCTTATATAAAATCAAACTACGGGAAATCATTACAAATGAAAAATGGGGGCGGGCGAATCTGGCTGGACGGCTGCTGCCCCCCCTCCCCAACACAGGCAAGTTTGTGTTTCTATCGTTACTGTGAAGCGGTTAGGAATACAATTACTGGTTCCTCTCCATTTTAGCGGGATGCCCACTGCCGCTACGTGCAAAACTATCCTTTTATCTCTCCCCAAATTCCAGACCAAACAGGAAAGCGAGGGAGGTGCGTGAGTGTCTCTCTTTGGACACTTCCGCAAGCATTTGAAGGGAGGGGGTCAAGAAAGAAAGAAAAAAGCAGTTGATTAATATGTGTGTGCGCGCGCACAAAAGAAAGCGATTTACTACGTGCTTCATCTTTCCCCACTCGGGGTTTCGACAGTTTTTCTCTTCCAATTCCTTGTACAGGGAAATGGTACAGTCCGCCCTGTCTTTCCCCCCCCGCCCCTCTGTTCCGCCAGCAATGGTTTGTCCCGAAGCAGAGCATATAGGGAGCTGGCGGGGCATTTTGCCCGTCCTTTGAGTTCTTCCCTCAGCTGCGGTGTGTGGAAGTCGCATTACGGGTATGCGCTATGGGTGAAGGGGTAGCTCTCGATGGCATTGTGGCCTAGGCGGTAGGTCCTGTGGGTGCGCTGGGGGTGTCTGGCTGCAGGCTGCATCCTGTTGCTTGTCCGTGCAGCCGCGTTTGTGGCTTCTCGGAGTTTTGTGGCGTCACGAGCTGCTTTGCAAGTAAAAGGATTTTTCTCTTGCAGGCGCACGCGCCGTGTGCGTGGCGAGTCCTCCTACAACAATGCTGGAAGTGACGAGGCGCGCGGGGTTCTCTAGGAGGCACCGCCCGAAGAGGCTCGAGGCGGCTCTTAAACCTCCCTGAAGGAGGAAAAGGTACGTGTGCGTGATGCAGCACGTGCCCATCGTGGCTGCAGCTCATTTTTGCGGCTCCTGCCTTCAGTGTTGCCCGTTCATTTTGGCTGCTAATGAATGTGGTGTCAGAGAAGGCACAAAGCATGCTTCTTCCCCCACACTTGCAGCCTTCCCCTGCTAGGAACTGCCTACTGGGTTTGCTGCTTGTGGGACAAGCGCAATTAGGCCTCCATGGTACATGTACGCGCACGCGTAATGGGAGTCATGGGTATCTAGATACCGGTAGACCTTAAATTTTCATCAAGGACGGCCCCAAAAAGCTATTTGCCACTCAAGCCCCGATTCTGTGCATGCTTCTCTGCAAACTCCATTAAGTACAGTTAAAGTTTACATCAAAGCAAACAATCCTCAGAGCCCCTCGCTTATTTGTATCCCCGTTTCAAGCACTTAGTGCTCCTCTTAGCCCTTTTTCCTTCACTTACATTAGCCAGTTGAGGACAAAGTTTGATCCGGAAAGACTTTCTATTTTTTACAAAGGGTGCAGTCGATTGCACTGTTAAGTAATGCATTGTTAAATGCATTGCTGCTATGCAGAAAATTGTTGGGTTTCCCCTGCTGCACCTCTTTGACTTCAGCTGCATTAAATATTGGTACTGGGACTATAGTGCTGCATATGCCTTCCCTTGGTGTCTCTGCATGTGCTCTCCTTCAGTTTTAAGGGAAGTGGCCTTTAACTTGCCTCAAGCAGCAGTACAGTGTGCATATATTGTTTCATGGTTTATTAAAAGCCATGTGGAGGGTGGAGTGCTACTCTAGAGCTTTCCATTCTGGAAGAGATTACTTTAGGTGTGCTAAACAGTAATACAATTCCTCATTCTGGGGTTGATCAAGAAATTACTCTTGCTAAAGCACCACATGGGATGTGGTGGCGCAGTGGGTTAAACCGCTGCTGCTGGGCTTTCCAACCGGAAGGTTGGGAGTTCAAGACTGTGTGTCGGAGTGAGCTCCTGTTGCTTGTCCCAGCTCCTGCCAGCCTAGCAGTTTGAAAACACCTAAATGCAAGTAGATAAATAGGGACCACTTTGGTGGGAAGGTAACGGCGTTCTGTGCACTATGGCATATAGTCATGCCGGCCACATGACCATGGCAGCTTGTCCTTGGACAAAACGCTGGCTCTACAGGCTTTGAAACGGAGATGAGTACCGCCCCCTACAGTCGGTCACAACTAGACCATCCGGTCGTGGGGAAACCTTTACTTTTAAAGCACCAAACGTGTTTTGTTTTAATGGGAATGATTACTTGTTGTACTTTATTACTATTTGCCTGTAAACCGCTTTGTGAATGTGTTGAAAAGCGGTATATAAATACTAGCGATTGATTGATTGAATGAATGATTTTCACTTGTACTGATTTGACTAATTACTCCTTGGCTCTTTCAGAAGTAAACAAAATCCTTCCAATTGTGGACAACGTACATTATCTTTCAGAATATAGGTAAGAAGCTGTTCGGTAGGGTCAGAGATGAACGAGGCTCCGAGCGCGCCCCGGGCAGGGCAACGTCACTGCGGCCAGCCAGGCCTCGCTGTGCCCGGAAGAGCTCCATTTTGGAGCGAATCAGAAGTGAGGGAGGGTGGGCAGGACAAAAAGCGCACAGGTTTTTCTGCGCTGTGGAGCCTCTCCGCTGCCAGCGCCCATTGCTTGTGCTGCTACACACTAGAAACGCCTCTGGGTAGGGTAAGAGGTACTTGACATCTCATATTAGATGACTAATTCACAGGTTTCTCCTTTTTAGTTTAGTTTGTGGAAAGATCTGGGAGGAACTTAAGGGAAAATACTTGAAGGACAGGGAATAAATATATATAAACATTTATTTTTGTGCTGAAAATAGGCTAATCTGATCTTGAGTACCAGTATTGTGCATTGAATAAGCACTATGAATGCTGAGATAGTAACAGGCAGCCTAGAAATCTTTAACATAAGCTGTAAAAAGGTGTTATCTGTGAAGCTGCATACCATGTCTTGGTAGGTTATGAATTGACTACTTTCCAATGAAGGAATATGCAGGTGCCTTTCTAAGCTGAATTGTGCCGCTTGCTTTTCTCATAAAAACTCCCAGCTGTTCTGGGAGGAAGAGGAGGCATACCTACCATTACTTCTGTATATCTCTGATGTGGAAGAAAAGTACTGTGTAAGTGTTTGTGCACTATCCGGTGGGGAGGAAGAAAGGCAAGATGTAGACATCTAAATAAATACAATTCTGCATTGTCTCATGTTCTTTTATTATGCAACTTTGCCTTTGTGTTGCCCATTCATTACTTCCTTTAGTGAATGTGGTGTCAGAAAAGGCATACAAGAACTCTAGCTGCCATGTGTTCAAGAGCTGGTTCTGTACCTTCTCTACATTTCAGCTAGAACATGCCCTATGTAGATAGATGTGTGTTCCCTATCTTTTGCTATCCATGTGTATGAGTCAGACTTTGAAATAGACGGTTCATCCAGCAGTATTTTCTGCTAAGCTGTGCAACCAGGCACCTCTCAGCCAAACTCCAGATAGCTCAGATACCCCAAAATCAGTAATGACGTACAACGTCCTTATCAAGTGCTGTGGAGATGGTGGCAGGCAGCTATGGAAGTGCTCTTTGCAGCGATGCCAAGAGTTAGAGAAAACATAGCTTGTTGGGATGCAAGGCAGCTCTTGAAGCCATTTGATGGAGCCTTAGTTTGATCTTGTACTTTTGTTTCTACCCTTACGTGATGGTAGAGCTGCAGATTTCAAATGCAGGATCAAATCCCTGCTTGATTCCAAGCTTTGCACTTAACTTGCTTCACAGGATATTATAAAGGTGTAACTTAGTACAGTGGGCCCTCCTTATCTGCAGATTTGGCACGTGCAGATTTGACAAAGCAGGTGCTGACTGTGCTGGAGGTTTCTTTCATGGCCCTTTTCCAGTGGTGCTCAGTAGATGTTCTTATATGTGAGCAGCCTTCCATTGCCTCAGAAGGCCTGCGAGAGCATTCTAACGCTTTGGTTTTTCATAACTTTGCTAACTGGGCAAGAGGCACTTTTCCAAGTGGTGTGCCTCTTATCCACAGAAATCTGGGGTCCGGGAAAGGATTTCCTGTGGATATAGAGGATCCACTGTGGCTCTACCACAAAATCTAATTCCAGCTTTGAACATGACAGACATTGTAGTGGGAAGAATGGGACAGCATACTTAACCCTTTTGGTTTTTTTTCTTGTAGACAGAATGGATTGAACTGAAAGATGGTCCTTTCTGTACTTTGACCTCTGTCTGACATGGCGGTCTCTGTGTGGCTACTACATTTTGTTTGGCATCTACAGACAACTAGGTAACAGTTTACTAATAGACATAAGCTAGACACTGGGAAGCAGATGTGTAATGCTATCAAATACAGCTGATTCAAAAAGATTTTCCTAAAAATTAAATGGATTATTCATATTTTTAAAGCCAGGATTAAAAAAACTGCATTACTTTTCACTTGAGTAAGCTCTCTGTCTAGCAAGTTCCAAATGCCTTTTGAAGAGGGGACCAAAACCGTCATGATTTTGACAAACGTCTCTTGTTTCTTCCTCTGATGCTGTTGAAAGTGGGATGAGATTCTTCACCAGTAGTCTTATTTTCTTCAGCAACACCCTTCAGGCAGTTGTCTGTTAGGCTAGAAAAAAAAATGGGGGAAAGAGGCCGATGGCAAGAGAGCCAGGTGTGGTGCTGAGAATGTTGGCAAATGCACTGCCCATCTGTTGCTTTTGAAATTTGCACCTGCTACAACAGAATTGAAGCAGGCCCACCTTTGAAGACTGGTCTGCTATCTTGTAGCTTGGATCTGGGATAGATTTCACAAAAGGTTGGTATGTTGTAGAGTAGTGATTCCCAAGCTGTGGGTCCGTTGCCCATCCAATTTTTGGTCATGACCCAATTTTTGGTTGGTTGTAAAACTGACAAGGCAAATAGAGCTAATTGTTAAACAACCTTCTATTGGGGAAGGGAGCACTGTTGCCAAAACACCATTATAACAACAGAGACTTGAGTGTCTGGTAGACACATTTTTAGGTGGGTTTAAATTAGGTTTATTTTTAATTGTTAAATACAATTTTTAAAAGTTTCCATTTTCAAAAAAGTAGAAATCAGTTATGAGAACTGTGCCACTTTAAAATTCATTCCATTCCCCAAATAAAGTTAAAGTTGATGCTTTGGTATATTTTTGAATGTATATAAATAGCTGTAATTCAGAAACAATTCGGACAAACTGAATAAATTTAATTATTTATTAAAATGTTGCATTGAAGCACCTTTGGGAGTACTCTGGTCATTCAAAATCAGACTAAATGGCATCTCTAAACAGGTTGCAGCGTATTGTGTTCTTTGTCTTCAGATTTCCCACCAGTTTATTTTGTCAATAAAGGACAGATGTTTCATTTAACTGGTTTATGTTTGTTAATTTATAGTAAGTATATAGGTTCCATCTCCTTACCCTTATGGGACCAGTAGTTTCATCTAACCGTAGGATTTGAACCCATGAGTTTGGCCAGACCTGTCCCCTCCAAACTGTGCTGCAGTTGTATCTGGAGGGCCTTCTGAGAGCTGGGGAAATTGCACGTGGCCTCCCTGGCCTTCAGATGGCCAAAAATGGTCACGTCTGTGATGAGCTTTGGCCTTCTGAGGGTCAGGGAGGCCATACACAGTTTCCCAGGCCTTCAGAACATGACCGGAGCACAGCTGACCTGTGGCTTTGATTATCTGCGGGTTTCAGCATCTGCCGTGGTTCCGGAAACACAACCTCTGTGGATATGCAAAGGCACCACCTGTATTTCCATTTTTTCTACGTGTTCCATTTTATTTGTTAATTTGATTAACCTAAATTGCATTTCCTAATGTATTTCCATTATTCCTAATGCTTTTAAAATTTTATCATATTAGTTATGATTTTCAGACAAAGATATACTACTGCTGAGGAGATTGTAGAAACTGAGGAAGAATTAGTGGAAGAATTAGGTGCTGATGCTGATGTTGTAAGTATTCCCCCAGACATTGATGAATGGACTGAAAAAGAAATGACACCCAGCCTTTACTGAGTGACACAGACAACTTGCCAACAGATATGGAAGGGACGTTTGAAATCCATCCCTTATTTAAACAGGGACTAGCTTTGCCAATAAATAATGAGCACAGTGGGCCAACAAGCAGTCCACAAATTTCCGCAAATAATAATCCAACATCAAAATGGGAAAGAATGAAGTCTAAATTTCAGACATTACCTGAAAACCATGAAAAAAGTATTTTCTGGAACTTTAAAAAAAAAATAGATATGGTTCCTGTTCACCAACTGACATCGCCTCACTTGTTTGACTGGGGAATGCTTGTTCAGCACCCCAACCTCTTAAGTTTGGGGTGCTGCAAGGGTCCATCTTATCCCCCATGCTATTTAACATCTACCTGAAGCCGCTGGGAGATGTCATCCAGGGGTTTGGAGTGGGGTGCCATCAATATGCTGTTGACACCCAACTCGATCTCTCCTTTCCTCCTGATTCTGAGGAGGCGGTTGAGGTCCTGGATCATTGTCTGGAGGCAGTTGGGGGCTGGATGTGGGTGAACAAGCTGAAATTAAATCAGGATAAGACAGAGGTGCTCCTGGTCCAGAAATCCACAACTATTGGACTACTGCCCTGCTCTGAATGGGTTGCACTCCCGCTGAAGGAGCAGGTCCGCAGTCCGGGGGGTCTCCTGAATCCACAGCTGCTCCTGGAATCCCAGGTAGCAATGGTGGCCAGGGGAGCCTTTGCTCAGCTTCGGCTGATTCGCCAGCTGCGACCATACCTGAGCTACGCAGACCTGACCATGGTGACCCATGCCCTAGTGACATCCAGATTAGATTACTGCAATGCGCTCTATGTGGGCCGCCTCTGAAGACGGTCTGGAAATTGCAACTAGTGCAGAACGCGGCTGCTCGTGTGGCTGCTGGGGCTCGTTGGTTCGACTCTGTCAGGCCGTTGCTTCGGCGGCTACATTGGCTGCCGGTTCCTTTCCGGGCCCGATTCAAAGTGCTAGTTTAAGGTTCTTTTAAGAGCCCTTTAAGGCTCGGGTCCAGGGTATTTGAGGGACCGCCTTCTTCCATATAATCCTACCCGTACTCTTAGGTCATGGGGGGGGGGGCTTCTGACTGCCGCCACCAGGAGAGGTGAGGGGATGGCCGCCAGGAATAGGGCCTTCTTGGAATACCCTCCCCTTAGTATTAAGAACTGCTCCCTCTTTGGCAATATTTTGACTTTTATTTAAACAAGCCTTCAATTGTTGACAGGCTGGCTGGCATTTTACATTTTTCATATTATATTTTAAAGGATCCATGGGGCTTGCTTGTTTTAAATTTTTAGCTGTGTTAATACTGTTTTTAACATTGTTTTAATTGTTGTGGTTTTTAAAGTGATGGTTTTAATGTTGTAAGCCGCCTTGGGTGCCCATGGGGCAGAAAGGTGGGATAACAACTAAATAAATAATAATAATTGCTCAGTTTGATGGTTGCATTTACAACAAAATATGCAAATGATAAAAATAACTATTTGTTTTCAATAACAAAGACTGAGAAGGTTTATTGGGATTCCCTTTCTTACAGGTTATCACAGGCTACCTCAGTCAAAATTGTACCTAGACAAAGGACCTAGACAAAGGATTCACTATAGTCCAAAAAACTATGTCAAGAAAAAAGTCAGAGAAATTTCTTCATCTATTGGACAGTGCTAAGTTGGACAGAAGTGACAAATTTTCCACTGTGTCCATTTTTTGATGAGTTAAATAAAAAAATTCACTCAGTTTGGAGTATTCTCTTTTAAATTGTCGATTGATAAGCAGATTGTGCCATACTTTGGGGCACTTAAGAGTCTGTACTTTGATCCATGTTCATCTACAGTGGTTATTTATGGAAGGCCTGTGGCGTTGGGTTTCAAACTTCGGTGTCTGGCATCTTCAGATGGTTACTTGTACTAATTCATCTCATATGCAGGAGCAAGCGAAGGCAATCATGATGATCTTGGTGAAAGTGTGGTCTTACAGTCAACATCAATAAATCCAAAAGGTCAAGAGATATATTTTGATAGCTTTTTTCAAGCTACAACCTAATGAGTATTTTGACTGATAAAGGTTTCTATGCAGCTGGAACAGTTCAGGAAAACCGCTTGATGGGATATAATATACTTCCAAATCCAAGACAAATGCAGGAGTCTCAAAAGGGATTACAATTGTGCAGTTGATACAAAGAAAAACATAGCTGTGACTCAATAGCATAATGACAGTGACTGGAAAGCCAATACTTGTCATGATAATTTCTAATTTTAGTGGACCAGAACCTAGATTGAAGCCTTTAACAAAAGAATGCATGATGAGTTACCTCAGCTAGATGTAGTCAGAAAATATAGTGAAGGTATGCAAGGAGTAGCTTCGAACAAGAGTGCAATTTTACATTTTTGTATCAATGTCAGAGGTAAAAACTGGTGGTGGCCATTATTTGTAAATGGCATTGACTGCAATTGTAAATGCCTGGAAATCTGTTGCACAGTATTTCCTGCACGCTGAGTTGGAGCAAGTTAAAGATGATGAAAGTAGGTTGGCAAAAGATGAACCAGCTGCCAAAAAAAAAAAAAGTTCATGGTTGCTTTTGGAGCAACCTGGTTGCAAAAGTCCTGGTTGCTTTTGGAGTTTCCTATACAAAACATTCATGTTCCAAAAACAAATGTTTTAATTTTGAGTAAAAAAATTTTTGCACCTGTAATCTACAATGTTGCATCAACTGTCTGTATTGATGTAGTTAACCATTTTTAAAGGTGTTGCATTGTTTTCAAAATTGTTTCTTAGGGAATATAAAAGATTTATATTTCTGTAACTGAAAAGATTTAACCATTAAGTCTTCTGCTAAATCTGGGCTATTGGTAGAGCTTCTGCTTTAGCAGTGATGGTCAGCTGTTCTGTGTTTTTTTTTACCTTTAAAAATGCTGTTGGAGAGGGGGATGGTTTTATGTAACACAAAAGAATTTTGAAGGCCACAAACTCCATGGCAGCAGTGCCTGAATGGTTATGTAATTAATGGCAAAGGGTGGGGTTTTCAAACTAGGGCATAGCAATGTCCCAGCCTGAAGAGCCCTGCTTTTTTCCCCTTAAAGGGGTGGGGAAATAGCAGTGATGCAATTGCTACAATTGCATAGCTTCTGGCCACGTCATGGGGCTGGGGGAACTTGCCAGTGCCTGTCCTGCAGACCCCTCTGCAGGTCTCCCCATTTGTTAGAAATGTTTAAAAAACCAGTTCTAGTTTTTAAGCAATTCGTAACACATGGGCAGTGCTGCAGAGGGGACTGAAGGACTCCCCCACCCTCCCCGATGCTGGTCAGGCAGTGGTAAGTCCCTGCAGCCCCATGACGTGGCCAGAAGCTACATGATCATAGGAATCACGTTGCTGCCATTCCTCTGCCCCCACCAGTACTTAACAGCAATTCCTGAACTGCCGGAGAAGGGCTGTATGAAACTTCCGTAAGAGAAAACTTGTGTAGTATATTATGTGTAAGTTATGTACTTTCAAGTAAATCTGTTTTTCAACCTGTTTCTTGCTGTGTTTTTCATTCTAAGTACCACCAATAAAATAGCTGGGGCTATGACATCACTTTTGGATTCACAAAACTTGGACTCGTTGCTTTGCTCTGAGAAGTAGTTGCTGTGCCTGTTCTCATAGGAACAGGGCGCAACACCTCTGCAAAGTTTGCCCCAACCATCAAACAGTGCAAACTGAACAAGCTGGTCTGAAATTGAACCAGTTGTACTACAAACCCAGGACCCTGTTTGATCACTTGTTTCTCAGTGTTCCAAGCTAAGGAACCAGAACTGTCCAATCCTTAAGGCAGTGGAATAATTCAGCTTCTGACATGCTGCCAAAGGAGAGTGTAATAGCTCCAATATTTCTGAGAACTACAGCTACCTGGGCCCATGTAATATTACATATGTCTTCGCTAACAGAAAAGATGCACTCAGGAAAAAGAAGGCTGCAGTCCATAGTTGTCAGCCCTATGTTAAAATGAACCCTTACCAAATTGCATAACTCATTTAGCAAATGCCTCTATTATAATAGTTTCCTTTTTACATATATCTAGTTTGTTTACTCACAGCATAGCTGCTATACTGATTGATAATTGGTCAGATATGCAATGATTACCTACAGTGACCTAGAAGTTGAGAAAACCTTGGCTTTCATTCCTCTGTATTCATTTCACCCAGTCTCTATTCCTGGGGGAGGTGAGCTAAATCTATGTTGTTCACTTCTCCAGAGCCAATCCTACCAAAAAAAAGGAAACTTATTTTTCCCAAAAGAACTAGCATCATGAGAGTATTTGGCAGGGCATCTCTTTGAATTACTACTACAGCAATAACCTCTTCCACCCAAATAGTATTTCTGGAAATAATACTGCTTGCGACTTACATTTCTTTAGCACCTTACATGACAACCTTTCTATCAACAGCCGTGGCTGTTACTTTCAAGAGATTGCTGCCACTAGGGAAGTTGAAAGACTAGTCTATTTATGCTTGAAGTTGTTTGCTTTAAAATTGCTGCTCTACAAATCTTTGTGTCTGGACTATAATTTGGCATCATATACATAGTTTAAGAACCATAGTACAAAAAGCTGCCTTACACTGTAACATTAGATTGGTCCTCCTAGCCTATGGTCTTCAACCTGGTGAGTTAGGACCCACCTGAAGCACAGGACGTACCTGCAAGAGCCCAGTGAATTGACATATTCCTATGGTTCCTCTTCACCTACCCAGCCAATTATGTGCTACTACTGCTACTTGCAGGTCAATTATAAGCAGAGGAGTGGTAATAGCATTTCAAATATGAAGGGATGGGGAAGAGGAAAGTGGCAGTGGCAATACTATCACTACTAATCGAGGCCATGATTGTCTGACTGGTTCAGTTTCTCGGGCAGAGCTATTTCCCATCAACTGATAAAAATTAATTAGGCATGCGGAGGAATGAACCCGGGATATTCTACATGCAAAGCATATACCAGTTAGCAGTGGCTTTTCCTAACAATTGCATCACTCTTGTGAATTAGACAGGGAAGCCTCAATTCCAGTACAACAGTTTACTGAAAATTAGACCACATATAAATGGCTCAAAGGCTTGTTTCTGTGTAACCAATAGTCTGAGGAACTTGCTATATCATGATGTTATGTTCTACAGATGAGTCAATACTGCTATGAACAAGAACACAGTATTTCATGGCTAGGCAAGTGTAAAGACATAGGAATTACAGTCTTCATTCTGGGCTTAAGATGGAAAAGTTAGTTCAGAAAGAATATTTACTATTGCACATTTGGCAAACGCATTGAATCTTGAACACTACACTTAAAATGGATATTTCCATATTTGGAATATGGAACATAATTGTGCTATCTAGAGCATTATCTGTTCATTATTAAGTACATCTGGTTTGGAATGATATATTATTCTTTCCATACGTCTGTCTTTGAAGTCAACAGCAAACCTGTTTGTTCAATGCTCTTAAAGTACAAATGCCGGGGGGAAGAAAAAGAATCCGACTTCTCCAGGTAAGTCTAGAGTTCAACATTTTCTTAGGAGACGTCATTTCATAGCAGAAAACTTCTCTAGGCCAAAGGAAACATCTTTCTTGCTAAAGTGTATTTGGGCTTCCGTACCACTTGTAAAATAAAGAAGCAGTGTTCACTTGCAGTCCTCTGTCATGGAATCAAGTCTCTAGCTTGAGCCGAGATGTTTGTACAATTTTTATTGTCTTTGTGCTGTGCTTTCCATCCAAGTTGTCAAGGGAGGCCTGTGACATATCTTCTATGAGGCTGTCTTTAGACCCATTTCGCTTCTAAAGAGAACAAATTACTAAATTAAATATTTAGCAGTGTAGAACTGAATAGGAACTATGGTAACTTGTTTTCAATGTTCAGGTCCCAAGTCTACAAAAAAAAATCACTATCTACAATATGCACATATCATGCTCGCTTCGGCAGCACATATACTAAAATAGATGGGAACAAATGATTGTCCCAATGCAGTGTTATTCAAACTGTGGGTCGGGATCTGATGTCAGGTGGGTCGTGGAAAGCTGGGAGCAGCCACCTTGGAAACTGCAAAACCTTACTCTTGTTATATTCCTTTTGTGAGTGTTAACAGTTTGAATTTTCAAGTGAGGGTTTTTTTTAAAAAAAATTGTTTTTAGTTCAGTGCTTTAACATAACATTTTGTCCTAATCTTGCTTTCTGTCAGGGATGTTTCATGGTTGCTGCAGTCCAAGAATGCCAATTTGCATTTCAGGAGTCATTTTATTATGTTACAATGACAGCACTTCCTGCTTAATGATGTCACTTCCTGCTACAACATCACTTCCAGGTTAATGATATCACTTCTGGTGGGTCCCGACAGGAGTACCATTCTAAAAAGTGGGTCCCAGTCTAAAAAATTTGAATACCACTGTTCTAATGAATGAACTGGACACATTCTGCAAGTGAAACTCTTATTTCCTACCATGCATGTAAATCTCAGAAGTAATGGTACATTGCCAGAATATGTATAAAATAAAACTTCTTTATACCTAAAATACAAACCACACAAGCAAATGAATCGTTTTTGGTTGTGTGACCCATTTTTGGTTTAGTGAATAAGTTGGCATGGCCCTTGGGAAATTTTCTTATTGCATTTCAATAAGATTATTAAAGAACATGAGCAGAGTCCTGCTTGCCAAAGGCCCATCTAGTCCAACTTCATGTATCTCAGTGGCCCACCGATAACTCAGGGAGCATATGAGACACAAGATTTCTGCATCTTGATATTTCAAGAGTAGCAAGATGATTCTTTGCTTAAAGCTTGCAGACCTAGCATCAATAACCTAGTTGAGCTGCTAACTTGGATCAAACCCACATCGTTTTCTGACAAAAAAACAACATTAAAACCATTACCAACCTGTTGTGATACTGTCATGTTGCTGCACTGTGCATCTGAAGAGCGGGTTACAGGCAATGGCGGGACCAGGTCTGTTTTTGAGCTGTAAGACAAAACAAGCTGCAAAATGTATGGAATAAAAAGGTACTGGGAGTTGAGAAATGACTTGCACACGAGCAGGTCCTTCTAATAATGTAACACATTAAGTTAAATCCTAATTTTGTGTTTCTTTGAAAAATAGTGGTCTTGTTACATGTGCATATGAGAGATGGATTGAGATGCAAGTGAATGGAGAGATTGAGGGCCCATTAAGTCCTATCAGGCTTAATGCGGATAGTACATTAAGTACTAAGCTATGGCGAACCTAGACAACTTAATAAAAAGCCGAGACATCACCCTGCCAATAAAGGTTCGCATAGTCAAAGCTATGGTTTCCCCAGTAGCAATGTATGGCTGTGAGAGCTGGACCATAAGAAAGGCAGAGCGCCGAAGAATAGATGCTTTCAAATTATGGTGTTGGAGAAGACTCTTGAGAGTCCCCTGGACTGCAAGGAGATCCAATCGATCAATCCTCCAGGAAGTCAAGCCTGATTGCTCCCTGGAAGGACAAATCCTGAAGCTGAAGCTCAAATACTTTGGCCACCTGATGAGAAGAGAGGACTCTTTAGAAAAGACCCTCATGCTGGGAAAGATTGAAGGAGAAGGGGGCGGCAGAGGATGAGATGGTTAGACAGTGTCACCAAAGCAATGAACATGAAATTGGGCAAACTCAGGAAGCTAGTGGAGGACAGGGAGGCCTGGCGTGCTGTGGTCCATGGGGTTGCAAAGAGTCAGACATGACTTAGCGACTGAACAACAACATTAAGTACTATGTACTATAGTAGTATGTACTATAGATGCGGATAGTGCCCGCATCTCTGTCATGAAAGGAGCTATAAAGCACCTCCAGCTCCAGCAGCAAGGCCTTGGGAAGGCCTTACCACTGACATCATGTGTGCCTTACCACCAAGCAAGTGTACCACTTGCCAGCATTGCATCCTTTTCGGGCAGGAGGGCATTCCGGAGCTTTGCCACCGGTTCCCAATCTCCGTGTCGGGCCGTGCGGCCCTACACGGATGCCCTCGCCTCTGTGCCGGCTAAATAGCCAGAGGAGAACAGCCAAGCGGGCTTGCCTGCCCGCACCCTTGCCATGGGGAAAGGGGACAAATGTCTGCAGTTGCCTGGCTGCCACGGGATGCAGCGGTAACCACCTGGCTACCGCTGCTGGCTCAGTTGGCCAGCAGCTCAGGATTGGGCTGCCCACCATTTCGTTTCTCACAATGGTCCCAATGAAATGGTCCCACCCCCATCCCATTGCTATTAATTTTGGGAAGGGAGCAAAACAATTAAAAATAACAGCGGGCCAAAGGCAGGATCATTTATTGTATTAGACAGTCAAGGAGATACATATATTCACTTGGCAGGAAAGCCTAGATATGTTAAAAAGCTAGAAATTACTTAGTAGCAATCCAGTCTTTTTGAAATATGCCCACAAATAAATTTCTGGTAATGTTTTTGAGTCCTAGGAGTGTCCTTGGTGCCAAACTGTTTTCTAAATGTAGATAAGAATGAATTTATGAAAGGGCAAGGTGCACATCACAGACCTTTCCCGCCTGGCTGTTTCCTGAGGAATCAGCCAGAGGACACCCAATATTTTTTCAAGATGTTGCACAACCATCTTGTCAAATGATAGTTCCAACTAATCTGTGATCCTTGGGGGTTGGGCAGTGTTTCTTTGTCAGAAAACCATTCCTGATGAATGACCAAATACTTAACATACTTCACTTCTGACAGAACAGATCTCTCTCCATCAGAGCACTGAGAACGTCGATACTGGCGATAGCTTCGAGGAGAATGGGAGTGTCTAATGCGAATGGGGTCGCCTTGAGTCCTAAAGGGGAAATAAAATTAAAGGAGCAGGTTAACATCGCTAATGGTCCAACCTTATGGGCCTTTTATAACAGCAGAACAGAATGTTCTGCTACTACAAAAGGCTCAGTGATGCCTCGAAGATTGTGCCACTGCCAAGGCAGTCCAAGCTGCTGTTGTAAAGCAGCTATGGCTCTGGATGCATGCCACCATGCACCCACTCCACCAGTCATGGTACGTTGGCAGCAAGGGAGTGGCATGGGCAGTTTTGGGATGGGGAGGGGTCGGGAAGGGGCAGATCAAGGGAGGGAGGAGGTCAATCCTGGTGGCAGCAACATGCAGGATCTTCTCATCCTCAACTAGTCTCTCCCTTTTCTCTCTTTGGATTTGTGCTCTCCTGGCACGAATAAGCGGTACCTCTCCCAGGCCTCCTGATTGCTCCTACCAACATGGCATGCAGTGTGCACCTCCTTAGTATGGCTGCACACTATAGTTTGGTAGGGGATAGGCTTGAGCTGTATGTCCCCTTGTCCAAAATAATACAAAAGTGGAAAACCTTGGACAATCCCCCCATTCCAGGTAACATTGTTACATGGACAGTGTTACATTGGACACCAAGTGATTTAGTTCGTTTCTAAAGTTATTACAGAACAATTAAGGTCCAAATCCTATCCAATTTTCCAGTCATGATGTAGCCATCCCAATGGGGTTTGTGCTGCATTCTGTGATGAGGGTGAAATCATAGAGGCCTCCTCAAAGTAAGGGAGCATTTGAATCTACCTTGAATCAGAAATCATGACTGCAGGACGGAAATATCCCTATTAAGAACTGTAGGACCAACACATAGGCTGAGAGTTTGGACCCCCTAAGTGCTTGGTCTACCCAAAAACTAAATTGGGCACGTAAGCCCCTGGACCAAGTGATAAGCAAAAGATGGACAAAGAAAGGGGCATTATAATTTTGTCTTTCAAACTGTCTAGAAGCAAAGTGGCACAACAGTTTTCTTAATATCTTTGATCCTAAAAATGATTATTTAAGGACTGAATGCAATATTGGAAACTCAAAAGTTGATCTTACAAAGCAAGTCATTATTCTCTTCCCCTCAGATCTCTCCTATAAAATGATACTGAGCAAACTTTCAAAGATGTTGTAACAATTACTGACACATTCTAGGTATCCTACTAAGTTTTATTATGAAAAGAAAAGCATGCCTTAGGTTTCCAATACTACTTGACTGTCTCAGAACATTTGGAATGCAAGAAACAGACAAGGCATCCACCTTATATTAGAAGAGTCAGATATTATGTATTAACATTTGGCTAATATAGTGCCTATTATGTATGTGTACATTGGAAAAGGAGTTTAACCAAGTTTATGTTTTTCCATCTAAGCCTGTTGAATTTTACCACTATCCTTTCCTCCTATTCAGTAATGAGCAAGATCACATTATGATGCAAAATGAAATTCCACTCCTGGCCGAAGCACTAGCTTGCATCACTAGTTAGCATCCCAGATGGCCAATTATCAAAGAGAAATGGATGCTTGCTCTGAAAAGAACAACTCCACTTCGGCAACTGACGGCAATATGCTGAGGAAGGACAGGTCAAGTGGGTCAGCCAGCTTAGATTATCAGAGTAAGAGTAAATTGTAAAAAGGGAGTTTATCACACACAAAAAAAATGGCTTGGCTAATGGGGTTTAGATGTCACTGAGAGCTAAAGACGACATCATGATGACAGATTTTCTAAAAAATAAATGTGGATCAACCCCCATCACAACTAAGTGAAGATGGAGAATTCAATGTAGGCAGTCAAGGGATTTTAAAAAAAAAATAGCTCTCTCCTTCTCCCTGCTCTCTCATGCGTGTAGTTTTCCTTCCTACAGTTAGTCCCATAAGGTAGTGGTTCCCAAATTGTGAGCTATGCCTCCCTGGGGAGCCACGGAAATTAGCTAGGGGAGCTGTGGAATCCTCACAAAAGCCTGCCCCCCTATACAATGCATATGACTGAATGGGCAGCCACAGCCAATGGCCCAGTATGTCAAGACAGCTGCCAGTTGAAAGGTTTGGGATCCACTGCCATAAGGTGATGGTCTCCAAGCAGGGCTTACTTCTGATAGTGGATTCTGGTATTGGATAGTTGGGGGGGGAGATCTATTTGGGGGACGGATGTGCTAGGTACACCCCCAAATCAGAGAGGGTTCTGCACACTCCTTTTGCTGTTTAAATTGGTTTCTACATGCTGGTTAGGATCTTCCCTGGCAGGTGTAAACTAATGGATCTGCCTAACTTGGCCCTAATTTAGGGTTCTGATTTGAATCTCTGGAAAGACAAAAGCACACATTTTGTTCAAGCAGAGTTTCAATGGAAGTCTTAAGACTAAAACTAGACAATACTTCAAACATAGTTAAGGATCAGGTTTAAAGCAGAAAGTAGACCAGAAGTGGTCCTTTTAAACTCCCACCAGCCATAGGGGGCAAGTTGAGCGCAGAAGCAGAATGCACCATGAGACGGGACTTAATGCTTTCTTCCTCCACAATTTTTGCAATGAAATCACCCCAGCGGCAATTTGCCTCCAAAGCATTTTTCCCCCCAAATCACCACATGCTGTAATACATTTTTACCATGTATTTGATGGGTGAGAAAAGTATTAAGCCTCATCTCAGTATAGCTGGTGTCATGCAAAACAGATTGTATACAGAAAGGAACAGGCAGATTTAACTATACAGAAACATGCCCATTCTTTAGTAAATAAACTCACTCTATTTTGGTATATGGAATCTCTCTTAATTGTTCCTCAGACAGGCCAGATGGGTCTACAAGGTCCTTCCTAAAAAGAGATTAGAAGAAAGCAAAGAGATGTGACATGTGTTGAAAAAATAGATTTATACTATACAGTTGTAACAGCTCACCCCTGCCATAAGTCATACTTACTGAATGTGTTTCCATAATTCTTCCTTGGCTTGTACATCTGGACTTCTCCTACAAATGCCAACAAAAAAAATATGTCATATGCATCATATGTATAACCCTCGGCAAACCCAATTTCCTAAAATTGCATTCATCAAAAATATTGATTTAACCTGTTAACATGTCAACAGAAAAGAGCTTTACACTTCCATATCATGGAAATGTTGTCTTTTGACTAAGGAATTCTGAGCTGAATCGCAATTTGTCTTTATCTAGCTTTCAGTAAGGGTGCACACAAAGAGACATGGTTTTTTATGAGAAAGTCAGCCAAGGAAGAGACATTTTGGCTTTCTGCTTCTTCCCACTGGTGAGCAAGCTGAAAAACCAAATGTGTTCTCTGTTTACGTCTGGTCACCTAATATATTTAATTTCCTTTAGAAGAACAAAGGAACCCCAAAAGCATCCATCTTGGTAGAGTACAAATATTGCTTTAGAGAAAGACTACCTAATACATAATTGGTCTGTAGTTCTCTTCCTTTTCTCCCACAGCTGTCAAGGCCAGGGATTCTTTTAATGCTGTTATTATGTCTTTGCCTTTCCCCCTTCTTTTTGTTCATTCTTTTTTTCCTCCCATGTGCCTTAGTGCTTTTGCCTCCCTAAGGCAGAAGCTGAGTCTGTTAGTATAGAAAGGGGGGTAGGGGGCGGATTTTAATAGCATCTTTGATGCTGAGCTGCTTTCTTCTTTCATTAAGTCCCAATTCACACAAAGCAGCAGCTGTGAACTCTGCCCTTATCCCAAGGGACTGGCATCCCCTTCTGAATCTCTGTAATAATCAGGCACCAGGGAATGCAAAAGCAATCCATGATTCTCCAGGAAGATTGATTGAATTGCTTTGATAATGCTTATGTCTCAGCTACCATGGCAAGGGAAAGCCCCAAGGTCAGTATGCTTAGCTCCATGTTCACAGCATGCTCATATACCATGCTATCCAATAGCTTAGGCTACATTCATGTAAAACTGAACTGAGATGCATAATAAACCCTTCTATTTCCAGCAAACGTGTATGCCCTGACTTCTGGGGCTAACAGAAACAGGCCAGATTTTTGAAAAAGTACTTTGACTTTTCATTATTTAAGGAACAGAAGATCTTTCACCTCGCTTTCAGTGGCTTAGTTGTGAAAGTTGTATGTAAAGCTGAGCTCACTATATATGAAGAAAATATGTAGGCTACATTGTCCATGTCCCTTCTTCTTATTATTACTATTATTATATTTGATATGCTGCTTTGCAACAACATAGAGTGGTTTATGCTGCAAAATGAATGAAAAGATGTTGGTTCTTTATCTCAGGGGGCTCACAATTTAGAAAGAAAAAGATGCAAAAGACACCAGCAGCTAGAAAAGGCACCATGCTGGGGTGAAGAGGGATCCCTCTCCCTCTATTAATTGTAAGAAGAACTCTAAATATAAAAGAAGCACTGCTTTCAAAAGTGTCTCTTTGCTCCCTTAGCAAGAGTCACAACTGCAAGCACACTATCCAAGCACACATCTAACTCCAGATAGGAAATACGTGAAAACCACCACCCATGGATTATGTGGGGCTAACATGAATTCTAAAATCTTTTTTACTTTATCACTGAGACCTTTCCAGGCTCACCATCTCCACTGCTTTGAACTACGGATTCAAACATGCACTCTGCAGGTGCACATTACAGAATGTAGAATGGTCCCCTTAAAGGTCTCTTCTATCAAGCTGTGGCTGCACTGGACATATACTGACATGTTTTAACAGACTTGTATCAAGCAAAGGTCCTGCCATACCTAGAAACATCTAGCAGCTTGTAGTTCCCCCACAATTTGGGCCTTATTCTAACTAACTTTCTAGCACCAGTGCAGCCTTGCAGGCACTGCATCCTGAGGTGGGGGGGGGAGATTCATGGAGGCCTCCTCAAGGTAAGGAAACATTTGTTCCCTTCCTTCGGGGCTGCATTGCGGCTGATTTGGTACTGGAAAGTTGGATAGGATTGGGACCTTATTGGACTTTTATATCATTAATCCAGTGGTTCTCAAACATTTTAGACTGGGATCCATTTATTAGAATGGCACTTGTGTTGGGACCCATTGGAAGCGATGTCAATTAAACTGGGAGTGATGTCATAGCCAGAAGTACCATCATCAAGCAGGAAGTGCCATCAATGTGATGTAATAAATGACACTCCTGGAATGCAAACTGGTATTTTTGGACGGCAGCAATTGCACAACCATGTAACATTCTTGACAGAAAGCAAGATTAGGACAAAATATTATGTAATAGCACTGAACTAAAAACAAAATCTAGAAAACCCGTCACTTGAAAATTTAAATGGTTAACACTCACTCACTCACTCTTACTATAGCAAGAGTAAGGTCTGCGGCTTCCAAGATGGCTGTTCCGAGCTTTCCATGACCCACCTAACATCAGGTTGTGATCCACGAAGAGGATTCCAACCCACAGTTTGAGAAACACTGCATTAGATGTGTTTATTCTTTACGTTTTATAATACAATTTTATTCAGTAGACTGTATTTAGATACAATGATGGATGGAAGTGGACAAGGGAAGCTGGTACCCCTAATAAAAAGGTGGGGGGAATGCTAAAATTCCCAACTCATCCTGCCAAGCCTCTCACAGAAGAACAAAATCAGTTACTTGATGGGGGGGATAGTTGAATGTCATGTTTTTGCTTTGAAAGTATTAGGCTTTGCTGCATTTCAATAGATGACAGCAGGGACAAGATTAGATAAAAGATATCCTTTAAAGACAAGATTATAGAGCAAGGTTCACTTGGTGCTTTCTGCATAATAGGAAAGATTTCCCTTCCTTAAATCAGCACTGAAAAACATAGTGCAGCTGCTATACAGTTCCCAATAGCCTGATTATATAAGCTGCAGGGGTAAACCATCATTGGGTGAGCCAGCACCAACTTTCTACCTTAGACCTTGTCCTGGACGAACAGAGCCCCAACATTTGGGGGTTTCCGCTCTTCTGGAAATTAAGAAGTTGCAGAACACGAGTTGCTTTCTCCCAAATGAACTTGTATTGGCATTGAATTCAAAAAGACATTTGCAGCAGGATATCTCAGCTACCTGCTTTAGGATGCTGAATTATCACAGACCCGTGGGGGGGGGGGAGGTACATGGCCCAAAATTTGGGGAATAGAGATTTTTACCACAGGTATTGCCTTACATCCAAAAGTGCTCTTCTGCTAGAGAAAAAAGCCTCATCTCATAGAAGGGCTGGTCCTGATAGCAGAAGAATGTTGCATAAGAAGAGTGACACTCTATCCTCCAAATCTAAAGGAATTCCTCTATATGCATAATAAGCTCATGTACAAAACCTTGTACAAGCACATTTAAAAATTTTTAAATACGGCCTATGGAGATTTGTGTGCATCTCCCTTAGTCTCCATGTTTTCTGAACTACAATGTAAGCCCACTACACTGGCTCCACACTGCAAGAAGTCTTCTATTAGCTCTTGTGCAAGAGGTTATGGAACAGGACCAAGTCATTTTCTTTTTTCACTTACTGTTCTTTGTCTTCCATCCTTTATCATAAATGGGAAAGTTGTGATGCAAAGCATCCTTTACTTTTTACAAAAGAGCTCTTCTTTTACAACCATTTGTATCATTTGCTACATACCTTTAGTTGTAGCTGTGCATACTTCTGTGCTTCCTAGTGCAGCTAAAGCAACCTACTAGGATCAGATTTCCTGATAATGAGCTTCCCTTATAATCTAATCCAGTGTTTGAATAACTGTGGGTCGAAACCCCGCTTGGTGGGTCGCGATCTGATGTCAGGTGGGTTGCGGAAAGCTGGGAGCAGCCATCTTGGAAACCACAGACCTTACTCTTGTTATATTCCTTTTGTGAGTGTTAACAGATTGAATTTTCAAGTGAGATTTTTTTATAAAATAAATTTTATTTTTAGTTCAGTGCTATTACATAATATTTTGTCCCAATCCTGCTTTCTGTCAGGGATGTTTCATGGTTGTACAATTGCTGCAATCCAAGAATGCCAATTTGCATTTCAAGAGTGTCATTTTATTATGTTACAATGATGTCACTTCCAGGTTAATGACATCACTTCTGGTGGGTCCTGACACAAGTGCTGTTCTAAAAAGTGGGTCCTGGTCTAAAAAGTTTGAATGCCACTGATCCAATCCAACATTTCTCAAGATGTGCTCTTAGGAGCCCTGGAGCTCCTTGAGACTCCTTCGGGGGTTCTATGAGCACACAATAAGTGGCTATCATCTGCTTGGTGCTGCACCACTCTGTGCATGCACCTGTGCTCTTGAGCTCCCCAAGACCCACACATGTGCCAACAGGGCTTTTCATTACACTGTTAGGAGTGCAAAGAGTTCCAGAGACTGAAATATTTATGAACCACTGATATAAATTAGGCTTACATAACATGTGAACCACGAGTACAAAAGGTTATATGGCATACCATCAGGGACTCTCAATAAATCTTCTGATCTTTCTTGGGACTATAAACATAGGGAACAAGTATTTGGCATGTCACATAATGTGGGGAGTCGCAAAACTTGTGCTCTAAAACAGTGGGTCTCAAACTATGGGTCTGGATCCACCAGTGGGTCACAAACCAATTTCAGGTGGGTCACAAAGAACCTAGAGTAGCCAGAATGAAAATATGGGAAGATGGTATGCTGAAAAGGGGGAGGGGCGTGTGGCTGTTTTGCTTGTGTCAAGGTTATAAATAGACTTTTTTCTTTCTGGTTCACTTTGCTATTGAAAAATGACTGAGAAATAACCCAACTTACTTCTAAATTCACAATGACAGCACTTCTGTTGATGACATAACTTCCAGTGGGTCCTGTACAAATCATCATTCTAAAAATGGGTCCCAGTGCTAAACAAATTTGAGAACCACTGCTCTAAAAGGAACCAGCATGTTGGGATGTCATCACTGTGGGTTTTCCTTCTTGCTGTTTGTTTGTTTATTCTCTTTTTTCATTTTGACAATTGATAACCAGCCCATATGTTAATAATGCCTACATTACATTTTATGCTTGCATCTGCACCTTATTAATAATTCAACATGAATTCATGATTTGCAACCAGGCAACATTTTGTACTTTTAACTAAGAATGGAATTTTAATGGTCATTCTTAATTCTAAAAATCCCTTTGGCTACACAGATGTTTGACTTGAACTTTAGAAATTAACCTCACAGCAACAGAAAGTGGATTTTTAATTTTTTTATGTTTGCCACTACCTTAAGAACATTTTTATTTAAGCTTCCTTGTCCCATCTTCAGCCTAAAAAGCAACGCACCCTTAAAACAAATCAGTGATATACTTTATTAATTCAACTACACTTTGACAAATAAAATTAAACCTGACTCTTTTGGAATGAATTAAATATCCATATTTGGTGCAGTGACTATTTCCTTCCAATGTCTCCTTTTGCTTATGGAAAGCTTCTTCCTCTCACATAAGGACTGTTTATCATTATCATTATCATTATCATCATTATAATTATCATATGAAAGACATTTTCAGAAAAGCTCCTCTACTTGCAGAAACTCTTTTAAAACTCTTTTTTGTCCATTAGAATTTACTCACAACAGCCAATTTACTCACTACAACCAATTTCTCAAACTGTTTACACTTTGTTCCTACACTGTGAAGAAGTCTTCCACTAATAATACTTGAGAATGCAGTAGAATCGCTAAAGGGGGGGAACGTTAAGTACTGCAAGCACCGCAATGTGAAGTGAAAGTGGCCTCACTCACTTGCTGTTGGAGCTATTCCGGACAGCGATAGCAATGCGCAGGAGACACTGGTTTGGCGAGCAACTGTGCATTACCGTCACTGCCTGGAATTGCTCCAATGGCAAGTAGGAGGGGCGGCTTACATAGTGCATTGCAGTGCCTGCAGTACTTATCATTTGGCCCCTCTAGCCACGCTGTTTTCTGCTCACTGTTATTTAGATACAAGCCAATATATTTGTATAGCAAGGTCGCTGAAAGTTCAAAAATCTATTTTATACTAGCTTGACCAACCATCACAGACTTTATATACAAAAACAAATCTGCTTTAGCAAACAGGCAATCGTGAAAGAGGCAAAATCAGCATTTAGCCTGTGTATCCAGCACAACTCGCTGGAAGCCTCACGGAGACTTGTGGAACACAAGAGCAGAGCGGGATTCTGTACTGAGCTTGGCACACCTTTCCCTGCTTCCTGTGTGGCCTGATAGCTGGGCTGTGAGCGAAGCTTCATGAGAATGTATAAGGCGTAGCGAGTGTGCAAATCCTGCTGACTACCTACATCTTCCAATCAAGATCAATAGGTGCTGGTCCACATAGTAGGTATTTCACTATCATTGTATTCTGTGAAACTACTATGGATTTCAACAGGGTTGGTTTAGTGCAAGGGTATTTCTACATACTATTTCCTTTTCACTTATTGCAAACACTGGATACATTCTTCCTGCTGTTACTATAACAAATTCAAAGGAAAAGAAAAACCAAACAATTATCTGACTACTAAATTAAAAACTAATTTTTAGTGTTCAAATTGCCCACAAGAGGGAGCCTCAGCTATTTCTTTTGAGTAATAAGTTAATTGAACAAAATTAAGGCAGCAATCCTATACACACTTACTTGGGAGTAAAAGCCATTAAATATAATGGGGATTACGTCTGAGTAGATATGCTTAGGCTTGCACCATCAGTTTTTTTAATATATATCAATGATAAGTACCATGAACTATGCCTAGAAACAACTCGACTGTGGATGAAGCATACAAAAGTGTTGCCAATAATAGCCAGTGATACTGGATATTATGCTGCAAACTGGCACCACTGAGAACTGGATGACAAAAGGAAGAACATTTCTGATTTAAAAAAAGACGCTGATAAGGGCAATGAGCCCAGTAACTACAGACCCATTACATGCCTACCTACGACTTTCAAACTTTTCACCAAAATATTAGCTTCCACAGTTTATGAACACTTAACAATATCTACCCTGTGGAACAAAAAGGGAACTTTAAGGCGCCAGGGACCAAAGACCAGTTGTTGATAGACAAAATGGTCCTGAAGAACTGTAAACGCCGCCAGACCAGCCTAAGCATGGCCTGGATCGACCATGAAAAGGCCTTCAACTTACTTCCACACAGCTGGATCAATACCTACTTAGCGGCAATGAGCATGAAAATGTGGACAACGACCTTTATGACAAACTGAGAAGAGCTCAGAGAAGTTAATATTAGGCGGGGCATATTTCAAGGCGACTCACTATCGCCACTTCTGTTCAACATCGCCCTGATCCCACTGTCCACAATACTAAACATGGATGCGGCAATACAGTGTCTGCCCAGGCTGGTAAGATCAACCATTTGCTGTTTATGGATGACCTAAAACTGTATGGCAAGAACCATTCTGAGATTAATAGCCTACTAAACAGTGTACATATTTATTCCACCGACATCCAGATGGCCTTTGGACTAGACTAATGTGCCACAATTTCATTACAGTGTGGCAAAATTCAACAAACAGACAACATAGAACTAGCGACTGGTGACATCATTATGTCACTTGATAAGAATGGCCAGTACAAATACTTGGGAATTCTGGAAGCGGACACCATTCGGAGTAACAGGGTCAAAGCTTTGACCCAGCAACAATACTTGAAGCGAGTCCGCAAGATACTGAAATCAAAATTAAATGATGGAAACACAATCACAGCTATTAATACTTGAGCTGTGCCCCTAATCAGATACCCTGCAGGTATAATTGACTGGACAGTTAATGAACTAGAAATGGACAAGAAAACGTGGAAACTATTGACAATGTACCACATGTTCCATCCTAAAAGTGATATTGATCGATTATACCTGTAGAATTGGAGGTCGTGGATTGATACAAGTAGAACAAACTGTAGAAGAGGAGAAGCTTGGCCTCCATGACGATGTGAGCAACAGTGCAGAAAAACTTCTGAAAGCAGTTAAAAGCGAAAATGTCGTCTCTGGATCAGAGAACAAAAAGGACTACAAAAAGTGACCTACACCCACCAGCTTAATGCCTGGGCTGGAAAACCTTTACACGGACAGTATTTTAAAAACATTGATAGTGTCTGCAACAAGCAGGCTACTCGGACCTGGCTTGGTGACAGATTTTAACGCAAGGAGACTGAGGGCATTCTGTTTGCAGTCCAAGGACAGGCTTTGCAGACAAATGTAATGAAAACCAAGATCCAGGGCACCAGCAACAACAGCCTATGTCGATTGTGTAAACAATGGGATAAGACTGTAAACTACTTGATATGCGAATGTCCCAAGATAGCAAACACCGACTATAAACGCCGCTTCAATACATCCGTCAAGGCTTGGCAAATCAGCCTGAGAAAGTCCTAGTATAGACAATCAAGCAGGTCAAGATCTTGTGGGACTTCTGAATCCAAACACATCGACGTGTCGAGGCTAATACGCCTGACATAACACTAATTGATAATGACGACCGACGAGTGACCTTTATCGATATTGCCAGGGTGGTGGAGAAAGAACATGAAAAAAATTATAAGTACCACAAATTATGCCCAGAAACAACTCAACTGTGGATGAAGCACACGAAAGTGCTGCCAATAAATATAGGCGCACTAGAAACAATCTCACACAATTTTGACAAATATTTTAATCAACTGAATGTGCCAGCTATAACATCAGCTGAGTTACAAAGAGCTGCAGTAATCGGATCTGTGTCCATTCTTCGTCGATACCTGCAGGGAGCTTAGGTCCCAGGTAGGAACTCGAAGCCCTCAGGGTCAAGCCAATGATACTGTGAAACTCTTTGTATTCTAATATCGCTCCAGTTATCACTGTGTTTGTTATATATGAAGATAAAATGTACAGTGCATTTCCTTTCCCTGCTCTTTTGCTTGAAATTAATACAGAAACTGGCTGCATTTCAACATTAGATTAATAACATTTTTGTTATTAAAAACAATACAGTTTGAAGATAGAATTCTAACTGCAGAAGCAGGCAGCCCAATTGTGAGCTGCCTGGCCGGTTCGGGCGCAGTGGTAGCCAAACGGCTACAGCTGCATCCAACAGCAGCCAGGGAGGCGCCAGAGGCTCCTCCGAGGAAGGGGACGTTCGTTCCCTTCCCCAGGGTAAGCCAAGAGACTGGCTAATGGGTCTCTTCACGTCAGCGCTGGCTATTTAGCCAGCACACATGCAAGGGTCTCCATGTTGGGCCGCGTGGCCTGACATGGAGGATAGGATCCAGATGGTTCAGGATTGTGTGATAAATCAGCTATTTTCAACCAGTGCTGCAATACTGGTGTGCTAGGAATGGTCTCTGAAAAGTTGACAATGCCAACGTATGTTCATTGATAGAATAAACACAGAAATGCCCAAACACCCTGGGTCAGTGGTTCCCAACGTATGTGCCACAATGCCTTAGGGTGTCGTGGTACACTCACAGGAGAGTTTCAAGATGTTCCTAGTCGCCCCACCTACCTTGTTCCCCTGGGCACTGCCAGCATGGATCTCACCAAATCTCCCAAGATTTGGGCATTACCATCTTGGATCTCATGAGATTTTGTGAGCTCCAAGATGGCAACACCTTGGCTCAACTATGCAGCTGTGAGGGTGTCATAGCCCAGGTAGGTTTGGGAACCACTGCCTTAGGTTATAAACTTCTATCCAAAATTGTTTTTCAAGATATTCTTATCCTTTAAATACAAAAATATTCAATTTGGTTTGTAAATTTCAGACGTGTCTTGTTAGTTCAGCAATATACTTTTCACTTAACAGAAGGAAATCTGCCGATTTCCAAACTAGTAGTTTCTCTCCATGGTAAGAACATAAGAAGAGCCCTGCTGGATCAGGCCAAAGGCCTATCTAGTCCAGCTTCCTGTATCTCACAGTGGCCCCACCAGGTGCCCCAGGGAGGCATGAGACAACAAGATGCTTGGATCCTGTTGCCACTCCCTTGCACCCCGTACTCTGAAGTAGCCCACCACCAATGTAAGGAGGTTGCACAATCCATCATTGCCTATAGCCCATGATGGACTTTTCTTCCAGAAATCCGATCAATCCCCTCTTAAAGGCATCTAGACCAGATGCCATCACCACCTCCTGTGGCAAAGACTTCCACAGACTAACCACCTGCTGGGTAAAAAACTACTTCCTTTTATCTGTTTTAACTCTCCCAACCCTCAGTTTTAGCGGATGCCCCCTGGTTCTGGTGTTTTGAGAGAGGGAAAAGAACATCCCTCTATCGACTCTATCCCTTCCGTGCATTATTTTGTATGTCTCAATTGGTAAAATTTTCCAAGATTTTCCATGTCTTGGAATTTTCCAAGATATTTACAGCCCAATCTTGTGCTTGCACAGTCATGCCTTGACATCCACAAGGGTTCTGTTCCAAAAATTGATAATGACATTTGCAGTTCAGGGCGCTCAACCCTCTGAACACGACTGGAGCTATGCCAGGGATGCAGCACGTGGCCTCCTCAGCCCTCAGAATGTCTTCTAAGGGCTTTAAAGCATCATCACTTCTGTTTTTTCAGGGGAAATCAGAAGGGGCATCCTGAGGGCTGGGGAGACAGCATGCAGCATCCCCAGCCCTCAGAACACTTCCTGGACATGACCAGCTGCATTTAGAGGGTAGAAGTCAGTCCATCTTCCAAGTTCGGAACCCAAAGATTTATAAATAAATATATTTATTAATCCATGGATACCAAATTAGCCTGTACACTCAAAAGTAAATCTTATTTGGTTCAACAGGATTTACTCCTCAGGGCCTACAATTCTGCTAACTGAGCCAAAGTGTGTGTGTGTGTGTGTGTGTGTGTGTGTGTGCGCGCGCGCATGTGTGTGCGCATGTGTGCACATGTGCACAAACATATATTATCTTCAAGGTCTAAACACCACTCTGAAGTCTTCTAAGCCTAAGTTAACATTCTGATTTTGACGTTTTCACCATGGAACTATTTCATTCCATTCAGGCAGGTGGTGTGGACTGATGGATGGTTGAGCTGCTGGTATTGCTTGAAGCTAAGCAGGAGACTAAGCAGGAACATAAGAACATAAGAAGAGCCCTGCTGGATCAAGCCAAAGGCCCATCTAGTCCAGCTTCCTGTATCTCACAGTGGCCCACCAGGTGCCTAAGGGAGCTCAGTAGATAACAAGATGCTTGCATCCTGTTGCCACTCCCTTGCACCTGGCATTCTGAACATCAAAATGATGTTCTTTTGACTTTTTGTATATACAGTTGTTTTATGTTATTTTTTTAAATTATCACAGTAATATACTCATTTTAAAACACAAAACAGGGTGCACCTCCCAACTCTCAGAGATGGTGTGCTTCTGCACCTCAGTCAATGGCATATTTAACAAAATGGCTGCTCACTGTGAATCTGTGGTCTTGTTTTTCAATGGGAGAGGGAATGTCAAGCTGTGACAAGCTGGTGTACCCATTTTGGCAGGTCAGAGTTGCTGTAGAGCTGATTAGTCACCACAAGTGAGTGGTGTGTGTGTGTGTGTGTGTGTGTGTGTGTGTGTGTGTGTG
>JAJKFI010000001.1:35956271-35985742 GCA_029204185.1 Lerista edwardsae | reverse complement strand
CTCTCTCTCTCTCTCTCTCTCTCTCTCTCTCTCTCTCTCTCTCTCTCTCTCTCTCTCTCTGGTCTTCTTTCCTTCAATTTTTCAGCAATTGGAGTGGCAGTGAAAAATGAGGAAGAAAGGGATTGGTAGAAATCCTAAATCAAGCAGGGCTGCTGGCAATGCTTTTTGGGGTGAAGACGGAGATTCCTTCTCTCAGACCAAATTATGGTCTACTTACACATCAGATTAAATTATGCATAAGCATCCACTGGAAGAGACGGGGGGGGGGTTACTTTGATCACCACCATCACCCTATTCTGCAAGAGCATCTTCTCCTGCCAGCCCAATCCTCCAACTTC
Source organism: Lerista edwardsae (assembly GCA_029204185.1). Classification (NCBI taxonomy): domain Eukaryota; kingdom Metazoa; phylum Chordata; class Lepidosauria; order Squamata; family Scincidae; genus Lerista; species Lerista edwardsae. The sequence continues at coordinate 35,985,404 of JAJKFI010000001.1, read as the reverse complement.
TGCCTCTTTACCAATGCAAAAATGAGTTGAGTTCAAAATAGGACCTGGCATACCTATAGGAATTAAAAATATGTACTGTACATGCAGAATTTGCACAGCAAATACAAGTTTACTGCAGACTTCTTACAAGGCATCACAACACTACGTACCTCTGTGGGCAGTTTTCTTCCCATGGTGCACTAGTTTTACTTCTTTGGGTTTCTGGGCTACTTTCATTTCTTGACTTTTTAAAACTAAGAATTGCAGAAAAATGCATTTTTGTAAAACAGCCAACATTTTTTTTAAAAAAATAATTTGAAGGCATTTTAAAATCCTACACTCTAAAATAATTTCCAGGCATTTATTTTTCATGCAAAATTTTCCCAATGATTACCTTCCATTGGGAAATAAATAAGCCATTATCAGGAGCAGCTGGGACTAGAACTGGAGCCTCCTGATCTGTATTGAACTGGTCCTTGTGGCAAGTCAATGGTGAGCAGAAAGCAGGTTGAAATAGCTGTTTGCTAAGAGTCAAACCACTGATTCCCTTAAACATCTCATGAACATTTGAACTGAAACCTAAAAGCTTCTCTCATTTAAGAAAAAGCACCTGAAAGGGTGGAGCTAGTGGTCGGTCAAGTCAGGCCCTGGCCAATTCTATTAAGGATCCCTCAATACTGAACACTCCATTTACTAGATTCATTTATTATTGACACTCCATGGGCCACCAAGGGGAGCCAAGCAAGGAAAATGCAAGGATTTGCCCCAAGGCTCCTAGCAGCTTGGTGTGGGGACTGTGAGAAGGGAGTGTGTGACATAGCATATGGGATTAACTCTTGCCCCTTGCACAAACCGTTGCTTCAGTGCCTATAGTATTCATTACTGAATATACTAGCAACAGGGAACGTCCAATTGTCAGCATGAAAATAGAACAAGCGAGAGTTAAAATACATACATACTCCTATCTTTGCAGCCCAATAGCCCTCATGGCTTTTTCTTAAATAAGGAGGGCTTCTAGGTTGAAACATATCTGTTAATGATGCATCAAAGAGAACATCTAATATGGCCCTTATCTTCCCAGGTACTAACATACTCAACATAAAGCAGACATTTAGTCCCCTCTCTTCTGGCTCATATACAAAGCTTCCAGGGTCTTTGCCTGCACAACAATCAAATGCTGCCTTTGTTTCTTTTTGGCAGACTTGAACTTGTCTGAGTAGACTCCCCAGCATTCTTCCATGTTATACCACCTATGTTTGCCTTTCCACTTCTGGAAGGGCCTCCTGCAGATTCTCACACTGCCCTTTCTCCTGAACTCAGATTCCATTCTGCCGTGACATGTGTCTCTGGCACCTAAACACTTGACTGTTCATGTCCCAGTGCTGACAACATGGAGTGGAGTTACAGTGGGAATTTGAACCCAGATTTCCCTAGTTCTAGTCTTAGGAACTGGGTTCAAATTCCCACTCAATCATGAAGTTCACGAGGTGGACCTACGGCCAGAGTTGTTCTGAAAAGAAAAAGCAGGAGTTAAGGGAGAAAAGTCCCCTGAGAACCTGGGAGAAAGGATACATATCACAATAAATAAGCAAGCCTAGCCTTGATTCACCTGGCTTTAGGGCGAGTCAAGCCACAAGGTTAACTGGGCTGTATGTGAATGGGTGAGCATGGAGTGCTCATTCCAACAGGAAATTTGTATTCATTGTGAAATTAGGAGGAGAAGGTTCTAGAAACCTGCAGGCCCCTGTGCATCCCTGTTCCAGCTGATGCTCTGAATCATACATTCCCAGAATCTAGAGACAGGAAGTGATATATACTGCAATGACACTGCAAAGATAGGAAATCTGTGAGGCAGAAGAACTAAGGGTGGTGAGGGTTGATGGTTATGCAGAAGGAAAACGGAAGTCCTACTTCTTATTGACAAAAGCCTATACAGCATAGTCAATCCTTGTTAATCACATACTTTGTTCCCACAGATTTGCTTATCCATGGGGAACAAGAGTGCAACTTGCCCCGCACCATTCGCAGTCTGTTCTCAGCTATCTGCAGCACCTGAAGCCCCATCCTGAAGCTATCAGTGGCCATCCTGAAGCTAATCACAGGCACTATTCTGAAGCTACCCACTGCTGTCAGCTACCCCTCTCCCTAATCCTATTGATCCCATAGGATCAATGACTCCATATCTTCTGATTTGGTATCTGCTGGGTTTTCCGAGAACCTAACCCCAGCAGATAACAAGAACTGACTGCATTTAGGGACTGTGCTCCTTTGGCAGGAAGGAGTATAAAGAAGCCCATTTTCACATATAGCTTCAAAATATCCAGTCAAATCATTGACTGAATGCCTCTGTTTTCTTTGTTTGCACCACAGCTTGCAAGATGCTTTTCTCAGGAAGGATCCCCCATGAGAAATGCCTCAGTTGGAGGTAGCTCAAAAGCAGATTGCAAGCCTGTTCTCACCAACTTCTCAAGCCTGAAAAGGCTGAGATTGCCCGCTAGAGTCACTTCCAATGCACTATTCACAGAGCAACAAAGGATTTAGTGAAGAGTGGAGGGCTACACAGAGTAGCATTCTTTACTTACAGAAAGCAGCTATCTGTGACAGACCCCACTTGATGCAGGCAATTTGCCAGTTTGATTTCTGAACTGTTAGCCTCAACCTTTGCATTCATGAACTCATTTTCTCATTCTTTCGTAATGGAAAACTTGCAAAACGGTTAGCAAAGTGGCCATACAAGGTGTGAAATTAGAAAATGAGTTAGGATTTCGGTCATATCATTATAATGCTAGAGCTGAATCTGGTAAAATGAAAGGACCTTTTTCTGAACAGCAAACTGCAGAAAAAAATTTGTGTGCATGTATGTGTGCATGTCCTGGATCGCTGTCTGGAGGCAGTTGGGGGCTGGATGCGGGCGAACAAGCTGAAATTAAATCCGGATAAGACAGAGGTGCTTTTGGTTCGGAAATCCACAGCTCGGGTATTGGACTATCGTCCTGCTCTGAATGGGGTCGCACTTCCTCTGAAGGAGCAGGTTCGCAGCTTGGGGGTTCTCCTGGATTCACAGCTACACCTGGAGTCCCAGGTGGCGGCGGTGGCCAGGGGAGCCTTTGCTCAGCTTCGGCTGATCCGCCAGCTGCGGCCGGCCGTACCTGAGCTGTGCGGACCTGGCCACAGTGACCCATGCCCTAGTGACATCAAGATTAGATTATTGCAATGCGCTCTACGTGGGGCTGCCTTTGAAGACGGTCCGGAAATTACAACTAGTACAGAACGCGGCGGCTCGGGTGGTTGCTGGGGCACGTCGGTTTGACTCTGTCGAGCCGCTGCTTCGGCGACTACACTGGCTGCCGGTTCTGTTCCGGGCCCAATTCAAAGTGCTAGTTTTGACTTTTAAAGCCCTTTATGGCTCGGGTCCGGGGTATTTGAGGGACCGCCTCCTTCTATATAATCCAACCCGTACTCTTAGATCATCTGGGGGGGCCCTTCTGACTGTGCCGCCACCAGGAGAAGTAAGAGGAGTGGCGGCCAGGAAGAGGGCCTTCTCGGTGGTGGCCCCCCAACTCTGGAACACCCTTCCCCTCGAATTGAGAACTGCTCCCTCTCTGTTTACATTTCGGCGGGGGCTGAAGACCTTTTTATTCCAAAAAGCTTTTAATTGCTGACAGGTTGGCTGGCTGGTTATTATGATCCACGGGGCTTGTGTCTTATTTTATTTTTTAATTGTTTTTAAATTGTTTGTGTTTTTTAATCTTGATCGTTTACTGTTTAATACTGTTTTTAACTGTTTTTAATGTTAACTGTTATATTTTATTTTTATCCTTTTTAATATTGTAAGCCGCCTTGGACATCTGCCTTGGCAGAGGAAAGGCGGGGTAGAAATTTCTTAAATAAATAAATAAATAAATAAATGTGAACTAATCTTGGGCAGTGCATTTTATGTATTATATGCCGAAGCTATTTGCTATGTATATAGCAGTCAGAGTGTTTAATCACAGAAGCTCTCCAGATACCAGGATTATCTCCAGAAGAACACTTAAGAGGGGGCTGAAACTGATTCAGATTCTTTGAAAAGGGCTGAGATGTGAATTTCATGGGTGAGTTCTGCTTTTTTTCTGGCAGTAACAGATGACTAGTGACCTTTTCAACAATTAACAAGAGGATAAGATTTGAAGATTAGGCTTAAAAGGGTTACTCAGAAGGCATTTTTTAAATGTGTTCTATGAGAGTGAGCACTAGGACAAAGAGGGATGGTTAGATCATGTCCTTAAGCATTTTAGCTCAGATTTGTACAAATGTTAGGGATATTATATGAGGATTCTTGCTGGCCAGGCTCCAGCATCTTATCTTCTGCACCACTGAGACAGTAGCTCTGCTGAAGGGATCGTAGGGCAAACCTTGCTACCTAGGCTCCAAAGTACCCACTGAAGTGACCCAGTGAACCAATGCAGCTCCACCTAGTGTCAAACTCAAGACCACCAGTCTGAGCCTCCTGTTTTGGGAATAAGACAGTCCTGATAAACTGAGCTCCTGATTGCCACCTCTCTGCACAATAGCTGCTGCATTTGGAACCTGAAAATTGCCCATGTGGAATGTGCTGTTTTTGCCTCTGCCTACTAGCTTTGTCTTAAGCCCACTTTCCACATGCAGGAAACTGAAACATACTGTATTACCTGAGTTGGCAAATGAGGGGCAACGTTTTCGAATGTACCTTTACCTAATAAATACACTGTGATTGTCCTTGTTTGCTGGTTTTCTATATGCAAGGAGTGTTTTTCATGAAGGAGAGCATTTAAAAATGCTGAAGCATTCACTTTCATTTGAAATGCAGCGTTCCATTTCACCATATTCTGCTGCATCTATAGATCAGTCTCAGACTGTGACTCTTGACCATCATAGGCTGATGACTTGCTCCTATCTTTCTTTGGAGATCCTGTTATCACTTGGGGTGCCACCCCTCAGGAAAACTCTGACAAGACCCAGTTGTGAAACAGGTTTGTTGTCACATAGGTGAAAAAGGGCAGGCCTCAGATATGTGCCATTTTGAGTCAGAATGCAGAATGGGCCAGAATGCACACTCCTGTTCTAGACATACACACTGCACATACACAACCTCTCTTTGCTTTCTTTCAGGAATTTATGATATTGTTTCAATGGAAGAATTTTTAAAATAACTTCAAGGAAACAAATATATACATTCAGCTGATTCACCAGTCATGTTTTCAACACTTTGAAATCCTGGAAATCCTTGCTTTTGTACAGATGCACAAATTCCTTCCTGCACTTCCACTGAAACCATCTGTTTCATTCCACCTGCACTTGGACTAATTTTCTTAATATCTATTTAGGTAATTTAAAATTCCATCTGGGGCATTGTTTGGCAGACACAGTTCAGCTACAGTAAAAAAGATCTGGGATGAAATAATAGACATAAGGATAAGCTTTTTATTATTTATCATTTTCAAAGTACTTTTCAACATGTCATTTATCATTTTTAGGAGTTCACCATATTTTGGATGTTTGAACTAATGGGCTGGGTTTTAAGGTTTGTTTATTTTTTTACACAAAAGAAGCAGGAGTAAAGAAAGGATTTCAGGAGTCATTATATAATCTCAGAAGTGGACAGCTATGGAATAAAGGGATATAATATATCCAACTGAATCCTACTTCACAAGCAGAGCTTTCCTTAACTTGGATTGAGGAATGGAACACATGCCAAATTCCCTGTGGCTTCTGTTCTGCTTCTTGAGAGAATTATGTTTGCCTACTCAAGCCCTCTGAGAAACACAGAAATTCAGTCTATCCAGTTATATTATACCACAATAGTGTTTATCATGATTAAAAGCAGAACAGGATTTATGCAGCATCCAAAGCCCCAAATCAACTAAGGTGATTTATAATGCACCATTAAAATGCAAATTGCTTTACTGTCTTTTTTCACTCATTCTTTCAATAATTCTGTGCTGTAACATTCATGTTACAAATATATTTAGCTATCACCATATAGGTATGGTAGACCATACCTAAGATTAAAGAAGAGGATGAACACAGATTTTTTTCAAGGCCAAGAAGGCCAACAGGTCCAGATCCAAACAGTGGCTCTTTCCAGCTTTAAAAATGAATAAGTACAGTATTTAGAATATTTTCCCTTAGACTATTTTACTGGTGCCCTTTATGCACACTTTCCAACTGTTTTATCATTACCTTTTTATCGGTGATGGTGCAATTATTTTGGTTGTTCCTTCATTCTCTACAGGGTGTGTAACAACTTGGTTTGTACAATGTGATCCTGAAAGAAAAAAACAATGTAAATAAAACAGTTATAATGTTGGTGAACTGATGTAGCATAATGGCTAATGCTGCAATCCTATATGCACATACCTATGAATTAGTCCCACTGACTTCTGTGGGGCTTACTTCTGACCTTAGTGGGCAGGCCAGAAGCCGCATCCAAACCCTGGTCCCAGGCCACACAGCTTGCTTGGAGCTGCGCCTGCTAAACAGCAGATGCAGGTTAGAGCAAGCCTATCAGGGCAGCAGGCACCTACCCTGGGGTAAGGGTGCAAATGTGCCTTTGAACTGTGGAGGCGCCAGCCAGTTCCTAACTTGCGCTGGATATAGCACAGGCACACCAGCCTGTCCACTCCAGCGCAAGTTAGGATTGCGCTCTCATTCATTAAAGAATTGCTACAACCAGTGGTGTCATTCAAATGATTTAGGAACAGGAACTCACTTTTGATTGGCACTTGTCAGGAACCCGGAACCAGCCACGGAGCCCGTTAGGATCCGGAACGCCCATTCTGGTCCGTTCCCCTTGAATGACTTCACTGGCTATAACTCTCGGAGATACATTTCTCACACTGGAGATAACTGTTTACCTCTTTAAAGAGAAGAAATCTCCATAAACCCTAGCCCATATTGTGAAAGTGTTGCAAAACAATTTATTATATCACACAATAGGAAATCAATTCAAGCCATCAGTATCATAACAAATGGGAACAGGCTGATGAAAGAGAGGAAAAACTAAGAACCTTCTAAGCCAGGGATTTTCAAACTGGGATATTGCACCGCCCCAGCCTGAAGAGCCCTGCTGCTTTCCTCCTAAGGTGTGAGAGCAGAAAAATGACAGCGATGTGATTAAAAAAAAAGAATTAAAAAAAATATCACCACACACTTGCGGCTTCACAATCTCAACCAGGAAATGGATTGCAATCTTTTTTTTTTCATTTCTAATGCATATGGAGCCCTGCAGAGGGTCCTAAGGGCTTCCCAATCCTCCAGGACAATGGGGCAGCATGTAGTACGCCCCCCCTCCAGACCCATTATGTCCCCAGAAGCGACGCAATTGCATAGCTGCCATTTCACTGCCCCCACAAGCACTTACAGCAGTCCTCAAACTTCCGGAGAGTTTGAGAACCACTGTTCTAAGCCAATGCTTGGAGCAGCAGGGCTGTGTGAGCATAGCCCTTTTAAAATGGTAAAATCCTATTGGGGGAGTTGAATACTGCTCCCTAAAAGCACAGAATTGGAAGAGGTTTTTAAGGCCATTTAGTCCAATCCCCTGCTATGTCTCCTCATAAAAAGCAGAATGTTAAACTTTTGAAAAGGGCTTCACATGCACAGTGGCAATCCTACAAGGGGGTGTGTGGCAAAATGCTAAGTGTTGCAGAATCCCGAGCTCCTGTGTAATGTGGTCCTTCCTCCTCATCTTCAGAGCCATTTGCAATTCAGAGAAGTGGCTCATAAGCTCTGCTCTCCAAGCCACAAATGGCTCTGGAGGTGAGGGGGAACAGCTGCATTACACAGGAATTCAGGCTCCTGCAATACTTAGCACTTTGCATTTTGCCCCACCCCCACTGCACATGCACAGCCCCTAGCTTTTGGATGGTAGAGAAATATCTTATCAGTTCATTAGTTCATCTAGGTCAGTAACACTGATATTAACTGGTAGCTCCCGTGTTTCAGAGAGGGATCTTTTCCAGCCCTATCTGGACTGGGATTGCCAGGGATTGAACTTAGAATCTTCTATTACATACAAAGCAAGTGTTCTACCATCTACATCTCTTCTTCTATAGGCACCCATTTGTGCATGTGGTTCCCTATCCACCTTGGAATAGGCAGGCAGAAGTCTGCTTCATTGCCCCAAGCTGGATAGAGGCAAAAGGTTCCCATCATTGCAGAATTCTATTCCCCTTACTCTTAATATGAAGTTTGGTTACACGGAGAAATTTTGTTTTGAATCAAAGCTGAGATTCTAATGTTAAACCATTAATCCGCACATCCAGGTGTGGTTAACCAGTGCATTCAAAGTGGTATTTTACGAAGACAAATTGGACAAGGGAATGTTTCGGTTCAGCTAATTCATGTTCCAAAAGAACCTAACAATTGGAAAGGTACAGGAACCCGGGCAAAGAGATAAGACACAGTATAGTTAAGAAGTATGACCAGCCAATGAAAATAAGCCTATGAAGATGAAAAGACCTTTAATATCTATATGGATTGCAGTATTGCCTCTTGTAATATTATCCAAAAAGCAAACTATAGTTAGCGGACAGGTGGATTTCTTTTTTAAAACACATATTATAGTATAAAAGAAACAGGTAATATAAGTGGTAATTTACAAAGCCTTGAGCTAAGAAGTTAGCTTTCCCACTTCAATAATCATTGTGCCTCAAGGAAACAAAAGCCCTTCAAAGACTCATTCAAAAGTCCTCAACATGGAATGATTTCTTTGGAATGATTTACACATGTCTACAAAGGAACAATTAGCGTGCCATAGATTCCTGCAGTTTTAGGGCAATACTTCAACGAAGAAATGAGAATAGGGTAGTGTTACCAGTGCTACCAATGGTAGTGGTAGCTTGATTATTATTCCACGCTTTAGAACTAACAGACTGGATGAACAAGAAACCAAACCTAAAGCAACCTTTAACATTTCAGCATCCAAACATACCATACAACAAAGCAATTATCCCTCCTCCAGAATATTCTGTCCTCCTAGTCTATATATATAAAAATGGACGTTTGTGTGTATGTATGTATGTATGTATGTATGTATGTATGTATGTATGTATGTATGTATGTTCCTTATACAAATCTCCGTCCCTTGACCCACGGCCACGAAACTTGGCACACACGTTCCTTGCAGCCTGGAAGGAATCACTGCGGGGGTCAGACCCCCCTACGGCCCCCCGTTTTTCAGGGAGGGGGCCGGATCGTCAGGAACCAAGGGGATTGCATGGGGCTACAGGTCTGCTGCCACCCTGTGGTCACAGACGATTCTGCAGCAGCTCAGCTGAAACTGAGCAGAACAGAAAGTGAAACTAATATAAAGTGCTTCGCCTGCGTGGCCTGAGTGGGCCAGGGAGGAAAGAGCAGGATCCACAGAGTTCCAGCAGCCAGTCGGATCTGAGAGGGGCCTATGCAGTGATGTCATCCGAGCGCGCCAGGTACCGGAACGCTCGGATGATTGACAGCCCTCCGCCCCTATGGCGGAGGGCTGCCACGCCCCCCCAAGCCTCACCGCGCCGGAATCGCTCCATTTTAGAGCGATTCCAAGCGCAAGGGAGGGCGGGCGGGCCCAGCAGCAGCTCGCCCGTCCTCCGAGGCAGCGGAGCGGCCCGGGACCTCCGCGGAGGAAACGGAACGGAGTTCCGGGCCGTTCCGGCTGAATGACACCACTGGGCCTATGTCCAGGGAGCTCACAGGCCACCTCTGCCTGTTTCTCATACGTGAGGGCTGGACCTGCAGACAGTAAGTGGGACCTTCATGTTGCTCTCTTAGTTGATGCTGTCCCTGTTTCCTCATTCATTTCACAGTAATAGTGTGCATTGTGGGTTCCAGGTCATCAATACTGTTTTATTTCAGGGACGGGTTCTATATGTCTACATATGGATCTCACTATGTCATGCTTTTGAGGGAGGTTTGCATTTTTGTGTGTATGTTCCACCATTCCTCTGGAACGCCTGGAACGATGTGCACCACACGTGGTGCACTCCTTCCTTACGATCTGGACAGATATGCTGTGGGGGTAGGGGCCCCCATACGCCCCCAGAGGTGGGGGTGCACTGCAGAACACACTCATTCCTCCTCCCAGTAGAGCCTGGGGATGATTTCTGCCCCCGGGCAACGCCGGGTCACAAACAGCTAGTATAGTATAACACTTGAGTGGATGAGGCTCAAGGTGACAGTAACCAACTGTGTGGTCAAATTTAGAGGGGGGGGAAATGATCCATTTAGATCTACAATACCACCATCCATAGTTTCACTTTCATCTGAAGGCTCAATTTAAGGACGTGAATGTCTATAGAATAACTAAGTTGGGCCTTCAAGGCCTTCTATTTCAACTCCCACTTGAAGGAGGAAAATCCTCTCTAGAGCAAAAAGTGTCTGTCAAGACCTCCAATGAAGGAGAGCCCACCAGTGACTGCTGAATCATTCCTACTGTTAAGAATTCCTGATTTGCAAACAGAATCTTCTCTCCTGTAGCTTAAATCCATTTGATCTAGTTCACCTCTCTCAGGTAGCAGACAATAAATCTTTGCTGTTTTCCATGAGACAGCCCTTGAGATATTTGAAAAACACTATCATGTCCAGCCGAATCTCCTTGCAGTTTGTACCCATTGGACCTAGTTCTACTGTCAAAGGCAGATGAGAACAGATTTGTCCCTATTTGAAGAGTGCTATCATATTCCCTCTCAGTCTTCTCTTGTCCAAGCTAAACATACCAAGCTCCCTCAACCTTTCCTCATAGGACTTGTTTTCCAGCCCCCTGATCATCTTCGTTGCTCTTCTCTGAACCTGCTCCAATTTGGCTGCATCTTTCTTGAACTGAGGTGCCCAGAATTGGACACAGCACTCCAGGTGAGGTTGCACCAATGTGGAGTAAAGCGGAACCACAACTTCTCGTGATTTGGACACTATGGTTCTATTAATGCAGGCTAAAATTGCATTAGCCTTCTTTGCAGCTGAATCACACTTCTGACTCATGTTCATCTTGTGATCCACTGCAACGCCAAGAACCCTCTCACATGTTGTGCTGCCAAGCCAGGTTTTCCCCATTCTATACCTGTGTTTTGGGTTATTTTTGCCCAAGTATAGAACCTTGCATTTTTCCCTGTTGAACTTCATCTTATTCTTTTCAGCCCAGTATTCCATCTTGTCAAGGTCTTCCTGAAGGCTTTTACTGTCTAATATAGTGTTTGCTACTCCTCCCAGTTTTGTGTCATCCACAAATTTGATGAGGTCCCCTTGTATCCCTTCATCCAAGTCATTGATGAAGATGTTAAAGAGAACCGGGCACAAGACAGAGCCCTGGGGCACGCCACTTGAAACTGTCTTCCAGTTGGAAGCATAGCTATTGACAATCACTCTTTGTGTACGGTTATCCAACCAGTTGTGGATCCACCTAACAACGGTTTTGTTTAGTCCATATTTTTCCAGCTTGCTGATTAAGATGTCATGTGGAAGTCAAATGCTTTACTGAAGTCAAGAGAAATCATATCCACAGCATTCCCACCATCCAATAAGCTAGTCACCCGATCAAAAAAGGAGATGAGATTTGTCTGGCAAGATTTGTTTTTGACAAATCCATGTTGAGTTCTGTTAATCACGAAGTTGTTGTCTAGGTGTGTGCAGATAGTATGTTTTATCTTTTGTTCCAATATCATCCCGGGTATTGAAGTTAGTGCTTTGTCAATGTGCTATGAGATTAAAAAGGCTGAAAATCGCTGATCTAGTCTGTATGTTACTAGCTTGCTAATCAAGATGTCATGGGAAACCCTGCTGAATGTTTCACTGAAATCAAGATAAATTACATCTACAGCATTCTCACCATCCACTACGCTACTAACTTGATGGAAAAAAGACAGGATTTGTCTGGCAAGATTTATTTTTGACAAATCCATGTTGGCGTCTAGTAATCACTGCATTAACATCCAGGCATGTACAGACCTACTGTTTTATAATTTGTTGTAATATCCTTCCTGGTCCCGAAGTCAGGCTGACAGGTCTGTAATTTTTTGGGTCTCCCTTTTTCCTTTCTTTGAAGATTGGGACAATGTTAGCTCACCTCCAAGTTTGTGAAACCTCCCACACCACCCAGGATTTCTCAAAGATAATTGACAGAGGTTCACAACAATAAGTTTTTTTTTGTACTCTAGGATGCGGTTCATCTGGTTCAAATAACTTGAATTCATTGAGGCCAATTAGGAAGTTCTTAACCAGCTCTTTGTCAATCATAATCTGCAAACCTGTCTTGTTTCCATTTACAATATTCTTGTGGGGTCTCATGCATTTCCCCCTGCCCCACAGCCAATGAGTCAGCATAAATGTTTGCATAACTCCCCTTTTAGGAGAATAAGCAGCGATCCTCTTTGTTTGAACATACCTTAAGTATGGATGGGGGTGTGCGGCTCTTTGCATCCCTGGCCAGCTTCAGCTCATAGTGACCTTTTGCATTCCTCTCTACAAGACTGTGCTACTTGACTCTATTCGTCTTTGGAACAATCACCAATCTTCCCTGTCCTATACATATTCTTTTAAATCTTCAGTTCTTGACTAAGCTTTTTGTGCAGTTATACTGGCTTTTGCAAATGTTTCCCCTTTTCCCTGGCATTGGAACTGTTTTTGATTTTACTTGTAGCATCTGCTTCTTTTGGTACTCCATCTTGGGCTCTTTTTCCCATTAGTTCATCTACCCATGGAATCCTACCCAACATTTCTCTGAGCTTATTAAAATTAACCTTCTTGAAATGTGATGTACAGGTTTCACTATACTGGCATGCCCCAGTATCTGCTGGGGTTCTGTTCCAGACCCTCCTGTGAATACCTGAAATCGTGGATACGGGGGATGCCTTTTTAAAAATAGGGGAAACATAGGTGGTTTAGCTGCAACAGGGTAAAAAAAAAAGATTGTTTAATGTTCCCCTATCTCTTTTTATATGTGTACCAGTAACTATTATATCCATGGATAACTAATCAGTGGATACTGGAGCACACTTCTATATTTATTTATTTATTTATTTATTTATATCCCGCCTTTCTACCTCCAGGGAGGTCCCCAAGGCAGCTTACAACATTAAAACAAGTACAGTAACACAGTAATAAAACTTTCAGGCCAGTGAAGGTTTCTATAGGAGATGGTGTTAGAAGAAATGCCTGGAGGCACTTCTCCCCTTCAGGGCATGCAGATTTTAAGCACTCCCTGGGAAAGTGCGAGAGAGGCTGCACTAACAATCTGTTCAGGCCAGTGCTGGCCTGTATGAGTTATAAGCTCCCTCTGGTCTGAGTACTTCTTCTTGGCTTCTCATAAGACAGAGAATTCTAGCATTCCATAGTCACTCTCCCCCAAAGTTCCTACTGCTGTAACCTGGTGGATCCCCTATTGCAATGATGGTGAACCTTTTGGGCTCAGCGTGTCAAAACTTAGGAAAATGTTTGCATAATTCCCCTTAACTTGGCTTTGCTGGTGTGACAACCTCCCCCAAACAGAAGAGAAACAATTCTCTATATTTAATTTATTTATTTATTTATTTATTTATTTATTTAAACAAAAATACAGTCCTACCATGTGTGGTGCTATGTATTACCTAAAGAAACATCTAATAATTACAAAAATGAAAAATGATTAATACAAATTCAGTTTTTATCATGTATTGATTAATGCTGGTGTGTCATCCCAAACGTTGTGGTGTGTCACCTTTGACACGCGTGTCATCACTGCATTGGTTAATATCAGGTCAAGGATGGCCCCCTTCTTCCACCTTCTGAAAGAGGAAGTTATAATCAAGACACTCCCCAGTTACAGTACTCACCGGATACAGATTTGCACACCACTGACGTATAGCAAAATAAAATACATTTCTTTTTTAATTACTTTTGTCACCAGTATTGGGTCCTGGTGCTGTGAAACCTTAAAATTAAATGGCTTGCCATGCAAGAAACCAAACTGTTTCAAAAATTGTTTCAGAAATGCAGAATTTGTATGCCCCTTTTGGTTGGGTATCAGAGGATATCAATATTCAGGGTTTTTTAAGTTAGGTGATAAATAGTACCCATGGGATCAATCCAGAACAAGTTAGACATTCTTAAGTATCATTTAAATACACACACACACACACACACACACACACACACACACACACACACACACACACACTGTATATAAAAATTTATTTCTCTCTTGTGTTGTGTGTGTACTTATGCCCCATTGATTTCAATGAAGTTTTTGATGCTCTTGAAATTTGGATTGTGTGGTGTTTTACACAAAACTCGAGAAGTCTTTGAACAGAATCATCAACTGTTTTAATGGAAGAAAATTTGCTTGAATAATAAGTGTAGGAAATGAAAGAGCCTGTTAAATCAGGAATTCTGCATGGCGTAAGGACCAGAAACCTGAACTCATCTGAAATCTTAAAAACATTTTTTAAACACCAGAAAGTATTACTTTTTTATTTGTGCCTTATACAATGGCAGAAGTTCCCTAGAGGCCATTCTTTATTTTAAAGTATGAAAAAATAAAGAGGCTTCTACTCATAAGAACATTACAAACGTGAAAATTGTCTGTCTGAAAATGTATATTTAAAAAACCCAGATAATTCAGCTTTTGATACTTCTGATTAAACATACTGATACTCTTTTCCAAGAGCTGGGTGCCACATATTCTGCAAAGCAGATCAAAAGCAAATAGATGTATTGTTCCATTGTTACAGAATTCAAAGGATCAGTAAAATAGTATCTTTATTCTATTCATTATCCACTTATTGGTAGAGCAAGCCAATACTACAACAAAGAGGAGCTTGCTGCATATGTGATGAACCCCCTCCCATTTTTTGCCTATTTTCACCAGGTTTGTATCTTTCTAGCACCTCTGAGGTGATACTTTAGCATTCTGAGGGAGCTGCTGAGTCATTCAAAGTCAGAAGCCATGTTTGCCCTATTGTGTTGTTTTATTGTTCCAGCATCTTCTCACACTGACCAGTAAAGAAAGGATCTGGGATTGAGTTCACTGGACTGAAACTCACCTAATTCCCAGAAGAGGGAAACTCAAATGGCTGAGGTGATCCCCAGTATGCAATCCCACAGGTCATACAAACACCTTTATCACCTAAGTCCGATATTAAGAATACCTGATGTTCCACAGGGACACAGAGCGCAATCCTATACTTTGCCGGCCTGGTGACATAGCAGGGCTGTATCCTAAAGCCCATTAGGAGGCAGCAACAGCAACATGCAGGACAAGGGGAGGTTTTTCCCTTGCACCCACGTAAGCCCCGGTCGCCCCTATGAGCCTGCTTGGATCTGCGCCTGCTGTTTTGCAGGCCCAGAGGAACATGCACAGACGTGGCCTGAATCGGGGCCACCATGGCCAGGGACGAGCATTAGGATACGGAACACTGGCTGACCTGCGTCACTTCCTGTTGCCACCCACTGTGCCACCCAGTTACGCTTCTAGCATGCCTCTGTAACACCCTCGTGGAGGTCCTGTGCTGACCAAGTAACGCCGACGCTTGACTGGCGCACGGCCGAGCATGACCAAGCGCTGCCAACGGTTGCAGTAGCGGCCAAGCGCTGGCACTGCTGCTCGTGCTGGTCCAGCGCAGATACGGACGTGCTTTACAGCATGTTTGTGACAGCGTTCAGCTGGCACAAGAGCTTAGCGCCAACGCAAGGAGGTATAGGATTGCACTGTCACTCACCCATCCCTGCTAAAGAGTGGGTGCAAGGATGAGAATCTGGAGCACTGAATAAATAAGGCAAAGACTCCAAGAAAGTCATCCCAGTTTTTTGTTTGTTTGCCACTTGCACTAACATTCTTATCAACTTTTGATAATTCCTGCCTTTCCCCCAACTTTTGCTAGTTCACCAGCGCTTTGGTTTTTATCCTCGCATCTTTCCTGCCACTGTTTTGGTATTTTACAGGCTTTTTATACATTCTGTGTATATGTATTGTTTTACCTGCCTGGTCTTGATTCATTTCGGAGGAAGTGGGTTGGCACAACTCCCAGATCAACCATGGTCAGCTAGTGTTTTATTTTAAGAGAATCTCCTGGATACATGATTTTTAAAGGCTCCATGATAACCTGGGATGGTGGTTTCTTCAAAGCAATCTCCCTTTTGTCTGGACTCTGTAGCTCTGGGTCACAGCAGTGAATGACCTTTTTCAATTCATTTTCAGGTAAAAGAGTAAAACAATGTGCCCTCCTCCATCTAACCTTATGGAGGCTGGTTGGCTAATGCTATGGTTCTACATAAGCACAGGAACATCATCATGTGGTGTAGCCTTCCTTCTTCTCAGGGTATGACACATGCAGGGTGTTGCAATTATTAGGCACTTTGCGCCTCTGCGACTCTTTATTGCTCTGTGTGTGCGCATGTGTGTGTTTTAGTTTCTCCAGCAGGGTAGTACAATAATGCCATTATCTGGACTTCTGAGAGTTCCTGAATTATCTGATTATCCTGGTTTAATGCAAAGCAAAACTACAGCTTGACAACCACAACATTAAGTTGTGTTGTTGCTGACAAATACAGACATATAAAGTCTGTGCAATTTTCCATACCGTGGAATGAGCACTGAATATACCTGTATGAAACACTTCAACTTTCACCTGTCTCATATTTTTTAAGTGAAGATACAGATGAAAACCTGCATCAGAAGTGGTAAACCTTTTGGATAAGTACGCTGCCAAGTTCCAAACATGTGAGAATGCCACGCTAGTGGGCACGTCAATCTCTGTTACTTGGGGTGGCTTTTCACTCCAGCCTGCACAATTTATGGCCCACCAAGCACCTTACTTTTTCTGGGGCAATAAAGAAGACTGACTGTCAAGCATGTGGCCTCTCTGGGGAGGGAGTTCCATCAAAAGGATGCCCTAACTGAAAATGCTAAACCTCAGATGATTGAGGCAAAGATTAGAGGGCCTCCTAATACTACACAACATGAAAAACAAGTATAGTTGATACATCCTATGCATGTCTAAAAGGTAAAGGTTTCCCCACGACCGAATGGTCTAGTCGTGACCGACTCTAGGGAGTGATGCTCATCTCCATTTCAAAGCCTGTAGAGCCAGCGTTTTGTCCAAGGACAAGCTTCTGTAGTCATGTGGCCAGCGTGACTATACGCCTTAGCACATGGAACACCATTACCTTCCCACCGAAGTGGTCCCTATTTATCTACTTACATTTAGGTGCATTCGAACTGCTAGGTTGGCAGGAGGATGCATGTCTACTCAGCAGTAAATTTCGTTGAATTCAAGGAAGCTTACTTCTAGGTAAGCGTTTATAGAACTGCAACCTAAAAAGCAGCACCACTTCCAAAAATGCTCACTACACAGAAAAGTCAGAAAGTGGGATTCAGCTTAAACTATACGTAGAAACAAAGAAATAATACTCACCAGCAGAGCTGATTACAGAAACACACACCCTAAAAACTCATTAATCTGCATATCCTGAAATAACAAAGTGTTTCCAGAGGAAACTGCTCTCTTGTTCATAGCAGAAAATGTGTAACAATCTGTAAGGAAAGGAGTGCCTTCCTGACACAATTACACATAGTTAATTGCTTGCATTTTCTGAGCAGCAGAATCACAGTCCCACCCTTCCCAGTCTATTCCCAAATCAGAGGATGAAGTAATATTGCTGCTGGAAATGCTAACTTCTGCCAGACATCAAAGAGCCTGTAAATATATTCTATACCACGGAGCTGCCCAACGTTTCTGTTCTGATATTCCCTTCCAGCTCTGTTAAGATGTTATTTGCAAAATCCCATGGAGAAGAACATCAGGATTTCCCCTCCCAATATTTTCAAAATGCATATTGCTCGTCTCTTTACACAACTACAGAAATTATTAGCATTTAAAGCAGACGTTTGATTTGAAAGGCAAAGTTTTCAAAAGCACTCAATACCAGCTCAATTATCCTCTTATTAATTGCAAAATTCTACTTCTATTAACTTAATTTTTATGTAAATTTACAAAAATATTATGGGTTGTAGCCTATCCAGTTTTCCAATGCTGATGCAGAGATGCCAAAAGGGAATGCACTGCATCCTGAAGTGGGGGCACTGTCACGGAGGCTTCCTCAAAATATGGGAACATTTGTTCTCTTACCTTGGGGCTGCATTGGTGCTGCAAAGTTGGATAGGATTGGGCCCTAAATTTGGTTAGACACATCTCAGTTATTTCACTGAGAAAGCCCAATACTATGTCTACCCGAACTAAGTCCCATTATAGTCAATGGGGTTTACTCCCAGGTAAGCATGGATAGGATTGTAGCCTTAGTCATGACTAACAACATAATCCTAAATAGGTCAATTCAGAAATAACACCCAATGAGTTCTATGGGACACAGTGATGTATTGTGGGTGGAGCCTGAGGAGCAGCTGCTCCAGGCACAGTTCAAAGGGTGGGCGCAATTTTTGCAATATCAAAATGCAAATAACAGCACCTGCAAATATTTTGCACCCCCTCTTCCAAACTCACCACCAGCATGTAGCTGTATGCTCTCTGAGTTGCGACAAGGTCACATCACCACCCGCTTTCTTATTTGGAAGCTCTCCTTGTTTAATGAACAAGGCATTCCAATCCACCCTCACTTCCGGTAAGGAGGCACTTGAGCGGAAAGGAGGGTGGAAGCAACAGAAAAAACAGTATGAAAGAAGTTGTACTTAGAAAGAAGTCTACTCAGAAGTAAGTCTCATTGTTGGCTATGGGTCTTACTCCCAGGTAATTGTGCATAGTGAAATGCCTGTGAGTAGTTGGGGATTCAGAAAAACTCGTGCTAGAGGTGCTGCATTTTCTCCAATAGGCTTGCAATAGGCTGGTGGATGAGACGGTGGTGTCGGGACGAAGGGTTTAGATTCGTTAGGCACTGGGGGACATTCTGGGACAAGCCAGGCCTGTACAAGAGGGACGGGCTTCACTTGAACCAAAATGGAACCAGGCTGCTGGCGCTTAATATTAAAAAGGTGGCAGAGCAGCTTTTAAACTGATCCCTGGGGGAAAGCCGACAGGAGCCGAGTGGCGTCCGGTTCGGAACTCCTTATCCCTACGGGAAGAGGAGGATGGAGGAGTACCAAAGAGTAATGGAGGAGTAGGAAATAGAACTTCTAAGCTGAGTGTAAGTGACAGTTTGTCCAGTAAAAGGAGAGGAGGGGAAAAGGGATCAAAAAACAGTCCCTCTTTAGAGAACCCCGTATATAGGTGTTATTATGCGAATGCTCGAAGTCTCTGAGCAAAGATGGGGGAATTGGAATGTTTGGTGGCTAGGGAAAAGATTGATATAGTAGGCATAACGGAAACCTGGTGGAATGCAGAGAACCAGTGGGATACTGTAATCCCAGGCTATAAACTCTATAGGAGGGACAGGGAAGGGCGTGTTGGCGGAGGGGTGGCCATCTATATCAAAGAAGGGATAGAATCCAGCAGAGTAGAAACTGAAGGTGGGCTGGACTCCACCATGGAGTCACTATGGGTTAAACTATCAGGCCGTAAGAGCAATGTAATAGTGGGGGTGTGCTATCGTCCTCCCGATCAAAAACTTGAAGGTGACCTTGAAATGAGGAAACAAATCAGGGCAGTGACCAAGAGAGGCAGGATTGTAATCATGGGGGACTTCAATTATCCTCATATTGACTGGGTCAACTGCTGTTCTGGTCAAGAAAGAGAGACCGGATTCCTTGACGAGCTGAATGACTGTGCCTTAGAGCAGCTAGTCATGGAGCCGACCAGAGGACAGGCGACTCTGGATTTAATATTGTGTGGTACTCGGGACCTAGTTAGGGATGTAAGTGTTACTGAGCCATTGGGGAACAGTGACCATGCTGCGATTGGTTTTGCCATGCATGTCCAGGAAAGAGTGCAGAGCAAATCTGACACAAGAACCCTTGACTTTCGAAGGGCAGATTTCCCTCAGATGAGGAGACTAGTTAGACAGAAATTGAAAGGGAAGGTAAAAAGAGTCCAATCCCTCCAGGCTGCGTGGAGGCTGTTTAAAAAAACAGTAGTAGAGGCCCAGTGGAAGTGTATACCGCAAAGAAAGAAGGGTTCGACAAGGTCCAGGAAGGTGCCTGCATGGCTGACAAACAAAGTTAGAGAAGCTGTAAAGAGCAAAGAAGCTTCCTTCCGTAAATGGAAGTCTTGCCCCAGTGAGGAGAATAAAAAAGAACATAAACTCTGGCAAAAGACAAGTAAGAAGGTGATACGGGAGGCCAAGAAAGCGTTTGAGGAACGCATGGCTAGCAACATAAAAGGGAATAATAAAAGCTTCTTCAAATATGTTAGAAGCAGGAAACCTGCCAGAGAGGCGGTTGGCCCGCTGGATGGTGAGGGAGGGAAAGAGGAGATAAAAGGGGACTTGGAGATTGCAGAGAAATTAAATGAATTCTTTGCGTCCGTCTTCACAGCAGAAGAACTTGGGCAGATACCACAGCCTGAACAGCCCTTCCTAACGAAGGAATTAAATCAGATACTGGTTAATAAAGAAGATGTTTTAGATCAAATTGATAAACTACATATAAATAAGTCACCAGGCCCAGATGGTATACACCCAAGAGTAATTAAGGAACTAAAGAACAAAGTTGCTGACCTCTTAACTAGAGTATGCAACTTGTCCCTTCAAACGGACACGGTACCAGAGGATTGGAGGATAGCCAATGTCACGCCAATCTTTAAAAAAGGGAGAAGGGGGGACCCTGGAAACTACAGGCCTGTCAGCCTAACGTCTGTTCCGGGTAAGATGGTGGAAAGCCTCATCAAAGATAAAATCCTAAAACATGTAGAGGAACAAGTACTGCTAAAGGAAAGTCAGCATGGCTTCTGTAAGGGTAAGTCTTGCCTCACAAACCTTTTGGAATTCTTTGAAAAGGTCAATAGGCACGTGGATGTGGGTGAACCTGTGGATATCATATACCTGGATTTTCAGAAGGCATTTGACAAGGTCCCCCACCAAAGACTGCTGAAGAAACTTCACAGTCAGGGAATAAGAGGGCAGGTCCTCTTATGGATCCAGAATTGGTTGAGGGCCAGGAAACAGAGAGTGGGGGTCAATGGGCAATTTTCAGAATGGAGAGAGGTGAAAAGCGGAGTGCCCCAGGGATCTGTCTTGGGGCCTGTGCTTTTCAACTTATTCATAAATGACCTGGAGACAGGGATAAGCAGTGAGGTGGCCAAGTTTGCGGATGACACAAAACTTTTCCGGGTGGTAAAAACCAGAGACGATTGTGAAGAGCTCCAGAAGGATCTCTCCCAGTTGGGGGAATGGGCAGCCAAATGGCAGATGCGTTTCAACATAGACAAATGTAAAGTGATGCACGTTGGGGCCAAAAACCAAAACTTTACCTATAGGCTAATGGGTTCTGAGCTGTCTGTGACAGCTCAGGAGAGAGATCTTGGGGTGCTGGTGGACAATTCAATGAAGGTATCGACCCAGTGTGCGTCAGCAATTAAGAAGGCCAATTCCATGCTTGGGGTCATTAAAAAAGGGGTTGAGAATAAAACAGCCAATATTATCATGCCATTGTACAAATCAATGGTAAGGCCACACCTGGAATATTGTGTCCGGTTCTGGTCGCCGCATCTCAAAAAGGACATAGTGGAGTTGGAAAAGGTGCAGAAGAGAGCGACAAAAATGATTACGGGGCTGGGGCACCTCCCTTATGAAGAAAGACTGCAGCGTTTGGGGCTCTTCAGTCTAGAAAAAAGGCGCCTGAGGGGGGACATGATTGAGACATACAAAATTATGCATGGAAGGGATAAAGTCGATAGAGGGATGTTCTTTTCCCTCTCTCAAAACACCAGAACCAGGGGGCATCCACTAAAGCTGAGGGTTGGGAGAGTTAAAACAGATAAAAGGAAGTACTTTTTTACCCACCGGGTAGTTAATCTGTGGAACTCCTTGCCACAGGAGGTGGTGATGGCATCTGGTCTTGATGCCTTTAAGAGGGGATTGGACAGATTTCTGGAGGAAAGGTCCATCATGGGCTATAGGCAATGATGGATTGTGCAACCTCCTTACAAAGGTGGTGGGCTACTGGTACCGGGTGCAAGGGAGTGGCAACAGGATGTAAGCATCTTGTTGTTACATGCCTCCCTGGGGCACCTGGTGGGCCGCTGTGAGATACAGGAAGCTGGACTAGATGGGCCTTTGGCCTGATCCAGCAGGGCTCTTCTTATGTTCTTATGTTCTTAAGCTCTTGACATTTGGGAGCTGAATTTGGCTCCCAATAATTTAAACTAGATAGATTTTACATCTCAGTTTTCTTTTCTCTTTCTTTCTTAGCAGTTCAAAAGCACATAAAAAATGCGAGTAGATAAATAGGTACCACTTCCGTGCGCCTCGGCGTATAGTCATGCCGGCCACATGACCACAGAAGCTTGTCCTCAGACCAACGCCGGCTCCACAGGCTTAGAAACGGAGATGAGCACCACCCCCTACAGTCAGTCACAACTAGACCATTCGGTCGGTCATTGGGAAACCTTTACTTTTACCTTTCTTTGATCAATAAACTCCCTTCTACTAGAATGCCAATGTAAACAGGGACTGTTCACATCAGTATGACTTACCAATTGGTTGTTTTTTTGATGTTCTTTTGGGATACGTTTTACTGCGACTTCTTTCAACTGTTTGGTCCGGTCGTGGAAGCTGTATAGAAACGTCTCTGTTCATTTGCGAAGCTGTCCGACCACTAGCAAAGCAACAAAATGTATTGAATGAACAACTGGAAAACTTTGAAGAAAAACTCAAAATGCCTTCATATTTTAGTAAGAGAAATCCGTTCATTCTAGTTCACTTTCAAGCCCACTTTATTCCCAAGTTTCACAGTGAGACAACTGTTTCTACAATTACATAGTATAAGGCAGGAATGGAAACTTGAGTCTCAGGACTCAAATCCGAGTCGCAAAAAATTTTATTTTTATTTTTTGCTGACTCACGTACGCTTGAGTTCTGCATGTCAAGGACTTGGGGCATTTATTCAAAAATGGATCTGAAAAAAATTGAGTCTGAAAATCTGCAAGTCTGTGTGTGCTTGCTTACTTTTTTCATGGTGTGGGGACATCTGAAAGCCAGTAGTTCCAAGCAGGAGGAGGGAAGGTATTTAAATACTGCTTTTCAACACAAAGTTCACAAAGCGGTTTACAGGCAAATAGTAATAATCAAGTTAAATGGCTCCCTGTCCCAAAGGGCTCACAATCTAAAAATATGCAAAACACCACCAGCAACAGCCACTAAAAAAAGACACTGTGCTGGGGTGGACAATTACTCTCCCCCTGCTAAATATAAGAGAAACACCACATGAAAAGTGCCTCTTGCCCAGTTAGCAGGGGTAATGTTAACAGTCTGAATTTTCAAGTGAGGGTTTTTAAAAAATTTTTGTTTTTAGTTCAGTGCTTTTACATCATATTTTGTCCTAATCTTGCTTTCTATGAGGGATGTTTCATGCTTCTGCAATTGCTGCAGTCCAAGAATGCCAATTTGCATTTTAGGAGTGTCATTTTACTATGTTGCAATGACAGCACTTCTTGCTCGATGATGTCACTTCCTGCCACAACATTAGTTCCAGGTTAATGACATCACTTCCGGTGGGTCCCAACACAAATGCCATTCTAAAAAATGGATCCTGGTCTAAAAAGTTTGAAGACTTTTTATATAGTTTCTCTTCAAATCGTATAAATCTTTCGCCTTTTACTAAAAAGTTTGAAGACCACTGATCTAGCCTATTACTCTTTTTGCTTCCAAACTTCCTCTTCTATTTCATTTCTCTCTTCTTTGTCAAATCCAGAGAACAGGAAGAAGAGAGACGGAGCAGTTGGTGTACCACTGAGCAAGAGCGACAACATTTAGAGGACTGTCTCGCATACTGTGAGGTGTTGGGTCAAACCTGGAAATAAAATAAAGCATCAAACCCCTGCAACAATCTCGTGAACAGGCTGCTCAGTTATTTATTGCCTTCCTTCTGTTCTTGCCAGCTGGAGACTCCAAGACAATCTGTATGCAAAGTGCATCCTCTGTAACTATATGTATAGTAGGCTGCTGGTGGAATCTGCTGGTGGAATCAAGGGGAATTAGGATATAATATAATCCTGTAGAAGTATGGTTGCTACTATAAGCAGAAATTACACAACCAAAGCACTACTTGGGAAGCAGTTTTCTGTGCATTTGCAGTGCTTTTCACCACACAGCACAACCACTCCCTTTTAATCACTTTAAGTGTCCCTTTCAAAAACTATCCAAGGCTCAAGACATATCAAGGACAGAACTTCAGGTTTTAAGTATTGAGCAATATGCTCTTCTAAAAGGAGTCTTAAAAGCGTTTAAAAACAAGAGTCATTTCAGAGCTAATGTGGATCTACTTGCTTTCTACAAAAGCAAAGTGCATGGACTTGCCAATCTTCGTTCTTGAGCAACTGTTCATGATGTAAAATACAAAATCTCTTCTAGGGATAATTCCCAGTTGCCAAACCATCTGCAGCAGAATACTTGAAAAACATCCAGGTGGATTTGTCTAATGAGTGAAGAGCAATTATGTTGTATGTAAAAAAGCTGTAATTACTGACAGACTCATATGAATAGTCACTGCAAGGGCTGGTACTATTTTACCAACAGAATGCCAGCACAGAGCCAATAAGCACGTTTAGATTCCCCCCAAATATCTGAGCATTCATTCAGAGGTTTGGGTGTTTCCATGGGTACTTCATACACACACACAGTAGCATAAGCAAGGAAGAGCTCATCATAGAATTAATTTTTATATGCATGTCAGGTTATTTCAGATTGCTTGTCAGCCTCAAAGTAAACTAGACTCACTATCCAACCCAGGGGCTCCCAAACTTTCGGCTGGCAGGGCCAGATGACTCAAGTCTTATTCCTGTGCAGTTGCGGATCCAGGGGGGTGCAGGAATGGCAAGCCGCATGGGCGGCGGGCGGTAGGGGAGTGCCATTGCGCAGAGTCCGCGTGCCATTGCGCGGAGTCCGGGTGCTTTTTGGCCCACATGCCCGCCCTCCTGTGTGCCTGGAACGCTCCGAAATGGAGTTCTTCCAGGCGCAAGGAGGCGTGACGGGGAGACGCACGGGGGCAGGGCAACGTGCCGGGGGCGCGGTTTCGTCGCCTTGCCATGGGGCGCGATCCCGGTCCGGACCGCCTCTGTTCCTATGGTGGGCTGGAGCAGGTCAAATACATGCAGGTGGGTCCCCATATCCACAGGGATTCCATTTCCTCCGCCCCCACGGATACAGAAACTGCTGATGGAGGGACAAACCTGTATGGATAGCGGTCATTGCACACACCCATTACACTATCTTTGTTTTATTGTAGAAGCACTTGCAGTATGGGAGCTTCTTGTTTAACAGACTTGCTTAACTGAAGAGCCAAATATGCAGGCATAATCTTTTGAGGAAAACCTTTGGTTCTACTTCTGGAATCAGCAAACTAACCCTGGGTATGAAGAAAATTTTAACCTTTAAATAAATGCCAGTTTCAGTTTTGTAAATAAAATAGGGTATTTCCACACAATTGCCCAAAATATGCCCCATCTGTCATTTTGTGTGAATGCATCTGTAATTTTAGTGAGAGGTGGGAGGAGATGCATTAAAGAAATCTTTTCTCAATTCCTATAGTATACTATTTTTTTAAAAAAAAAAAAAAACCAAGAGCCAAATCAACACAAAGAGAGATGCCTAAGGTTCTATGAACAGAGAAATAAACCCATAAATAAGATGTTAATATAGAGGTTTGAAGCCATAATGCAATTTCCTTACCTGTACCGATGCTTATAACCAAGAGACCCAAGTTTGCCAAGTTTTCTTGATAGAGAATTAGACTCGTTTTCCGGAATTCTGTATCATTTTAAAAATAAATGATAAAATTAAATGGACTAAGCCCAATTGGAGTCCATCCTGCTTCATGTAGTATTGAACTGAATTTAACATTTTTCTCCCTATAGAGCAGTGGTCTCCAAACCGGAAAACATCTTCCCTGGCACGGATGGCACTTTGCTTTCCACCAGGAAAGCCATGGAAGATCCCAACAACAGCTCCCAGGGCTCTTCATGGCCAGCCACTTCTGTGCGGAACGGCAGACAAGTGGCTTGCTGGGGTGGCAGACTTCAGAAGCCGGCTGCAAAAACCCCTGGGAGTTGTAGTTGGGGTCTTTCATAGCTTCCCTGGAGGAATGCAAATGGCTGTTCACACTGGGGAAAGATCAGGGAGGCAACGGATCGGCTCATGGGCCTGAGTTTGGAGCCCCCTGCTATAGCAGATACACATTCAATTTCAGGGAGCCTTTTTGCTTGTTTTTATAGACACTTAATTGGGTAACAGTATACCGGTCCAGACCGTGTATACAAGGATTCAGGACCTGCGGCTTTAATTATCCACAGGTTCCAACCGGCGGTTCAGGCTGGACTTGTATCCTCCAGACAGGACCACAGCTGTGCTCCAGTTGCATCCAGAGGGTGCTGAGGCTCGGGAAGACTGTACATGGCTTCCCCAGCCCTCATAGTGCCTTTTAAGGTCCTAAAAATGTCAGTTCGCTTTTCCCCCAAAAAGCAGAAGTTACTGTTTTTGGCCTTTAGAAGGCATTCTGAGGGGTGGGGAAGCCACATGCGGCCTCCCCAGGCCTCAGAAAACCCTCTGGACGTGACTGGTGCACAGCTCTGGTCGCATTTGGGTGTTCCAACCCATGGATTTGTTTATCCACGGGTCTCAGCAACCACAAGGCTCCAGGAATAGAAACCCCACAAATGCCGAGACTGGACCTGCAATTGTAAAGCACTTTTCAACATGCAGAGCACTTTGCACAAATTATCTCAATGTAATCCTTACAACAATCCTGAACGTTAAGTATTATTATTCCCATATTGCAGCTGGGGAGCTGAGGGTGAAAGGGAGTAGAAAGTGCATGGGCAGGTACAGGTTCTGAACATGGAAAGTCCCGATTTGCATCTCAGGGCACAATCCTAAACTGCATTGGTATAGCCAGGCTGAAACGGCCTGCAGATAGAGAGGCAGCTGGAGGTCACCTTGGGGTATGGGGTTATTTTCCCCTTATCCCATGTAACAACCCAGCCAGCCCTATGGGGCTATGTGGACC
The DNA here is from genome assembly GCA_029204185.1 of Lerista edwardsae. Lineage (NCBI taxonomy): Eukaryota > Metazoa > Chordata > Lepidosauria > Squamata > Scincidae > Lerista > Lerista edwardsae. The sequence goes on along the minus strand of JAJKFI010000001.1, from coordinate 35,958,343 downwards.
TGCACCAGATATTTAGGGAGTGCCCCCACCCCTGGAAGACTGTCCTGCCACACACACCCCTGCACCACTACTGGCACTACAGTCACCTGCACTGGCCTTCACAGGGATCTAAGCCGGCACATATCATTGTGTTGGTGCAGTTGGCTCACAAGTCATGCAAATGTGCCTTACTACACGTTTGCAATATTCCTGAGCCTGCATCATGGATTGGGCTACAACATGCCCTTTGGATTGTGCTACCTGTCTCTTCAACACTATACTACACCAACTCCAGTAGTGAAATTCAGGGGGTTTGCCCAGGTTCTATAGAACCGGTTGTTAAATGGCCAGGCCCCGCCCACTCGCTTACCTCGGCTGGCTTCGGGTTTTTTTTTGCTCCGGCTATGACGTCATAGAACCGGTTGTTAATTTATTTGAATTGCACCACTGACCAACTCTTAATGTCAGCAACATTTAAAAGAAGTTCTGCATAAATGATTTCTCTTTTCAAAATCTACTTCAAATTTTGGCATATCTAAAAATTTAAGAAAATTTGAACCATATGCCATGCTCACAATTATCACTACGAACAGATGGAAAGTCTAGCAAGCCCATATGCTATACTCCTTAAGGAGATTTGTTAAAATCTGTCTTTTTTATTTGGTTTATGGAGGGGAATGAAGTCTGCAGTTGTGGTGAGGGCATTCAGCTTGATCATTCAGTTGTGGACTTTGATTTTATTAGTGCTGCATTTAATTCTTCTTTTTTGGGGGGGGGAGGGGCTTGATGCTTTATATCAGTTTTCTTGTAAAGGCACTTTGGATTGCCTTAGAATGCAATCCTAACCCTGGGCTAGAATAGGAAGGCTGACATGCCTGCCCCATATCCAGCCTGGGGTGCAGAGCTGCTGCCACGCTACCTGGATAAAGGGGAATTTATTCCCCCAGGTAGTGTGCAGCATCCCAAATGGGGCTATTCGAAGCTGTACCACCAAAATCAACCCAGGTATGGGAGTTAGGATCTGGTCCAAAGGCTGCATCCTGGCTCCTCCCCATTCCCCGGGCTGGGCCACCCACGGGTCCACCCATTCCCTGCCTCCCCTCAACCCATTAACCTCCTGCTGCCCTCCCAACAGGACAGCAAGGCCAGCGCACCAACATGCGCTTGCCTAACTTGTTCTAGGCTGGTGCAAATGTGCTTTACAGTGCGTTTGCAACAGCCAGAGGCCAGCACAAGGGACCTGTGCCAGCTATCAGTCAGTCTGGATTGTTCTGTTAGAGGCAAGAAAAGTTAATTAGAAATGTTTAAAATAAATGGAACATTAATTGTTGACAACATCGTTTACTTATTTTGAATAGAGAGGGAGATACTCTCAGCCACTCTTAATATCTTTGTGTCATCTCTTCAGACAGCTATTTTATGCTACCCTTTTAATACTATTGTGTACTACTCAGAACAGCAGCATTTATGTTACTTTCAAAAAAAAAAAACCCAATGAATTAGATCCAAAAGGTGTCCTTGCAGAAGCATTTTCTGCTCATGCTAAGCTGTTTTATACCTTGCACTAGACTGTACTATCAGATAAGTGATAATTTCTACTACAAATGCCAGCATGAAAGCTAAGACAGAAAAACTACAGAATCTATCCATTATAGTGTTGCATGAACTCTTGCACAAGCATTTGTGAAACAGATCTAATAGCAATAGTTCCATTCATTGATCTCCAATCTAGTGTATTGGAAAAGGCAGGAGATACCCCCAAGGAGATAGGGAATGGAATCAGCAATGGCCTCTTGTCCTTGATAAGCCAGGGATTATAGAGTTAACCCCCAAAGGCCTTTGCAAGCCTTGGGAGCACAGCTGTAGGCTGATGAGGCCCCTGGCTAGGAAGAGGTTAGCACAGGTGCAGATGGGCATGGCTGATGCTAGAGCCTGCCTAGCAACAGATGCCAATTGGCTGGCCTTAGTATAAAGTGGGAGGCAGGAGCTGGAATAAAGGACCCGGGAAGGTGCTGGATGAGCACCTTGGTAGGTGCTGGAGGATGGCACCAGGTAGGTGCTGGATGGATTAAGAAAGGAAGGGTGATTAGGAC
>JAJKFI010000001.1:35879938-35956261 GCA_029204185.1 Lerista edwardsae | reverse complement strand
CACCAGGTAGGTGCTGGATGGATTAAGAAAGGAAGGGTGATTAGGACCTGGGAAGGTGCTGGAGGAGGGCACCAGATAGGTGCTGGATGGACGGATGGGAGGACGGAGTGCTGGCTGGACTGCCTGCCTGGATGGACTGTGGGACTGACTGAAGGTCTAGATAAGGTAAGGTTATTGTGGGGAATAACCATTGGGAATTGTTGTATGTCTGCCACGTCCCTGGAGCCACCAAGTGGAGGAGGCAGTTATGGCTTGGGCAAGCTGACTGCCTATTGTTTGGTGATGGGGTTTGTTGGTGCTAGAGTAGTTCGGAACTAAGCCAGTGATGAGGGCAGTTTGGAGGAGGCTGGCCAGCTGGTGATCCCAATCAAATCTGCAGGAAGAGAGGAGGCCCAGTGGGTGACTGAACCCCCTCCCTCTTGCCTATCTCTGAGGCTGCTCTGGAGGGGAAACTAGTTAGCCTAGTGTGGGCATTAGGGCCCTTTGGGAGGCCCGGCAGGGAATTTGGCAGAACATCTAGTCTAAGAAAAAGAACTGGGATCCTATCTTTACTGTTACACATGGATTAATTGATCAGAAAATAATAGCTTTTTAACTGCAGAAAAGAGTTAGTCTTAAGCTCTAAAGCATCCCTTGGTATTCTGTTATATAACAATATAGGTTCTTTAATACTGTAGCTTACTTACCTGAAGAATGTATGTTGTTCTACACAGCACTTCCATAAATGTTTGCATGCATTTTTGCCATGTGCTTCAAAAAAGAAGGAAGTTTCATTACACTGAAATGTAAATAAAAATGAAATCACTGTGAAGGAGCCTTCCAATGTAAAGGATTTGTATTTGATAGTATAGGAAATACCATGCATGACTGTGGAATTCTATCAACGTAGTATAGTCTTTTCTTACTGATTTGACCCAAAAACCATGAGTCACGCCAAATCCAAATTAGCAGTGATCCATTAGCAATGAAGGGCCACTTCATACATTATTTTCTAAAAGTGAAGAAAAGTTACATGTCTTGCCTTATGAATGGTGGCGCATACGTCTTTATTGTCATAGGTTCATGCATTGGGAGGTGGCTGTTGCTAATTAAATATGAATATCCTTTCCTCTTTCTTTTTGCAGAGACATATCTGCATGGGGAGGAACCGTAGCCCAGTGGTAGACCACATGCTTTGCATACAGAATATCCCAGTTTCCATCCCTGCCAGATAATGCTAAGAAAGACCCCCTACATTAAACACTGGAGAGTTGCTGCCAGGCAGTGTAGATAATGTTGAGCTGAATGGACCAATGGACTGAGATACAGTACAATATAAGAATGTTTCCAGCAATATAAGACAAGCTCACACAAAATACATACAGAATCCATTTCATTGCACAAAGTTGCTTGGTCACTAGTATCAAGGTGCTCGATTCAGAGAAACTTAAGTGTTCCCGATAGCAAAGAAATAACTCCCACTAGGAAGAAATGAATCTGCAGCTGTATCATGTTGATTATAGCCCTGCTGCAAACTGGATGCACTTGTAAGCCTTTCTGTTCCGTTTTCATTATAGTTATATGTAGTGGCAAGGCAATTCTTCTGGATTAAAGTAGGAGGGGAAATATCTCTGCCTGGTACCTTTAGGGGTCACTTCCAGTCAGAATAGGCAGTACTGAGCTAGATGAACCTACTGTCTGACTCCATATAAGGCAGCTTTATATGTATATATGCTTCCTTCCACTGGCTGCAATGTGCCATTTTGCAATAGAGCAGGAGAGATACAAGGAAGGGAGAGGCAGAAGTGGAGTGGTGCATCTCCCAGAAAGTTCCATCCCACTCTGCTCCCCTATTCAAACCAGAGAGCATCACCAGGAAGGGGGAAAAATAAGTGGGGGCTAGCTGAAGCAGCTGTGGACATGGCTAAAGGGTTCAGGGCACTGCCTGAGCCCATCCCACCACCTGGAGAAGTTCATCTTACCTTGCCCCATTGTTGGGTCAACCGTATCTGTTCCACTAAATACATAATTACCCAGAAAGTTACTTCACAACAAGACCCCCATTTCACAATACATCAAACAATATTTTAGTTTCTAAAACTGTGGAATTACTTGTCCTTTCCTATTATCATTACATGAGAACTGGATAACCACAGCTTTTTAAGAGCTTTGAATTTTTCATTGGTGTATCATCTTTAATTTAAATTTGCCAACAGGAAAAGCGACAAGTAGTAATGCCGTCCCCTTTGGTAATTACACAATGAAGCTTGATCACAGGAGGAATACAAAGTGCTAAATGGAAAAAAAACTATTCTCTATTTACTTGGTATTATCTGGAGGAGGAAAATTTGATAGCCTATATTTTGCAGATATAAATTTTAAAGACCAACCAGTAAAATGTTTAAAGAATATCTTTCATGATACGATAAATTCTTCAGATGGGAAATACATGAATAAAGTTCTGAATATAAAAAAGTAAGCAGTTTAACCCAAATTAGGACCCAATCCTATCCAACTTTCCTGCACAGACATAGCCATGCAATTGAGTGTGCTCTGCATCCTGTGGTGTGGGGGAGGGCAGTCATGGACTCCTCTCACAGTAAAGGAACATTTTTTCCCTTATCTTGAGACGAAATCAGTGCTGGAAAGTTGAATAGGATTGGGTCCTACTGAAATAGGGCCAAACACTTAACCATGGTTTAGGTTAACCATGGGTGGGTTGCAATATAGGTGGGTGCAAAACTGTATCCTTATCCCTTATAGGCCCAAACTGCAGTCATTCAAATCACCCCACAACCTCAGGTCAACGTAACATCTGATTTTTACCAACCTACCGTACTTAAGAGCATTTCTTGTCAGAGTTCCATACTGGAGTAGCATGCTAGAGACCATACCATTTTGGTAAAATGTAGCTTTCTGCCATTAAATATACACAGATATATTTAACAAACTTTACTTTCATGCTACAAAAAAACAAACTTACATCTTTTCCCAGAACTCTAAGTTCAAATTGAGTTTCCTTGAAGTGGACCTTTGTGATTCTAGGCCTAAGTGTTAAAAAGAGACAAAATATGCATAAACTAATAGATGCAAAGAAAAAAAGCAAAGCAAAACAAGTTGCAATATTTTTTTGACAAGTATGTCTAGCACTAAGTGCACCAATTTCACTATGAAGATAAGACAGCCAATAACTATGTTACTGAGCTGAACTGTTTGATTATATGTTCATTTAAGTTGATATGAGACCAAAAGTCCTTTCTGATTCCTTATAGCAGAGATATTGGTGATGTATTTGCCGATAGTTAAGGATGGCTCTGAATTTTGGAGAAAGCAAAATTCTGCGAGTGGGATCATGTTTACTGTCACTGGGCAGATTCTCTAGTTATCACAGAATCATAGACTGGGAGAGACCTACAAGGTCATCTAATCCAATCCCCTGCCTGTAGCAGGAATTCCTCCTAGGGCATCTCCAGCAGGTGCCTGTTGAGCCTCTGCTTGAAAGTCTTCAGTGAGGGAGAATCCACCATCTCTCTCAGCAATCTGCTCCATTGTTATACATTAGAAGGAAAATATGTACACATAATATGAGTAGGAAATTGTACAAGTTCTTGTTCAGTTTGAAGTACAGTGGACCTTCTCATCCACGGGTTCAGCAGATTTCACACAACATGGGTGCTGATCCTGTGTCTGACAAGGGAGGGACGGTTTTGTGTTTTTAAAAAATGGTCACTTGTGTTTAATAAAGGTAAACCCAGGCTGTAGTCTGGTGTCTTCTCCGGTGATGTGAAGGTAAACAGACTACCTCAGAAAGCCAGATGCATGGAAGTGGCAGTGAGATTAAAGCATCTTCATTGTCTCGTGGGCTCCCTGAGGCTTCTGGTAGGCTGCACTAGATGGGTCTGATCTAGCAGGGCTGTTCCTATGATTCCATCATGCATGGATATTGGTATCCACAGGAGGTCCAGGAATGGATCCCCCACATAACAGATATTGAGGGCCAACTGTATAACATTATGGAATTCTGATTGACATAAAACCTATTTTAGCAAACACATCAGTATAAATGAAGCCTGTCATGAAACTGTGAAACTGCACTGGTTGAGATGCCATATTAGAGCAGACAGAAATCTACCTTGGAAAAGCAAAGCTGTCTCTCTTTGCGCTAGGAAAACTCTTGCTAATTAGGAAAGTTCTCATGCAAAGACACCGGTTATCATGCTGTACGCAAAGGTCAAGTAGCTAGGCCTGCTAATGAAAAAGAGGCTATAGCGGTGTGGTTCTGGAAGGGAGGGGCAAGTTGCTCCTGGACAGGCCTTCTATTACACAGTCACCCAGACAGTTATGTGGTCTGAGGCCAATGATTCGCTAAAGCCTTTGGACAGGTACCTGATGCAAACCTGCCTGGAGATGTTGCATCATCCTTCTAATTTGTTTCTGAGAATCTTGGGTTGGTGGAAAGTGTCTAGTTGCCTCCCATTGCCAGGCCCAGCAGGGCAACCAGTCATGCTTCTGGGTGAAGTTAACCTGTATTAGGTTAGGTTCTTGGCTTTGCTGCTTTCTATATTATTCCCATATCTAGGGTTGCCAGATACAAACTGGGCCAGAATGCCTATACTTTTAACCATTGTACAGTATAGAACAGAGGTCTCCAAACTAGGCACTGCTGCAACAGCCAAAAGTTTCCCCAGCGTAAGCAGCGCTTACTGTTCTGCCAGGCGCTCAGCCTGCTGGGGTGACAGAAACCAGAAGCAGCTGGTTGTGACGACACATGGGTACTGTAGTTGCAGCTGTAACTTTGTTCACCAGAGGAATGGTAAGTGCGGGTCACCCAGGGGAGGAGGCAGCAGATACTAGATCCAGCTTGCAGGCTGGAATTTGGAGACCACTGGTATAGAGGATGGAATTTTGGCAGGTGCAGCTTTCTAAACCCTTCCATGTTGAGCTGCACCTGCCCAAATTCCCTCTTCTATACAATGGTTAAAGTTATAGGTACCCTGTTCCAGTTTATATCTGGTAACCTACCCATATCAGTTTTACATGATTCTTAATGTTGTATTTTATCTTATTCTTAATAAATTCTAAGCCTTTACAATACTGCACAATTCTTGGTGGGGAACTCCTGGTTCAACTAAATTTAGTGTTGACCACGAAGTGACTGTACTGAAACTTTGGCCAGTACTCAGGAGGAAGGGGAGTTCTGACGCTTGTAGGGGTTTTGTTCCCCTTGAGTGGTTGGGAAGCCTATAGACAGTGATGTCATTCAGGGGGAACGGACCAGAACGGGCGTTCCGGATCCTAACGGGCTCCGTGGCTGGTTCCGGGTTCCCAACAAGTGCCAATCAAAAGTGAGTTCCTGTTCCTAAATCATTTGAATGACACCACTGCCTATAGACATTTTATCTTCCCCAGGAAATGGTGGCAGCTCTACCTCTGGGCTACGGTGGGCTGGTTTGTGGTCATTCAAGGCAACCCATTAATCCCTCAGTTGAGCCTGGCAGGATTTATGCCTTTCCTGCAGGACAACAGGAAAGACAACAGGACAAGAGTGGGTGATAATGGGATGCCATGACAAGTTCACATTAACGTACAACACAGTTTGAAAAGTCCATCATTGCTACATGGACTGGTACATTTTACTTACCAGAAATACTTGCCTACTTGCTTTTTATTCTTGTAAACAACTACTCCTACAGGGGTTAATCCTAAAAAATATTCAGATTTGTTCTCACCCTGGAAAACAAATTTTTAAAAAATTCATAGACATGTGAAATCAGTAGCTTTCATCTTCAAAACTGGTTCTAGAAATTTGCATATTGGAGGAATCCTGTACATTTCAAAAGGATTACTCCCACAAATGTGAAATATTTTCACATTATTTTTTTCTGTTACCAGTGCCAATACTCAGGAATGCCTACAAGGAAAGAGCATTCACCAAGCTCCTTTCTTGTACATTCCCCAGCACATGTTGGAAGACTTTTCATTTCTACACACCTTTAATGTTTATGACCTACTGGTTTAGGAGTCTTTTCTGGTTTTCACAAATATGCCATTTAGCGCTGCAATTTTATTATGTTTAGTTCTGAGCTGCTGTTAAGAAAACACAGTACATGGTACTAGAGATATTGCCAAAGTTCACCACGCTCATTTGATCTTTGGAGGCTCAATAAACACTCACTTCAAAGAAAGCCAGAATTCAAGCAGGATAAAACCGGACTTCCCCTCCCTTGATGAGCTGCTCCCAATTGCACACCCCCTGCAGGAATCCTCTCTCCCAAGAGTACCCTATAGGGAGTGGTGTCTCTTCCCTGCAGTTTTCTCAGCTACAGCTCTAAATGTAACTTTCTGTTGCTTCACCAATGCAGAAGGGAGGTTGTGAGGCTCAGAGAAAGCTAATCTGAATTTGCTCTGAAAATGGACAAAGTTTCAATTTGTTTTAGATGGGGTTCATTTCTTACACTATACAAGTTGGAGCATGCTTGCCCATCTTTGAATGATTTAAAAAAATTATCAGGGTGTAAGTGTCCTGTATCTTTAAGGTATCTTCAGTGTGAATATTAGCGCGCACACACACACGCGTGCACACACACACACCCTTTTAGTTCTGAGCAACTAATTCTCTGTATTATTTTCTATTACTTTGAACTAAGGGCCTTACTTAGATTCTTTCATATTTCTTGCCCAAACACATCTCTTGCAATAAAGCGCTTTTATCTTGTAATTACACTTTGAATAAATCCCTTAGATTTGTTATTCATATTGTTTTTCCAACATAGTTAATTGTCTTTTAAACAAAAATGCAACCACATTCTTTCACTGAATGCCTATTAGTGTTCCTTCTGTGTAAACCTACTTAATCCATGTTTCTCCAAATTTGTGTTTCTATGGATTTAAGCTCCACTTAAACAGAAAAAAAGAAGAGCAGCAATGGATTATGAAACAAGATGATTACAGCTTTCCGAGGCCAATGTTTTCCAGCCAGTTCAAGGGATTGCCAACACCTTTCAAGATCCAAAGAAATGCACAACCAGGTCCACATGCCTAGGGACTATGCTGCATGACACTCGGTGGCATTCCTAGAGGTGGGGCAAAATGCTAAGTTTTGCAGGAGCCTGATGTCCTGCGTAAAGTGACCCCTCTCCTTCACCTCAAGGACCATTCGCAGCTCCGAGAACAAAACCTTTGAGCCAGCGTTAGGCGAGGAAGAAGGGCCGTTTTACACAGGGGCTCAAACTCCTGCAAAACTTGGCATTTTGCCCCCCTCTAGGAAAGCCACTGTTAACAATGAAGGGAATTTCAAAAGCAGCTTGCAAATCTGCATTGGATTATGTTGTTCAAAGAAAAAACATCAACAATCTTGCTGGGCACACATTTTTGGACAAGTATAAATCTTTGGTGCCCCAAAAGTAACTCAGCCTCTATTCCTGGTCTCCAATCGTCAACCTTCTGCCCCACAGTGACTGGGTAAGAATTCCCTTTGAAATACCCTTGCCTGCACCTACCTCAGCATATTCTGAAGACATTTCCCACTAACTCAGTAAGAGCCAAGAATGTGCACATTCAAAATTTAAAACTGCAGATGCACAGTTATATAGCCTAGGCATGAATCTCTGAACTTTGGTAAACCCATGGGATTCTAATTCCTTCCTGATAAACCTGACCTCCTATGATTGTCTTAATACTTCAGTGTGATCAGCAGGATAGTTTGCCTTCATAGGAGGAATGCTTCCCATGTCCTCATGCTACCTCATGCATGAATTTCAAAACTTCCACACTGGATCCAGTATGTCACAGTAAGTTTAGTTAGCCAAACTCATTGTAAAGATTGACCCCTTTCACTATGAGAAGCTTTGTGTGTGTATCTGAGCCCCAACACCACCAGTGAATTATATAATTGCACAATTGTCTGCACAGCAATACACCTGTGTAGCCCCTTTATAAAAATATTACTTACATAGACAGGATGAAGATCAACTCCGTACATTTCAAGCGTCTTCACCACTCCTAAGTAATTTAATTCTGCCTCAGCTGGAACTTGGCCCCTGTTTGACATGTATCAATCATACATATATCTACTCAATGCTGAACAAAGTTCTCAAAAATTATATACACTTGTGGCTTCCTGACAAAACACAAAGAACGAAGACATAGGCCCAGTTCATACATCACTTTGTGGTGCAGTGCCCCTGTTCTCCTTCAGCATGCAGATGATGCAATATACAAGTTGAGACCTTGCGTAAAGCGTCCATTTCACTTCGTGTTTTAACAGTCTCAACCCACAAAAGCCCCAGATCTAGCTATTTATCCCAGAAAAAAAAAATTGCACTGGCAGCGAGATTGAATCCCATGAACAAGTTGGTTAAAGCAGCCCTATCCTGCTACCAGCTGGATCCATGGAGGGCCTCAGTCTAACTGCTATTCACTAAAAAATGAAGCCCATCAGAACCAATAATGCTTAGAAAATCACATGCAGATTGGCCCTAAGTTTCATCAACTCTGAAGGACCGGTTGTTACTGAGAATTTACTTAGAGTGCAATCCTAACCTGGCGTTGCACCAGCACAGAGCTCTTGCACTGGACAAGTGCTGTTGCAAGCGTGCTGTCAGGTGCTCCTGCGCCGCGGAATCTGTTGCTGGGCCAACGCAAACAGCTGCACTGATGCACAGATGATGCCACGCCCGTCAGCTGTGCCAGCCGAGCCCCAGCATCGCTCTGCCAACGCAGGACTGTGCTAAGGCATGCCAGAGGCATAATGGGGCAGTGCCATTGGTGGAGACAGGACATGGCTGTTGGGCCGTATCCTAACCCCTGGGCTGGGTGACCCTGATTCGAGGCCGCTCCTGGCCGCCACGTGGACCTGCACCTGCTATTTTGCGGGTGCAGATCCAAGCAGCCCCATAGGGCTCGCTGGGGCTTACCCCGGAGCAAGGGGAAAATAACCCCTTGCCCTACACTGAACTGCTGCTGTCTCCTACCGTGCTTAGGCAGCAGCCCAGCTGCACTGGCTTGGCTATTCCAGCGCAGGTTAGGACTGGACTGTTAATGCAGACAAGGTTGTTGTTACCAGAGAATTACCACTTAATGCAATCAGAATCCAGGAGATACTAACCCCAGAAAGTTACCAGATTTTTAAAATCCTACTTTATTTAAGTACTTCAGTTAGGGGAAAAGGAGATTACTCTGTTAAATTATCCTTTTAAAGCTTTCTTTTTGTTACTATACAAATAAAAGGATCCGTAATTGCAGTAGGTTACACTCTGACACAATGTAATGCTAATTAGGGCCAAACTACATGTGAACATGGAGATGCATCAAATGCACCGAATATTTCAACACCTTTCTATTTAAAAATAAAAAAAGTAACTGAGGATAGAGGGACAACGTAGATGAGTGTTGTGGTGGGGGGAAAAGAATTAAATAATTGACTGCTATAGCACAGTCATGCTCCAAATCAGCTCCTTCTGAGACAGCTTTTATCAACAACAAAAAGCTGTAGTTGCATTTACACATCACTGATACCAAATCTAGCTGGGCCCTTCATGTTTTTATAGCACTCCAGCCCACAAATCTTTTGCATACTTTTTCTCCCCAGCTGTTCCCCCTTATTTTTTTCCCCAGTTATTATTTTACTGAATTCCTTAGATTTGCCAGTTTCCAAATTCCACCCATCTCTCTTGCTCAACAGCCATTTCCCCACAATGTTGCTTTCAAACATGTTGCTTTCCACGCATTGGCATTCAAATCTTCAATCTTCTTATCAAGGAGCCTTATCACTCTATTTATTTGGCTCTTCAATCCATAACGTAATCACTTGACTCATTTCTCAAAAATTCTTTTTCTGTCCCTCTCACCTATCTGATTAAGAAGTACAAGATTCTGTCAAACAAGTGTGCTGACTGATGAGCTGATTAATCTTATAAATTATGAGAACTGCCAGCCTTTTCTAAAGTTTGCTCTTGTTATTGCAAGTTATCCTTTTCCCATCAATCTTACTGATTGTAAGTGTTGTGCTTTTGAGCTTATAAAACTGTGTTGTTACAAGTGTGCAGTCATGAATGCAGTCACTAACTGACCAATTCCTCTCTTAGAGTGCAATCCTAAAATGGAGTTAGCTAAGTAAGCTAAGCCAGCAAACTTTGCCAGCACAAGGGCCACCATAAAGTGTGTTTGGTCTATTCACAGGGAGGATGGCTCATCTACCATCTACCTCTATCCAACACTGAGCTTGCATATTTGAAAATAAACCATGTATTACTGAGAGTGCAATCCTAAGTTTAGTTAAGGAGTTAAGGCCATCAAACAAGGGCCATCGTAAAGCACATTTGGACCTCTCTCAGAGTCAGGGAGGATGGCGCACATCTGTGTGCTGGCCTCTCTGACTTCAAGAGTGGTCCGAACATACTTTACAGTGTCCCTTGTGTGTCAGCCAAACTTTGCTGGCCTAACTGTGCTGGCCTAACTCCTGGTTATGATTGCACCCTTAATTTAGATCACTAGTTCTTAGCTCACTGGTGTGCCTGAATCAGGTGTTAATGATGCTGAAGTAACATGCATGCAGGCAACTACTGAAAGCTGGTAAAATTGCAAATCTGCACCTGAGATGGGCTGTAGGTCAGTGGTTCCCAAACTGTGAGCTACGGCTCCCTGCGGGAGCCACAGAAACCAGCCAGGGGAGCTGCAAAAAACCCACTGCCCTGTACAATGTATAGGACTATAGCCCTGAAGGGGGATCTGCAGCAGAAGGCCCAGTAAGTCGAGGGTGCCACTAGTCAAAAAATGTTTGGAGACCCACTGAAGTAGGTAATGAATTCCCTCCCTCACCCCCCACCTTGCTTTATGTTCACTGCAGAAAGCTTTATAGCTGTTTCTGAATAACATTGAGGCAGGCAGGTAAAATGGAATAGTCACTATGAGGGACTGTGGTGTCGACTAAGTGTCGGAATATCTTGTGGTTCAGGCAAAGTCAAGCCAGCAGGTCAGGAAGTCAGGTCAAGTCAAGCCGGCACCTAAGGCAGTGACAAATTCCACCACTCAACTTTATGTGCATGTGCATTTGCATATTTTTTCCTTTTATTTTGTGTAGGACCGGTGCACTCAACATCCCCCCCCCCAATTTTTCTAATTACTAGCAAGGCAGGAAGGGAAGTTCCTGGGGGGTGAAGCCTCCACACTCACAGCATCCTCCACACCCAGTCAGTTTACAAGAAGCAGAGTGGGAGCAAAAGAAACAGAAACCCTTTTCCTGATCATTAAAGCAAAAAGGATCACAGCAGTAGCTACCTCCTCCAGCTCCACTGTTGTGATCTCTGGCAGCACTACTAGTGGGGGGAGAGGAAAACTATGTCCCCATGCTCTCCAAGAAGAGCATGCAAGAAAAGTAGGGGGCAACGGCCAGGAGGAATAGCCAGACAGGCAGTGGGTCACAGGAGGTGGTGAATGGGCATGGGGTATAGGATGCCCCCTGCTTAAAATTATGCTTCACCTGGACATAGACTGCCCCAGATGAAGGGCTGTTTTTGTTGCTTGTAGGGAATGCTCTGCCATCTACCTCTATCCAACACTGAGCTTGCATAATTGAAAATAAACCATGTATTGCTGAGAGTGCAATCCTAACTTAGTTAAGGAGTTAAGGCCATTGAACAAGGGCCATCGTAAAGCACATTTGGACCACTCTCAGAGTCAGGGAGGATGGCGCACATCTGTCCAAACATACTTTACAGTGTCCCTTGTGTCAGCCAAACTTTGCTGGCCTAATTGTGCCGGCCTAACTCCAAGTTAGGATTGCACTCTGAGACCCTGTAAGCCTCTCTCCTCCAAAGGAAGAATCTAGGCAGCGTTGCCTGGGAAGCTTCTCACTCCTTAGGGGAGCAGACAGCAAATATTAGCAACATTATCTGCCTGCAGTTTTTTCCATTGTTATTCGTACCATTCATTCATAATAGTGCCTCTGGCTGGAAGCTGAAAATCCAATAATATATATTGTTAGACTAATGCACGTAGTAGATATAAAGCAAGGCAGACATGCCAGGCTTAAAAGCATGGGGAATATTTATGCTTATTCTGTGGAAAGTCAAACTCCTTACATAAGCTCTTCAGACTTGAAATCGCAATCAATACAGTTCTTCCTTTTACACAGCACTGCTGTTGCTTTACTGCCCGTTTCCTTGTCCCATCTTATTTCCCATGCACTGTCAAAGAACGAAACTATATTCTTACATCAGAGTTTTGTGTATTCGTTCTATGGCATCTTCTAGTTCTTCTTTTTGGTCTGGAACAAAGCGGTATTCTGAAACATAACCCGCAGTGTGCTTGAATGGGTCATAGTCTCCAAGTTCAGCTGAACAGTACAAAAAGAAAAAAATAGTCCTTAACTGCCATTTTCTCCAGTTTATGCAAAATATTTTATATTTACCAATTCAGACATTAAAAAAGCATATGACAAATTCATGTCCTCTGAGCATATGCAGAGCTCAGAGCACACAAAAGTGGAACGAATACAGGGCTAACAACAAGCCCAAGGTAGTATAGATATTCAACTGGGGGAGTCATGACCTGCAAGGAAGTTGCACCTTGAACTGTCTCATTCTCTCCCACTACTATGCCATGTAACACACATTTGCACAATGATCCAACTCATTTCCTAATGGTGACAATTACCAACTTGATGGTACTGACCAATACACCCTGTTAACAGTAATAGGAAGTCCTCAAACATTTTCCCCTCAATTTCTAAGAACATTCTTTATCTATGAATCTGATTTATGATCTCCAACATCCTTCTCATCAGAGGGTGACAACTATCACCTTGTGAAAAGGAAGAAGAGTTGTAGACACTGGCACTTGGAACTAGGAGCCAAGCAGGAAGGATGTGGGGATGGGGATAGATAGGTCTTTTTTAAACAGTTCCCTTCTCAGTTCTAATCATAGTTTGTGGATAAGCCATGATATCCGGGTGGGGATTTGCAAGTGCACAAACAAGACTCTTGCTAATATCCTTGAACTATGGCTTAATTATGGTTTAGCATTGCCTCTGGATTCACCCATAGTAGCAAAGGAAATACAATATTAATCAAAGACACATACACTGTATTGCATAAGCACCAAGCTGAGCAGCAATGTTGAAAGGACAAGGCAAGCGTCCTTGCAAAACATCTTGCTTCACCTGTAAAAATACTTGATATCTAAAACAGACAGAAAATAGAATTATTATGCAATATCACAGAAGCTTACCCGCTGCTAGTGCTGCATCAGGACTAGTGCTACTGTAGCAGTAAAGGTCATTCTTCTTACAAAAATGATAGCCAGTGCATAGATGGACTAATAACTATGTGCTACCTAGCCTCAAAGAGCCAAGAGACTGAATTGTGAACCAGGACTTTCCTGGTTCATGTCCTACCTTTGCAATGAATTTTCTAAGTACCCACTTCCTCTCCATTTCAGCTTCCCAGCAGCAACATAGAAAGAACAGTACTATTTACCTTATAGAGTTTTTATAAGGACGACATCACAGAAATACATGTGAAGCACTTTACGTATTCAGAAAGAGCTATACAGGTTGTATTTTTTATTAATGTTAGGCTGTATTTTTAATAATAATTATTATTCCTCCGTAATTCTCTGGTTTGGGGCCAACAAGACTAGATAAGCCATAGTACCTAATGCAAGAACATATATAGAGTTATACAGAGCTACTGCAGCATTGGTTATTATCTGGTATCCCCTTTGCAAATGCTTTTGCTCACCCGAGAGCAAAATATCTGCATGCCCTCTGCATTTGGTGGATGTACTCAGTGTGCACACTGAGTACATCCACTTAAAATGAAACACAATCACCATTTGATTATCATATCTTCCTTATTATTTCTGAAATAACGGCTTAAAATCTAGCAGTGTGGGACATGAATCTTTCATGGAACTTCGTTCTGCTGAGTAAGGGATGGTCCACTTTGAAAATAAATGAACTAAAATTATTCCTTACAGTTAGTGTAAAATAAAGTATGGGAGAGCAACAAAAACTCTTTCTAGAAGCAAATACACTCTAGAACACAAATCAGAAAATGACTCAAACAATTTTAAAAAAAGAAGGCACATCATCACAATCCATGCAAAACTTTGGGAACAATCTAGCTGAAATTAAGATAGAAATTTCAACTTAATTCTTTCACTCTGACATCAGTGGGACTCAAGTGTGATTATCAACCTTATTAAAACTAACAGCACCGCAGGGTTTCAAAGAAGAGAGTACATGTAGGTCTGTATTCTTGCAGGTTTGACATCAACAAATTTAAGAATCCACGGATGCTGAACCTGTGCGGGTGGACCCACATGTAACCCTCCAAATGCAACCAGAGGTAGGCTTTGGTCACATCTGAGGGTTTTCAGAGGGCTGAAAAAAATCACTTCCGGTTAGCATGCTGCTTTCCGGCCCTCGGAAAACCTTTTGGATGTGACTGGAGCCCAGCTTCAGTCATGTTCCGAGGGTTTTGGGCCCCAAAAATCTGTGCATTTTGATATCTGCAGGGGTTCCAGGAACGGAACACTTACAGATATTGAGGGGCCACGGTATAGTCTGAAGTTTACCCTTATAAAAATAGCACTCCACAGACATACGAAGTTATTTTTCCAGCTACTTTATTAGTAGAAGTGGGTTTTTGGTGATAAGGAAATAAAAACACACAACACCACATTCTGCACTTCTCATTTTTGTAAAAAAAATAACAATCCCAAAATGCAAAAAAAAACCCCAACATTTTCTAACACCTCTACATGCAAGTGGCTGCATCCACTGATACTATATCACCTACCTAGTACACTTTTAATGCAATTATGATTTATAAGAATATGTCCTTGGAATAAAAACACATGCTGTCTGCACCCCTAACTTTGGAAAACAGCAAAATCCGGGGGGGGGGGTATTTTCACCCACCTCTGTTTACCTGCAGCATAATATAACTAATGATTAAATGTTATGCATACTATACCTAGTAATTTCTTCTTTTAGTTTGCAAGGATCTTCTGCATAGAATTTAACACCAAAGTACAGTGTATATGGTGGACCAGCTACAGGAAATAAGAAAGCTAATTAATTTTGGAAATGTGCGCAAACACACACACACACACACACATACAGAGAGAGAGAGAGAGAAATATCTCGCTATGTTCAGCTTATGCCATTATCTTTCTTCCCTTCTGTGCAATTCCTATTGTGATGTTCTCCCACTTGGCAGGGTGCCCTGCAAACTGTGCTAGTCAGAATTCTAAACTAATTTGCCATAATTCTAAATTTTATTTTTTTTAAAAGACTCAAATCAAATGCAATCCACGTCATGTAGAGATTTTAAAAGATCTATTATAGCACAGAACAGTTTAATCAAAGAAACATATGTGGGCCTGAAATGAGAAACAGCAAAATTTCAAACCATCAATCAGCGCCTATAATTTTGCAGTACACAACAACATTGAACCACCTCAAAGACTGCAAAACAATCAAAACTCCACAATCAAGAACATAGGCTGTCTACACGTTATATTTTCTACCCCTCTTCATCATCAAATAATGTTCATAATGAACAAAATTATATACATACTGTTTATGAGTTCCTTATGTTCTGTAAGAGTCTTTGTGGGGTCCAGCCAGTACTGTGAAAACAGGGATAGAAACTGGTCATTAAAATTATGGGAAAAAACCTTCAAAATTAATATTGCTACATTAAGAGGTATTAATAGAGTTACCAGATACCAATTGGGACAGAGTGCCTATACCTTTAACCATTGTATAGGAGCGGAAATTTGGGCAGGTGCAGCTCATTATGGAAGGGTTTCAAAAGCTGCACCTGCCCAAATTCCCTTCTCTATCCAATGGTTAAAGGTATTATATAGGCACTTGTCCCAGTTTGGATCTGGTAACCCTAGTTAAATGAAAAGCAAAGCCATCTCTTAGCTCCTGAAAGAATCTAAATGTCAGTTTAAAACAAATACCAGATAGCATAAAACATCCTCCCAGAAGATTATGTAAAAAGCAACTTGCTTCTCTGTTAAGCTTTGTAGACACATCTATAGACTTTCATCTCATATACACGGCACTATATTTTAATTTTGCATTAATGCTCAGTTTTGGTCTTGGGCTCAAAAAAGCCCACATTCACTCCACTGAATGAGAGCACATGAATTCGAACAAAATCACCCCACTTAGACTGTCATAAAAAAGCACAATCAGGTTAAGAAACAATTGCTGTGCATTTCCTCTAAGAACAAAAAGAACAAATGTGTTGCCTACCTGTTATAAATCAGCAGGCTTTTGGTCATGTGCACTTTTTATTTCATTACTCTTATTTATAAATTACCGTTCTGCCACCACATTGAAGTAGTTTACAATAAATTTGAAAAATTGCTTACACTTTAATAAGCACAAAAGGAAAAGGGACATAACCTATATTCTATACCACATCTATTATCCTGCTAGCTATAAATGCTAGCTATAGTGGTAGCAACAACAGTAGCAAAAGCAACTGCAGAGACAACTACTCTATTTCCCAATTGCTTTCTGAAAATTAAACTTTACAAAAAACAGAGTGACAAGGATACATGGGCTGGTCTAAATATTTGTAATTAAGATGTTTCTAGGTAGCTAATTTGCTATGGAGACAGCATCCAACATTATCTACTATTTATCAATCATTTGATTTTGCCATCTAAGGATGCTTAATTGAGATTGACAAAGGGAGTTTATGGGAACAATTGCAAAACTATTGAAGATCTTACATGTGAAATGTCTATGGGCAACATTCAGCTAGGTTTTGAAGAGAGTACAATGCTTACAAGATGAGGCCATAGCTCAATGGAAGAATGCATGGCTTGCATACAATTTCAATCTCCAGCATCTCAGAGCTTGGAAAGATACTATCTGAAAGTCTGGAGACCTCTGTCAATTAGTCTACTCTAAACAACACTGAGCTAGGTGCACCAATGGCCTGACTCAGGACAAGAGAGTTTCCTGTATTCTAATTTGGTAAAATGATTTAAATGGGCAGCCCAATCAAGCTGCCAGTAGGAGCAGCAGTGCCAAAACAGCAACCACTGCATTCAGTGGTAGCCACAGCAGCCATCGGAAGCACCTCAGGGGAAGGGAAAGAACAGGTAAGGGCACCAACTCCACAATGGGCCTCCTAAAGTCTGCACAGACTGTTTTGCCAGCGCAGACTTGAGAACTTCTGTGTCAGGCCACGCAGCCTTGACATGAAGGATAGGATACAGTGGTGGAGGCCACCGCTAGTCCCACCCCCAGCTCAGGCCTGATCATCCTCTTGCAGCTCCTCCCTCCTCCCTGCCCTCGCCCACCCCAAAAGAGCACCTCAGCAACAGCAATAACACTTACTGCCAGGCAGCCCCATGCCTAGTCCTCCTGGTGACAGGACCTAGCATCAGCATGATGGTTAGACCACTGGCTCTAAAAGTGTCTTATTGCACTTGTACAATTCCTGGGGCCAGCGGTACAAGCATACTGCCGGCACCCAAGGGGTTAGAATATGGCCCCAACTTCTCTTTATGCAAAGATATGTATTTGTGAGGCAATAATTGTATCATTTTAAGTTAAACAATGATAATCCCCTCCAAAACATTCTAAGAACAGGACCTGTGAGCAGTGCCAGTTTAAAAACTCTTTTACAACAAGAGCATTAAATCAAAACAAGCCAAGGCTTTGAACTCACACTCTTCTTAGGCTGCAATCCTATATACACCTTCCTGGGAGTAAGCCCCCTTGAACACACTGGGACTTGTATTACTTCTGAGTAGACACGCATAGGATTGCACTGAAAGTAATGACTAACAAATGCTGAGAGATTAGATACACCACAAATAGCCACAAATTTCCATCCCCCTAAACAACCTGGCATCTTTATCATTGCCGATAATTGTCCTGCATCAGAGCTATGGTAGTTTTCATAGATTCACCGAAGAAAGGGGCAGTTGATGCACAAATCAAGGTGTAGCTCAATTAAGCCTGTGTGGAAGAATAGAAATGAAATGCAATGGCCCAGTCTGTTTTTATGCATAAACAATCAGCAAAAGTTTTGTTTGTATTTGAACAGGAAAAATACACAAGAACCAGCCTTTCTGGATAACACAAAAGTAAAAGACAACATGCGCTAAAGAACAGAGCAATTGTAAAGATTGCCAAGAAACAGAGGGAACATGCAAATTAGCATTCTATTTTATTTTTATGAACTGTTTCTGAAGTTTGTCTTCTGTTTAGTGAAAATTGCCTCTGTACAACCTTTCCTTCCTTAATATCTGTCCTTGAAAGTCAGGGAACCCTCAGGATGTGGGGACATAGGATTGCAATGAGGAGATCAGCAAAAGTGTCCCTCCACACTTACACAACAAGAGTTTCTTCAATGCACAGAAGCATTAGGATACAATCAGTGATGGGATTCAAATAAATTAACAACCGGTTCTATGACATCATAGCCGGAGCCAAAAAAAACCCAAAGCCAGCCGAGGTAAGCGAGTGGGCAGGGCCCGGCCATTTAACGACCAGTTCTATAGAACCTGGGCGAACCCCCTGAATCCCACCACTGGATACAATCCCTCGGTTCTATAAAAAAATTCAAAACTAAAAGACTTTCTCAAACTCCCTGCAGGAGTGGGTGCGCAGTTTGGGAGTGCTCCTGGATTCACAGCTCTCCCTGGAGAACCAGATGGCAGCGGTGGCCAGGAGTGTGTTTGTCCAGCTTCAGCTGGTGTGCCAGCTGCAGCTGTACTTGAAACAATTAGATCTGACCATGGTGGTCCACACCCTAATGACTTCAAGATTGGATTACTGTAGTGCACTCTATGCGTTACAATTTTATTACAATTTGATTGTGATTTTATTTATTGCTTTTATATATTATATTTTTTAGTTGATAATTGTAAGCCATGGTGGGCATCTGCTTTGGCAGAGGAAAGGCAGGATAAAAATATTTTAACTGATTGATTGATTGATGGATTGATTGATGGATCGATCGATCGATCGATCGATCGAACGAACGAACGAACGAACGAACAAAACGAACAAAACAAACAAACAAATGAACAAACAAACAAACAAACAGCTTTCCATAGAAGAAGGTCAACTCTTCCTTTTGAACAATTACACCACATGGCCCAGACTATATGTGATAGCAGCAGACCCATGTCAGTAAATTCAGCTCTGCCTTTCATTTAAAGTTTTATCAGTTTTATCTCATATAAAGTAAGGGTTTAACTTAAATAGCATAAGAGGTGCACAGACAAAAGTGCTGAATCTCTGTACCTCTAATTGACTTGCAGAATTTCACAGCCCAGTTTTTAAAATCTGGCCTAAGCCTGTATACAGTACTCTGAACTTTTCTAAGATAAAACCAAGTAAAGTTACATAAAAAAATAACCTGTACATTCCGCTGATGTGCTATTATAATTAAAATTCTTTACGTCATAATAAATCATTCTGTTTCTTTAAAGAACCATGCCACAACTGTGTACTGGGTCAAATTTAGGTCAAACGCTCTGAACCTGTTTGTAAGAAACCATTAATGAGGTCGAAAACTTTCCATTCCCCATGATGTCAATCATCAAAATGCCTCTAGTGTAGCAAGAGGCTTACACATACACTCTTTATCTCCCCCACTTTCCCTGCCCACTTTGGCAAGGACACTGCCAGTTTAGCTGGCTTTTTTTTTTTGCTGACCCACTATAGCAAAAAGAGAAGAACAGATTCATAAATTTTCTTTGGAGATTCATCACATTGCTCCATGGATTCAAGCATACATTCCAAACACATGTCAAGTTTTGTTCTAGAATTGCACTTTGTTGTGTTTAAACTAGTTCAAACATTCACACACCCCTCCAGGTTTCAACTCGCTTATACATGTGCAATATAATATTGCTGACCGCACTCCAACTATCTCATTAAAAGCATTCAATTGCATTTAGCAACCACCACGGTTGGGCATCCATAGTCATCATCTTTAATGGTGCTTCCCCATGACCACTGTGGAAATCCTATTGCAATAAGGACACTTCCTTTATGGGAAAAGGCTACAGCATTTGGGGCTCTTCAGCCTAGAAAAAAGGCACAGGAGGGGACATGATTGAGACAAAATTATGGATGGGAGGGATAGAGGGATGCTCTTTTCCCTCTCACACAACACCAGAACCAGTAGACATCCACTTAAATTGAGTGACAAGAAAGTTAGAACAGGCAAAAGAAAAAAAAATTACCCAGTGCGTAATGAATCTGTGGAACTCTTTGCCACTGGATGTGGTGATGGCATCTACCCCAGATGCCTTTAAAAGGGAACTGAGCAGATTTACAGAGAAAAAGTCCATCACAGGTTATAAGCCATGATAGCTATATGGAACCTCCTAGTTTTGTAAGTGTGGAAAGTTAGTTAAGGATAGACATTTGCCAGATGCAGGGGAGTGGCAGGGGAGTAGCTGTCTTGAGTGTTCCCTGAGGCATCTGGTGGGCCACTGTGAGAAACAGGAAGCTGGACAAGATGGGCCTTTGGCCTGACCCAGCAGGGCTCTTCTTATGTTCTTATGGGCTGTAAGAACATATTTCAAATTACAAATATTACACGTTACAAATACTGCACGTAGATTTAGAACTCATTTCCATTCCCCAAAACGGCTACAAAAATGGCCACTTCTACACAGCATACCAACTAGCAAAGAAATAATAAAGGGGGAATACAAAAAAAATATTTATTTGCATGCAAGCGTGACAGGTTGATTTAAAGTGTTACATGACTGGAAAGAGGGTCACCAACAGGGGAACTTTTACCACTGGAAAATCTAATCTGTTGTGCTTTTACTCACCGTCTGGTGACTTCTGTCACAGTAACGCAGTCCGAAGTAATCTATCTCCACAAGATTTAAATGCCGGAATACGTAGCCTAGGACAACCGACCCTTTCGTTGACTTCTGTGGGAAAGAATGTACAGAGCCTTTTCATACAAGCGCTCACTCTTTTGTCAGCTGCACAGTGGCATTCATGCATTCAGCTAGCTTTGTCCACCAACGAAGGTTGTTTTATTAGGTAGAAACAGCCTCACTAATCTTTAATGGAAGTCTCGATGGCAAGAAAAAAATATCACCTGCTCTAACTTAGCTAGTTTGTGGAAAATAGTGAACAAACAGGGTTACTTGTTACCAGCATGAATTTCATATAGTATTTGTGCTGTAAAAAAAATCCTGCCTGTGATCTGCAGTAGCTCTGCACTGTCCACTCTGATATTCTGCCCTCTATTTGCATAAATCTCTTGAAAGTGTATTATTTCAGGCCCGGAAGGGAGGGGAGAGGAAACACTTCATAGTCCATCTCCATGTTTACTATAGCCTATCTCCAAGCTTATTACTAAATAAATGTGTAAGGTGGGTATATTAACCACTGTTCCTATACAAAGTCACACAATTACTTTTCACAAAGGCACTGTATGTCTTTTTGCCTTGGCACAGTGATTGATATGACCCATCTTAAATATTTTACATGTGCTGCATTGTTGATGACTGATGCCAACATCTGAGGATGCCCAAAGCATAAATCATAAACCAAAATGTATGCCTTTACCATTATTTGGAAGGCCATTTACTTTTCATTATTTGAAACATTGTACATAACAAGAAAAACTTGATCCGCTACTATAGAGGTGACCAAAGTTTCTAAACCTAAAAAAAAGCACTTCTCCTTCCAAACCTTACTGCAAGGGCAGTGGTTCTTTTTAGCTTTAGTGGTTCTTTTTAGCAACAGGGCCCACTTTTTAGAATGACCATCTGTCCGGGACCCACCATCATTGTGCCATCATTGTGACGCCAGAGCCTGATGCTTTCCTGAGGATGCAGTAGTAAGTTGGGTTATTTCTCAACCATCTACCAATAGCAAAGTGAATCAAAAAGAAAAAAGCCTATTTACAACCTTGACACAAGCAAAACAACCACACAGCCCACCCCCTTCCCAGCATCCCATCTTCCCATATTTTCAATATAGCTGCTCTAGGTGCTTTGTGACCCACCTGAAATTGGCTCGCAACCCACTTGTAGGTCCCGACCCATGGTTTGGGAACCACTCTGCTAGAGCCTTAGAGCTCTGGCAGCACTTGTGTGGCTCCCCTCTGCAAAGCTGGGCAGAGGCAGGAGAATGCATGCACCTGATTAGCTGCATGTTTGACAGAGGGTGTGATGCGGCTGTTGTCAGGCTGTGCTGATCATGCAAGCCCCAGCCACCCGCCCTATGTACAGTCTGAGATTAGCTGATTAGAGATCATTTGGGGAAGCAGGTAGGAATTTTTTTTGTCAGTAACCTGATTGGCCAAGGTTACTGGTATTTTCACCTACCCTCGACTGGCATGTGAGGGTGGTGATTAGAGATAGTTTGGGAAGGGGTTTCCCTTAGTTTGGCAGGTAGCGTGCTGGCTGGGTAGCCAGAATGGGGGCTGGCATACATGCTGAGGTAAGCAAAGTCAAGGGGTGAGCCAGCACCGCTTTGATAATACCGTCCAGGTTGGGAGGCTTGCTGGCAAGTCCCTTGACTAGTTTAAGCAAAGACCTTTACCTGAGTGGGTTGGTGCTGGCCAGCTGCCTCGACCCTTCGGGGTTGGCTGGGAAAGGCTAACCCAGCCCTGGGTTTGGTGGTGCCTGGAGCCAATATGTCACGGCCATTGGGGTATATGGCCAGGTCATTTTCCCCGAATCGAGTAGCTGGCAGCACGTTTGTTCCCTAGTGAAGTTTTCCCTGCTGCAGGTTGTTTACTGTGATTTTATTCAATAAACGATCATCATCCCAAGCCTCTGTCTTGCGTGCTTATTGGGGGTGCTAACGTAATCACTGTCACGCCTCTCCATACTGCATACCCTTTCCCCTTCCCAAATCTATCAATCCTATCTATTTTGTTTCTCCTACCGGTCCCATGGTTTTCCTAACATATCCGGTCTGGGGGCAGCCTACTTTCTTCACTCCCTTCTCTAGTCATCATCCTTATTGTGGTGCTCTCATATAGTACTTAACCTGCGGCAGCAAGGTCAACAACACTTGATGTTGACCCATTTGGTCAATCTTTCACTGCTATTCATTTCAGTAAAGTAATTCTCATCCAATCCCTAGCTTGCCAGTACCGTAAAGCTGCTTTTACTTTTACCATAGTAGTGTATTTCAAATGCTTATGGTCACCTGCTCTATTGAACTAATACATTTTAAAAGACGAATATTTAATTTGGCTTTAAAATTTAATAAGTACATGATTCAGTACAATAGCATACCCCATCTACTTTACCAGCAGTGTCAAACATAAAGCCTGCAGGCTGGATATAGCCCATGGAAGCTATTTATCTGGACCACATGATGCTCGGGCTCTCCCTGCACTGCCCTTTCAGCAGCACTGCTTCTGCAAGCTTCTTCTCTGGGAAGGATAAATGGAAGGAAGCCTCCAAAGGGAAGGAACAATACTGGGGATGGGGCAGACCAAGAGAGAGAAGAGAGGGAAATACTGCTGAGGTGCTGGGAGAGTCTAATTATCACTCAGGTTATCCTTTCAGCAGCTCCACTTCTGCTGAAGCATCACTTTGAAGAGCACCTGCCATATGCTGAGCTGCAAAGTGACACCTCAGCAGAAGTGGTGCTGCTGAAAGGGTGCTCTGCATGATAATTGGGCCCTCCCATATCTTCAAAATATTATCAAGATTTACATATTCTGTCTTTTGTCATTTGCAGCTAATGAGCGAATGAGAACCAAGTGCTTATTTCTGGCCATGATCTGGTTAATGACATCTCTTCCTGCTTATCTAACTTGAAGGACATGCTTTTTTGTCATTTTTTATTCTTATCCTAATTCCATTTCAAAAAACAAGCTATTAAATACAGGAAAATATTTAGACATTTAGAACTAATCATGTCATGGCACAAAGAAGAACATTCCAAACACCTGTAGGCCAAATGAGCTGAATATGAATATAACATATAATTACTATATAGATAATTTTCATATCTAAAATTACATCATGTCACGAAGGGGACATGGTGGCACAGCGAGTTAATCCGCTGCTGCTGGGCTTTCAACCGCAAGGTTGGGAGTTCAAGACTGCGTGACGGAGTGAGCTCCCATTGCTTGTCCCAGCTCCTGCCAACCTAGCAGTTCAAAAGCACATAAAAAGTGCAAGTAGATAAATAGGGACCACTTCGGTGGGAGGGTAACGGTGTTCCATGCGCTACGGTGTAGAGTCATGCTGGCCACATGATAGGACAAAAATGCCGGCTCTACAGGCTTTGAAACGGAGATGAGCACCGCCCCCTACCGTCGGTCACGACTAGACCATTTGGTCATGGGGAAACCTTTACCTTTAATTTTCATGCAATGTGCATATCATACTTGATATACATCTGCACTAATTCTCAGATGCCACCTGATCTTTCATGCAATATCAATACAACAACATATATAACTGAGATGGCAGAGAAGTCATTCTAAAAAAAAATCATGCATTATCGTTTGACATAGCTGGTTCTTTCCTACAAAAACACAAGCCACAGCCAACTAGTGCCAGAGCTCCTTTTGCCTGGTGTTAAACTGTTGTGTTTTGCATTATAAACAACATGAGCAAAGCACATGACCCAGCAAGGTACAGCAGAGCACCCTTGGTCATTGTAGTACTCCTCCACATGCATAATACATCATTCTGAACGCGCCCACCTTCTATAAAGGGAAACCACAAGCCAGAAGAGTAACTTTAGAATGTGTTGAAAAATTATTTTCTGTGATGCAAATATTGATACAACAGTTTGAGTACAAAAGTCCATCAAAGAGAGAAAGAGAGAACGAGAACAAGAACCAACACAGTCTAGATTGGGGATATTTCTAAAGTTACAAAGTCTGCTATATACTAAGATCAAACTTGCTAGAGGCTTGCATTCTTACAGGGAACAAGTTTATTTGAAATGCCGTCAGTAATGCTTCCAAGAGAGAACAAAGAATTGTTCAAAATGAGTCATAAGGCCATGCTTTATAGATCAGCAACAACACTATAAACCAGAAGGGCAGGTTTCCACCAGCTTCAAACCATGATATGACAGCTAGAACCTTCAGAGAAGATCTGGCTTTCTCTTGATAGAATTGAAATTGAACCACTAAATATGACAACACATTTAAAATCTTTTTAAAAAGAAAAGATTTCTTTTAGAAAAGAACTTACGAAACTTGCAGAAAGTTTCCTACGGCAACGGACATGTTTTTTATCCAAAGACATACAAGAAAAAGGCAGCGAGGAGCTACTGTGTGGTGTGCCATTTGCCACCAACATGGAAAGAAAGGGGACAGGTCTAGAATGAAGAAGTACAGGCCTGCCCCAGTATCCACTGATTCAGTATCCACAGACTCAGATCCACTGATTTCATGGATCCTGGAACACCTATAAAAAAGATAGGGGAACGTGAAACAAATCTTTTTTTTACCTTGTTGCAGCAAAACCACTGATGTTCCCCTATCTTTAAAAAGGCGTCCCCAGCATCCACAGTTTCAGGTATCCATGGGGTGGGGAGTTCCGGAATAGAATCCCAGTGGATACCAGGGCATACCTGTGTGCAGACTAATGATACAAATAAGAAAGAAGTTCCTATCCCTATTCAAAGGAGCTGTCAGTCTAAATTTTAACAGGGGAGACTGTTAAGGGAGAGCGGGAAATAGAGTTAAAGGGGAGGCATGAATATGAGTAAATGCTTTGTGTGCTCAGGCTTGGTTCCAGTTGGAGGTGAAGACAGAAAGCCCAATGCAACACCAGGGAAAACACCAGTATACCGTCACATAAGCCAGTCTGCTGGTGTAGAAGCCCCTATATTTGCAGGCACGACACAAACACAAGCTCAGCAGCCGAGAAGCAGCATGACATCATTAAATGAGTCCAGACCACCTGCAGGTACACCAGCCAAGAGGCTGCAACAGGGTAAAAGGGAGGAACAAGGTGAAGTCAGCGGATGACAGATCCTGAACCCTCTTCCTAAGCGGGATAGTCCCCCCTAATGGTTGCGAAGCGCTATGCCAGCAACACAACTATAGTAGCTCAGAGGAGTCTCATAAGGTGCTGTGTAGATGCCAGAACAAACACGCAAGTGCTGCACCTTTCAACCTCCCGCAATCAGCCTCTCCAGCATGACAGAGCATAGGATCTGCCAGACACTGTGTCAGTGCTCCTATACTCTCTGTGTAGTATCCACAAAGGGGTTGTAAGGGTTTATGCTTTTTGTTTTAGATCCAAACATTATCAGACAATTGTGTGTAGGGTGCAGTTGTCAAAAGTTTGCATTTTAATTCATGGTTCTGCAACTGCTGCAGTCCAAGAATGCCAATTTGCATTCCAGGAGTGTCATTTTATTATGTTACAATGACAGTACTTTCCTGCTTGATGATGTCACTTCCAGCCATGCATCACTTCCAGGTAAATTACATCACTTCTGGTGGGTCCTGAGTGCTATTCTAAAAAGTGGGTCCCAGAGCTAAAACGGTTGAGAACTACTGCACTATATATTTACATGTGTAAAAATTTCTACGACAGAATAAACTAGAGCACAATTTGCATAATACATGTTCAAGCAAAGAGCTTTAATTTAATAATGGCTAATACTACAAAAATTTAGCCAGACCTTAATTAGCGAAATACATGTTCAAACAGAGAAGATTAATTAATAGAAAGATTAATATGTACAGAAATTAACCAAGAAAGGCACAGTACATGTTCAGTTCAAAATATATCCAAGATCTGAATCTCCTTCACATGTAAAGTATAGGAGTTCAAGTCAAATTTCTCAAATTAAATTTTTAATAGTCCCAACCTACAAATGGTGTTCAACCAGGGTCATCCCCAGGCACACAGGTGTAACACTGCAACCTAAATCTTACTTTGCTAGAAAGATGGCTTTTTCCTTCATGAGGGTATCTGGTCGCCATATCTCAAACAGGATATAGTGGAGCTGGAAAAGGTGCAGAAGAGAGAGATGAAAATGATTATGGGCCTGGGCCTTCACCTCCCTTATGAAGAAAGACTGCAGTGTTTGGGACTCTTCAGTTTAGAAAAAAGGCGCCTGAGGGGGGACATGATTGAGACATACAAAATTATGCATGGGAGGGATAGAGGGATGTTCTTTTACCTCTCTCACAACACCAGAACCAGGGGGACATCCACTAAAATTGAGTTTTGGGAGAGTTGGAACAGATAAAAGGAAATACTTTTTTACCCAGCAGGCAATTAAGCTGTGGAACTCCTTGTCACAGGAGGTGATTATGTCATCTGTCCTAGATGCCTTTAAAAGGGAATTGGACAGATTTCTGGAGGAAAAGTCTATCATGAGCCATAATGGGTTGTGAAACCTCTTTACATTAGTAGTAGGCTACTTCAGAGTGCCAGGGGCAAAGGAGTGGCAACAGGATGTAGGCATCTTGTTGTCTTGTGTGCTCCCAGAGGCACCTGGTGGGCTACTGTGGGATACAGGAAGCTGGACTAGATGGGCCTTTGGCCTGATCCAGCAGTGCTCTTCTTATGTTCTTATAGAGTTATAAGTGGGGGGGGGGGGGAGTGGGAGAAAGGTATCTGGGCAGAAACTGTGACATACGCCCTGCAACCATGGGCTCTTTAGCCAGGCTACTTCCCTAAGCATTTATTGCCTCATCATCACACAAGGGTCTTAGCCTGGGAGTGGGACATAAATTAATTGGTGCCCAGTTAGAACCTCTTCACTCAGGTATGTTCTCCAGGTATACAAATATACACGGGCTGGCCCTTGCCTCACTTCATTGACTGGTCCAGTGGAATGAGTGCAATTAGATGGCTAAAACATGGAGATTTTGTTAACAGTAGATGGACTCTCTGGCCCCACTGATCCAACCCCAACGAGCAATAACTGACTTGATAATCGTCATACAAGTGAAAAAAGAACAATTCTGCCACCCCCTCCACAAATGCAAAAGATTAGCTGGATTATGCAAGGGATGATAAACTAAGGCTACAATTCAAAGAGATTTAGCCGAGAGGGTTAATGCCTCCATTTGCCCGAAGATAACAGCTGAAGATCCTAAGGTCATGAGCTCGAGACTACCGGAAGTCTCTGTGAGCGGCAGACCTTGCAAACTGCGGCTGATTAAAAGCTGAGTTCCAGCTGCCTCGTGGGAGAAGGAGTGTACTGAAGTCAGCTGCGTCTCTGGTGGGAGCAGGGAAGCCTCTTATCAGCCAGTAGAAGACAGGCGGGTGGCTAAGAAAGAAGGCTAAATCCAGAAAGATCCATCTGTATGAGTGTTGTTCTTGAAAGATAGATTTCTGTAAATTGTAAAAACCTTTGGGTTTGTGAATAAAACTGCCTTGAGTTACAGTCATTAGAGAAATCTAGTGATCTTAAGAAAGGCGGTATATAAATACATGTGTTGTTGTTGTTGTTGTTGTTGTTGTTGTTGTTGTTGTTTGGGTTTTTCCGAAGGCTTGTGTACATAGTGGGATTTTTGTCTTTTTTCTTTGAATAGTAAAGCCCCCAAGGCATCTTGCAAACTACTCTTGAAACAATAGCCACATGGCATGGATGCTGGTGCTTCAGAAGCACAAATCCAAACACTTCTGTCATACAGAACTAGTTGCATCATTCTTGCATTGGCTTGCATGTTTATAATGCATTCAAGCAATATTTTTCTAAACTTTTTTTGGAAACTATACAGTTCTCCTGTATTCAACTAAGGTACTTTAATTAATCAACTGAAGACCTTGGTCTGCTAGTTTTTGTTTTTTTTTATAGTTAACCTCTTGTGGCCATGTTCAAAATTTCTTTTATTCACAACGCTAATGTAAAATGCATAACCCTCCTATGTTCTGACCAATAGACTCCTGGGGTTAATTAATAAAATGCTCCAGGCAAAATCTTCTCTTTCTTGAAGTGGATTTAAGTTTGTCGTATTCTGTAAACCTTATTAGCTATTTGAATATATTTTTATTCAATAGATGCAGCAGGAGGAGTTCTAAAAGCCATCGGGGTGAAAGACTGCCATTGTCTCAGTAGATGCAATTGTGAATATGGAGAGGCAAAAATACCAGTTGATAACAGAAAAATAAACACTGTTTTTCTCCCAAACAAAACATGTCTACATTTAATTCAGAATGCGATTGGAGAATTATTTTGTAGAAGAATGTTCTTGAAATGCCTGAAATATTTTCCTTGGAATGAGTTCCAAGCAGCACTATTCACCACCTGTTTGCATATATGGCAAAATATTTGGGACATCTGTATATACAATACAGACACTGGAATAGTGTCACCACTGAAAACAAAGTTTCCAAAGCAGTTACCACCACATGTGGCAAAACTCTTCTGACAGCCAGCCTTGAGTGCCCAGTGGCTAAGTGGGCCAGGAGGGGAAAACGTATGGAACTGTCTCCCCTTGGATGAATATGATTGAAGTGGACAGGCATCTCCTATTTAGCTCCAGAACCAATGCAGTGCATATTCCCTAGTTTCTGTAAGGCACTCTGGTTTTAAAAACACTTTAACAAAAGAAGAGCCCTGCTGGATCAGGCCAAAGACCCACCTAGTCCAGCTTCCTATATCTTACAGTGGCCCACCAAGTGCCTCAGTAGACAACAAGATGCTTGCATCCTGTTGCCACTCCCTTACACCTGGCATTCTGAAGTAGCCTACTATTAATGTAAGCAGGTTGCACCACCCATCATGGCATGGACTTTGCAAGCCCAGGAGGGGTTTTCTTCACACTTTCCTCATTGTTGGAGCTTATCAGTGAACCATGCCAGTCAGTTCAGCTATCTTCTGCCTTATGAATTGTGCACATTGCAGATGGGACATTCATGCTGCCAAACTGTTCTGCCAACTGGTGATAGCAGCACATGTTGCCCCAAAAGCAGAGTTACTTTATTGCTGCTTTGTTCATAAGGAGAGTACAATTGTTGCAATTATAGTACTGCTACTTTAACTCTCTGCAGATTAAAGCTTTTCCTTCAAAATTCACTGCAAAGTCCTTGTTCTATGCAACAATTCTAATCCAGCATAGTATGAACACATTGGACAGTGCATTTGGAAGAGGCTAAAATGCTTACTTTTCTGACAGTAAACTCAGTTCCTGGAACTGGTGAAACATCATGAAAGAGGGTACCGGGGTAGATTTTTTTTTCAGTCATATGATGGCTGTGGAGCCAGTGGTGGTTCTTCTAAAAACCAAAGTTCTGGAGTTAAACACACACATTTCATTCTTTGGGACTGTATCATTATCCTTAGATGGTTCATATTGTTCCACATTAGCGGTGTCACCAACAAGACTGGGATTCAAAGCTCCTTCCAGATTTGGGCTTCTTCCACCAAACTGACTGCCAACAGCATGCTACTGAAGCACAGAGAGTAGCAAACTGAGTCACTGATTATCATTCTCTGTCTTGTTTAGACACGACAGCACACGTTCATGCAGTGCTTTTTGCCATTTTTTCTTTAGGATGCAAAACTTAAGGGAGAGGCCATAGCTCTGTGGAAAAGCACGTACTTTGATTGGAGAAGGTTCCAGGTTTAACTTCTGATATCTCAAAGTAAGGCAGAGAAAGACTTCTGTCTGAAATCTTGGAAAACCACCACCCAGCAGCATACATAACTTCAACCTAGATGTACCAATAATCTGAATCAGTATTCAACTTCATATGTTGAATTTTCATATTCCAGATGGAACTGCATGGTGTTGTACTACACATGTGCCATTGATGGGAGGGGCATTTGTTTTTAACATGAAGTTCTCAGCATGAAAATGCTGGTCCAGTTTCACTGAAAACTGCCATGCATTTGGTACACTTTACATGCAAAGGTCACTTTTTGCTTTTCAAAGAGCTGGATTACCCTCCGGACCCGACAAGAGCTGTGCTGAGCTCTGGTGGGGTTTGAGAGTTTGGGGTGCCCAAACCCATGGATTCAAACATCTGCAGTTTCTGCATCCATGGGGGTTCTAGGAACAGGACCCCATGGGTAACGAGGGCCAACCTGTATTGTATAGATTTCATTATATTAGTGATGGCCACTAATATAAGAACATAAGAAGAGCCCCATAACATTTAATAGTGGATTACAGTCCAATTCTATGCACGCCTACTTCTAAATAAGTCCTGCTGAGTCATCACTAATGGGACCTACCTGGCCAGGAAGCATGTACAGGATTGCAGTCTTATGGACCAGTCTTAACAGGGCAAAATCCTTTACAATTGTCACAAAAGACAATATGCCGTTTCACGCTGCTGAGCTGCTGCTGCTGCAAGAGGTGAGCGACTGCAAGAAATGAGTGGTCCATCCACAACCCCCAGAACCAGTAGATCAGCAAGGAGGGGCAGGAGTGAGACAGGCTGGGAGGAACGGGCCAGGCAGGGGGAGGAACAGGGCAGAGATAGGGGCAAGGAGGAAGGCACTATCAATATCCTGCCCAATGATCCACTTGAACTTGCACTAGCTATGAAGCTGGCACAGATCCTAGTAGACCCAGTAGGGCAGCAAGGGCTTACCCCTATGCAAGGGAAGAAATGTTCCCTTACTCAGAAGATACCAGGACTGTCCCCCCTGCAGGATGCAACACGTGCTCCAATGGTGCTCTAGTTTCACCTATGGGGGAAAGATTTGGGGAGGATAGAGAATTTCATGAGGGAGGAAAGCATCAGGCTGGCCACTATGACAAACAAGATATTGGACCTGGATATTGGACCAGGCCTGATCCAGTATGTCCCTCTTTTGATTCCTACATATGATTCCATGTTTTCTTCAGTAGCTCTGGGGGTGGGGTGGGATAATCAAAAGATGAAATCCATGGCCACCCTGAAGTATACTGCAGCAATCTAGTATATTTAATCACAAAGGCTATGAACCAGAAAACCCCTAAGGCAAAGGAATGTGTTCTACAGATTACTTATAGAGGCCACCTACGAGCAGTGGGAAGATTTTTCTGTCAAACATTCTTAACAAAATCAGAGCATTTTGATATAATAAATGCAAACATGTTTTCATTAATTATCAGTTAAGATTCATCATGACTTTTGCCCCTTCTTAATAAAACCCAACAGCAACAAAATATTCTGATTTGCTGTAGTTTATCTCTGAATGAAATTAAGGATTCTATCATTTTCTTCTGTCCCTTCTGTATTTGTTCTTCAAAGGGAAGCACATCAGGGACTCCTCCCTCACAAAGACAGACTGAAAAGGAATAGAGACCTCCACCGATTTAGGAAAGGGCGCCTGCTCTTTCTGCATGTGAAACACAGAGATATGAAACTTTATACAGTAATTGCAAATTGTAACTGTGCATTAATTGCACAACAAAAAGCAGAGAGCTGGTGGCAGAACAGCTCTGAAACTAGCATATCCTATCCTGTCAATTTGTACCCATAACTCAGTTGCACATTATAAAAACAACAAAAATAAGAAGCTGTCCATAATTGCATGGAAGATTAATTTAAATATCACAATTCCTCAATTAACCACATTTCCCTCCCCTTCTGCAACAGATACATGCTTACCACACTAAAAGTCTAATTCTACTCCACTCCACCACCACTGGAACTATCGCAATCATCCTGCCGGCATTACAGCCATTGCAAACAGCTTGCCGGCAACAAGGCTGAAGCAGCGCCACACATGGCAATTGACCACAGTAAGCTGGCGTAGAAGGCCAAGCATACCCCTCCATGCTGTGGAGGCTTACCTGGATAAGGCTTATGAATTTTCCCTTACTCAAAAGAGACCTCCTTGACCTCCTCCCCACCCCCGCAAGATGCAGCAATTTTGGTGCACCTGCATTGTTGGAAGGGAGCATAGGCTGTAAACTACTGCAAATTTTCATATGCATGGAGTTCCCCCTACATGTATATCTAGACTTGCCAGGTGTCCCTTATTGTAAGGGACTTCCTGTATTTCAGGTTTTAAAATCGTGTCCCGAATCAGTGTTAAACGGGACATTAGAAATCCCGTTTTAGAATTACAATCACTGCTGTTCTCTTGAGAGCCGTGTTTCTATTGGCTAGCCTCAAAGTCATTCACCTTCCTTGTCTTTCTTACCTTCATTGTTCTTGCAATGCAAGGTCCCACCCCCAGCCTCTCCTTCACACTCAGTTTGCAGCATGGTGCAGAGTAGAGCAGAGCGGCTGTGAAGATCGAGGATTCTAGGTTTGTAAGGAGGTCTTCCTTTTTTTCCCACCCACCCCCAACATTGGTTCCGAGTGTGAATGTGTTTTTTGACTGGGTTTATATGGAGATCTTTCCCCCACCCCACTTTCTCCCTTAGCTCTGAGTGTGAATGTGCTTTTTGACTAAGTTTGTATGGAGATCTTATGTTTATATTTACCACTACTAACTGGGCAAGATAAGAGGCACTTTTTCAAGTTGTGTTCCTCTTGTATTTAGCAGTGGGACAGTAATTGTTCCTATTCACCCCTGCACTGTCTTTTCTAGTGGCTGTTGCTGGGGGTGGTCTGCACTTTTTTTTAAAAAGAGATTGTGAGTCCTTTTGGGTCAGGGGGCCATTTAACTTTATTATTTGCCTGTAAACGACTTTGTGTTGAATAATGGTATATAAATACTGTTGGTTGGTTGGTTGGTTGGTTATATAGAGATCTTTCCCCCCACCACACTTCCCTGTCTTGGTTCTGAGTGTGAATGTGTTTTTTGACTGGGTGCTCTGATGTTTATATGGAAGAAGGGTAGTATAAAAATGTGAACAATATGAATGAGTTGACTGTGAGGTGACTGCATGCTTGGGGGCAGCAGGAGGGGGCACGCTGCTGGGGTAGGATGCGCTGCTCCATTTTTCATTTTTTTAAAAGAACGCCCAGGTGTTATGTCACCTCTGGGGCAACATTTTGCCCTCTGCACTGGGTTGCACTTTCATTAGCTATGCCACTGTCTTGTTACCATTGCGTACCGCAGTGTCCCGATACTTGTGTGTCCCTTATTGCCATTTTGAAAACCTGGCAAGTCTATGTATATCCAAAGCAGATACTCCACAGAGCTATTATCACTGGACTACTGTATTAAGAGAGGTATTGGAAAAAAACATGTTGGGACCCCCAAGGATTTTCATGAAGAGCTTGGAGCAGCCATCTTAAAAAGCTGGGAACCACCACCTTGAGAGCTTCATTTTGGCTAGGAAAGACCCCTCTTTATTAAACTGCCACTTCCTCACTGCTTGTGGCTGCAAGGAAAATTAGCCTTGCTATGGGCTCATCTTGCTGTGTGCGTATGCATGTGATGAAATCTCTCCCAGGACTCTGTCCGAGCACGCATGTCACATCTTCTGTGTGCATGCCTAGGTGAGTCTCGGCACACAGGGAAGAGGACCATAAGTATTCTGAAGACTAACTAAAATTTGGCTTTACCATCTTGATCAGCAATGCCATAGGGAAGCCACAATGTGTTCTGTGCACTGTTATTCTCAGTGCTGAATCGATCACTGAACTCAAAACTCAAACGTCACATAGATATAAAGCATTCTAAAAAGGATGTGGAGTTCTTTCGACTTTCAAATATTATGGTTTATTAAAAACAATGACTTTACTTCCTACTTTAATGATATCACTTCCAGCCCTAGCTCTTAGGGGCGTCTTGACAGGTTGTCATAAAGGAGGTCCCAGTACAAAAAAAAGGTTGGGAATCACTGGTATATATAGTGCAACAGGCTACCATGAAAACTAGGTCTGGTTCAAGCTCTCACAGGGGCTTTCTGAGTTAAGGAAAAATGATGGGAAGTTTTCTAACAAAAACTTCTGCAGCTTTCTTGCCAAAGGAAGTTGCGTGACTTTTATAATGACAGAACATGTTACTGAGACTAGATAGACAGTAGATAGGACTAAGATAATATGAACAAACCACAGAGTAATTTCTTGAAAATGGTATCTAGACTTTTTTTTCCACTTTATACTTAACTTGAAAAATTGTATCTATAAGCTTTCAAAATCAACAACAGTATTTTATTCAGCTGTGACCTTGCCAGCAACCTAGCCTGCAGTAATTTTATTAAGCCAGAGCAAGTCATCCTGTAGTTATGTCAAGACAGATTATTTTCATGGCAATGCACAGCTAAACCAAGGAAAGAGAAGCACCAAGGAAAGAGAAGCCATACTGCTTTATTCATACATTGCTATATCAAATGTTGACATCTGTATTCAGACACCAAGCAAAAAGAGTACATCAGACTATATCCTTTCTGGTTGTGGAAAAGCAACCTGAAACATTTGTACCAATAGATATGTCTGCATCACTTATTTAAAATTGCTGTAACATAAACTGTAAGTGCAGCAAAACCAGTTTCAGGGCGCAATCCTAACCTGGAGTTAAGCCAGCAAAGTTTGGCTGACACAAGGGACACCATAAAGTATGTTTGGACCAGTGATGTCATGCAGGGGGTAAGCGGGGGTACGCGAGTACCGGTTTCTAGGATTACAGCTGGCCCCGCCCATTCGCCCGCCCACTCGTCGACTCCACCCTCTGCAACGTTTGAATTTCCTGCATGTTTGAGTTGCCTGCATGTTCTCAGAGCCAGGCAGGCAGGCAGGCAGCGAGCAGAGCCTTTCCTTTCCTTGCCACTGAAAAATGAGTTGCTCTGGGGTTTTAACATGATGCCAGGCCTCCTTAACATGTTCTGGGGTGCTGTGGAATACTGTTGCAACTGTTGGGTCAGTTTAAAATCATCTGAGGCCTCAAAAAGGGCTTTTTTCATGTCACTTCCTGCCACAACATCACTTCTGGCTTATGACGTCACTTCCGGTGGGCGGGTCCCGAAATGTGCCAATCAAAAGTGAGTACCTGTTCTTAAATCATTTAGATGACACCACTGGTTTGGACCACTCTCGGAGTCAGAGAGGCCAGCACACAGACGTGCACCATCCTTCCTGACGCCACTCTTGCACGTCCAAACATGCTTTAAGGTGCCCTTTGTGCCAGCCAAACTTTGCTGGCCTAACTATGCCGGCCTAACTCCAGGTTACGATTGCACCCTCAGTGTTGGTTCTCTCTATCTTAAGCACTTTTGTTTTGGCACTGCAAGCTGCACCCTGGAATCCTAAATATATTTCTTCAGATGCAGACATATATCTTCCCCTGTGTTCAAGGGAACTTAGATCCAAGTTCTAACTTCCCCAGCACCAATGGAGCTGCATCAACAGGGCATGTGCTGCTTCCTGCATTGGAGTAGGCAGTCACTGAGGCTTCCTCAATGTAAGCAACTTTTGTTCTCTTAGAGTAACCCCCTTTATCCCAGATAGGTCTCCTCGTACATGCACCAGTTCCAGAGATGGCATAAAACTGAACAGTAAGGGAACCACATTGCCCCCAGGATCTGCCCCTTCTCTCCTCCATCCACCTCTCTCCCTACCTCATCCAGAGGTAATTGGCCCAAGGTCACCCAGAAAGATTCATAGCTGAGACAGGAAATGAACTCAAAGTCCTAGCCAATACTCTAACCCAGTTATGTTCAACCTCTGTGCCATGGCACATTGGTGTGCCACAAATGGTCCTCAGTGTGTCATGGGAATTTCAGGGAATCGGGGTTGCCAAGGCTGGAAGCGTCACTAATTAGTAGGGCCATTGGGGTATGTCAGCCTCCTGCCTGTCAGTGCAATTTGCCTTGTCAATTGTCAAAAAATTGATGGTGTGCCCTGAAATTGATCTTTTTAACACCTTGCCAGTGAGCCATGAGATGAAAAATCCCTTCTCTAACCACTTCTCCAACTGGATCTCATAAGTGTTATATTTGTATACCACTTTTGAGTGTTCCAGGTGCTTCACATGTATTGTCTTGTACTCTTTACGATTATTATATTCATAATGCCGTTGGGAGACAAGATGAGAAGGATGGTTTGCTTAAGAACACCTGATGAGTTCTTGAGAGTGGCAATATTCATAAGCGAGGGATTTTCTGATTTGTAGCTCAGTACTTGCAGGCATATCCCTCCAAAATAGATATTATAGCAGTGTCCACTTTGACAGCAACAATCACCCGTTTCAGGGAAAGCAAATTCAACAACAGAAACTGCAGAGATGTCACGCTTACTGATGTGAATCAAACACAAAGATCCTTGGGTGGAAGGATCCCCCCTGTTAGATCAAAGCAGCCAAAAATGGTTATTTTCCTTCCCAACGTAAGTTTAAGCCAAAGTCACAATGGGAGACCAAAAGCATTAAGAAGAAAAATCAGACATGGAGAGAAGGAAAGTCTATAAAAACAAAAACAAAACCCAAACACTGTTTTTATTAACCATTTCAAATTATCATAAATTCAACTATCTTCAACCATGTCCATGTTTTCAGATACACTTTTTTCATTTTGACAGTATCTTCTTAGGTATTTCCTGAGAGTTAAAGCAGAGAAGATTATAACCCTTTTATATACTCACACAAAGGGAAACGTATGCATGTCACGCTTCCTCTGTCTACCCTAGTGCGCCAGAAAATGAAGCAGGAAGTTTGTTTACTTTTCATTGAAACATCTTTTCAAATCATTCACAGTGGCATGTTATTACAGCAGACAAGTAGGGGGTTTTCACACCACATTCTTTTGTATGCCTAATCTAAGGGAACAAGGTTATAGTCCTTCAACTCAGTAAAACAAAGTGGTGAACCATTTCTTTACCAAAACTGCTGTAACCAATATGCTTGATATGCAGCAGTCTTATTAAAAAAGACAGCAACTTCCTCATATGCATGATAATTTCACATCATGTAAAAGATAATGAGCTGGCATAATGACAGCAGAGGCTGAACTGGCCACATGAGATCTAAATTTAATCACAGATTGCCAAACATAGTTAGCCATTGTAAACTGCAAGACACAACTATTGTTCAGTCAACTGTTAAACCATTGACTATTCGAAGGAGGAAAATACAGGTGAAGAACTCAAGTCATACCATGCATGAGAAAATGTGTGCTGCAAAAAGGCTATTTATCCAAGGAATTTACCCTACTTAAGTTTCTAATTTTAACTTTACTCAAATAATTCATTGCCTTCTTATGAAATTTACTAGAGAGACATTACACTGCACATAAATAGGGGTCTAGGGTTTTGGGGGGATTTTTTCCCCCAAAAAATACTTAATTAAAATAGCAAATTGCGGTGTTATGTGTTTTTATTCTACATTCTTATTCCAACTTCTCATTTTCATTAATTCTAAATGTTTTAAAACTGTGTTAGGTAGATGATATAGGTGATATAGTTTCAGCAGATGCAGCCACAGTATTATTTCTAATTGGAAAAGCAATCTACTTTAATTTCAGGATAATATCTTAAAAACCAAAATGGGGTGTTTTGTGTTTTTATTCAAGTATTTTAACCCCCCAAAAGGTGGTGTTTTGTGTTTTTATGTGGCATTTAACTAAAAAAAGTCACCCCTACAAATAAATAATGACTGTATTATGTTTTTATTCTATAAGCCACTTTGGGAAAATTGGACTTTTTAAAGCTGGATTGTAAATAAGAAAAATAAAAATAATCCTGTACTAGGGTTTCTATAAGGAAATAAGGATGTGAACAGGAGAAAACAAAATCACTAAGCACGTTTCTTAGAAAAATCCATTATACAGTACTTAAACATGCTGGCCTA
Source organism: Lerista edwardsae (assembly GCA_029204185.1). Lineage (NCBI taxonomy): Eukaryota > Metazoa > Chordata > Lepidosauria > Squamata > Scincidae > Lerista > Lerista edwardsae. The sequence goes on along the minus strand of JAJKFI010000001.1, from coordinate 35,917,683 downwards.
CAATTTGCAAGTTTATTAGAGTTTCTACATTTATAATGCATTGCCTCGTCACAGGGAAGAAATGAAAACCTTATGAAAAGGCATAATTACAGCTCATGATTTCTGTACATACTACTGAGCAGTCAGAAATGTCAATCCAATTATAAAACTGTGCAAGTAAACTTGAGGAGAAAATACAGTAGTGGTTCAAAATTGAGAAAATTAATTCTGGCAGACTACCAGCTGCCGTGCAGAGAACTCCTTAAATTAAGCAGAGAATTAAACCAGTGATATCAGTACGGCTTTAAAGTAGTCTTAAACTTTCAACTAAGTTGATTTAAAAACTAAGCTTTTATAATCGTGTGGCTAAAATATGATATAACTTCACAATATGAATAAACTGATGGACTGTAGTAAATTACAAGGGACAGTATCCCATCTAGAACTTCTGCCCTGGAGCTCTGTTAGGAGCTCTGTTAACAGAAGGAACATTCCACTCTGCGAAGGTCCCTGGCACAAGCAGAACACTCCTGTTCCCAAAGAAAGGTTCCATTCCAAAAGGGAGCTCCCAAAGGCAGACATGCTAATTGGAATGCTACCCAAAATACTTTCAGGTTGACAATAAGCTTAATCTTGTGTCACACAATGGAAAAGAAGAAAAGATTCCTTTTCCAAGTCAAAACTGAACCCAAAGGCAAAATGAAATCATAGCAAGAAATCTTCTGGCATAGAAAACAGCAGTCTTGTTTTCCATGCCAGAAGATTTATCTTGCGATATTGTGTTTATTCCAATAAAACTCTCTCTGCAGGGCCAGCCCATCCATGCAAAGGTCCATACACTTGCCTCAGGGGGGCAGATTGGCAGGATGCTCCCCATGCTATCTGCTATCTTGCCTCCACCGTTCTTCCTCCTCCCTGGATTTAAAAAGGAAGAGAACAGAGTAGAAGACAAAGTGTGGAGGGGAGGAGGAAGATGGGCTAGAACAGAGGAGCAAAAGTCACTTAGAAGTCAGTTCCCCGACTATTTCTCTTCTAATGCACTTGTACTTACATTTCACATTCCTCACACACAGAGCGCTATCCTAACCTGGAGTTAGGCCAGCAAAGTTTTGCATGCTGAAAGGACACCATAAAGTATGTTTGGGCTACTCTCAGTGTCAGAGAGGCCAGCACAAAGTAGTGTGCCATCCTTCCTGACTCCCAGGGTGGTCCAAATGCACTTCACGATGGCCCTTGTGCCAGCCAAACATTGCTGGCCTAACCATGCCAGCCCAACTCCTGGTTAGGATTGTGCTTACAAAGGCATACAATTTGTCTTGCAATGACAAAATCTGCCATTGCAAATTCTTCCAAGAGAAGATGCTAAAAGAAGAACAAATATGGCATTCCCCCCACCAAAAAAAATATTTACATGATTTAACATATGCATGTAAGTTCTCTTTCATCTCTAAGAGAGGAACAGACCTACCTGAACTATCAGATACCTGTTTCAGGAAGATCCATACAGCTGAAGATTCCAACAGACTTCTGCAAATTTCTCCCACCTACTTCCATACAAGTAGGAAAGAGAAAAACCACCAGGCCTCCCTCATTATGGCAGGAGCTTACCTATACAACACAATGGAGTGCTCTGGCTTGCCTTTTATCCTGCAGCTGGTATTATCAGCTTTAAAGATATAAGGTAATATTTCCAAAACAGAGCAGATGAAGAAGATACAAGATTCTGCTTGAAGTTCTTTCAGCATATTCAGCCCCTGAATTCCTTCTCCTAAATACAGAGAACTGGCACCACACTAAATATTCCAAATTATCTCATAGCCATACTGCATTTTTTTCTTGAACAAAGACAGCACAGAGAACTGTTATCTGTGTCATAGGGCACAGGCTAAGAAATAAAATATTCAGCACCTTTGAAAGGTATTGATGTTGCTTTTGTTCCCCTTGTCCTGATGCTATTCCAGATAACCACTTCACTTTCAATTGGCTTCAGGGGATGACTCTGCTTCCTTTTGCTACATCAAGGCACACATTTTGTGATTTTCTGTAATTTCTGCAGGAAGAATGTACCAGGATATGTTTTAACAGATAGCATTTGTGTTGCCTGTGTTGTAGTGTGTTCAAATTTGTAAAAGTGCTCCAACACACACGGCGTTTGCTAATAAACTGTGTTGAAAAGGTACCCCAAAGAATGGTCCACCTCACAGCCCCCACATCCTTGAATGCAATCCTGATGTCTGAACAGGAGGAAGCACCAATGTCCTCTCACTAGGATGCCTTACAAGTTGGCTTTGAGACTGTCTGTAGGTAGATGAATTTACTGTGATATCTATTGGGCATCAACCCTATCAACCCTAAGTAAAGCTGACATAGTAAGGCCAAAATAACAGTGCTGTATCTTAAAGCCCATTAGGAGGCAGCAGCAGCAAACTGCAGGCCAAGGGGAGGTTTTCCCCTTACACCCGCATAAGTCCCAGTCATCCCAATGGGGCTGCTTGGATCTGCACCTGCTGTTTTCCAGGCACAGGTGACGTGCGCAGGAGCAGCCCAAATTGGAGCCGCCAAGGCTGGGGACGGAGTTTAGGATTTGGCTCTACAGCTGTCCTGTATCACAACCCCGTGCACTGCCCAATTACGCCCCCCGCATGCCTCTGGAATGCCCTCAGTGAGGCTCAGCGCCGACCGCACACCGCTGACACTCGACCAGCACAAGGCTGGCGCTGCTGGCAGTTGTGGTGGCGCCTAAGTGTTGGCACTGCTGCTTGCGTCGGCCCAGCACTGTACTGCCGATGCTGATGCGCTTGACAGCACATTTGCAACAGTGTTCGGCAAAAGCGTAGAGCCGGCACAATGGGGTTATAGGATTGCACTCTAAAACCCATTATCACTTGTTTAGAAACATAACAAAGGCCACACTAGAATAGTCTGTAAATTATAAAGATTTGCACTACCTATCACGGGGTGAACTAAAGTGATAACCACAGGCAGTAGAGTAGATGCTGAACTGTACCAGGTAACCCCTGCTAACTGGGCAAGAGGCACTTTTTCATGTGGTGTCCTCTTATATTTAGCAGGGGGAGAGCAATTGTCCCTCTTCACCCCAGCACAGTGTCTTTCTTGTGGCTGTTGCTGGTGGTGTTCTCCATTCTTCTAGATTGTGAGCCCTTTTGGGACAGGGAACCATTTAACTTTATGTTATTATTTGCCTGTAAACCGCTTTGTGAACATTGTGTTGAAAAGCGGTATATAAATACTAGTGATTGATTGATTGATTGATTCATTGATTGATTGATTGATTGATTGATTGATTAGTGGCTAGGAGTGCATTTGCCTAGCTTCAATTGGTGCACCAACTACGACCATACCTGAGCCATTCAAACCTAGCTACGGTTGTCCATGCATTAGTGACTTCAAGACTGGACTACTGTAACTCGACTACTGTTAAATGGTTGACTCAGGCTGCCTTCAGCAGCTACACTGGCTGCCCATTTGTTTCCAATCTCAATTTAAGATTATGATATCTATATATATAAAAATGAACGTGGGTGGGTATGTATGCGTGTGGGTATGTTCTCTATAGGCTCCCCCACGGCTTGACCGATCGCCATGAAACTCGGCACACACGTACCTTGCGGCCTGGCAACAAACACTGCGGGGGTCAGACCCCCCTAGCGCCCCTGGGGGTGGGGGTACACGAGGGTCTTTGCGTGAACATAGTCGGAAACGTCCGAAATCGGCGTCAAATCTGCAGTTTTCAGGGTCGCCGGGATGAGTGGCGACCCTCCCGATGCCGTTGGAGTCCGGGTTCAGCCCCCCCCCCGACGTGGGGGGCAAAAAGGGGTGCAAAACACAGCGTCCGCCATGCCCTGCTGGAACGCCTGTACCAATTGGCACCAAACTCGGCATGCGGAAGCCTACCAGCCTGGCCGCAAATACTGCAGGGGTCGGGGGCCCCTACTGCCCCCGGGGGTGGGGGTATGGGGGGTCCCTACATGAGAACGGTCACAAATGGCCAAACTTGGAGTCAAATCCACAGTTTCCGGAGTCGCCGAGATGAGTGGTGACGCTCCCGACGCAGCTGAAGTCTGGGTGTGCCCCCCATGTGGGGGGCAAGAAGGGGTGCGTAAGCGTCCGCCATGCCCTGCTGGAACGCCTGGACCGATTGGCACCAAACTCGGCATGCGGAAGCCTAGCAGCCTGGCCATAAACACTGCGGGGGCGGGCCCCCCTAGGGCCCCCAGGGGTGGGGGTGCTTGGGGGTCCCCGTGTGAAAATGGTCGAAAATGGCCAAAATCGGTGTCGAATCCATAGTTTCCGGGGTCGCCGGGACGGGGGCGACGCTCCCGACGCTGTGCGAGTTCAGGTTCACCCCCCCTCGACGTGGGGGGCAGGAAGGGGTGTGAGACACAACATCCACCATGCCCTGCTGGAACGCCTGGACCGAGCGTCAGAAACTCGGCACGCATACACCTTGTGGCCTGACGACAAACACTGCGGGGGTTAGACCCCCCTAGCGCCCCCGGGGGTGGGGGTGCGCAGGGGGCCCAAGTGAAAATGGTCGAAAACTGCCAAAATCGGCGTAGAATCCATAGTTTCCGAGGTTGCCGGAGCGAACGCCGATGCTCCTGACACCGTCGGAGTCCGGGTTCACCCCCCCCCTCGGCATGGGGTGCGGGAAGGGGTGCAAGACACAATATCTGCCATGCCCTGCTGGAACGCCTGGACCGATGTGCACCAGACTCGCCATGCGCGTGCCTTCCAGCCTGGCAACAGACACTCTGGGGGTCAGGCCTCCCTAGCACCCCGGGGGGGCAGGGCCCCCGCGTGGAAATGGCCAAAAATGGACAAAACCATCCTCGGTTCCATAGTTTCTGGGCTCACCGAGGCAAACAGCGATGCTGTGGGAGTTTGGGTCCGCACCCCCCAGTGTGGGGGACAGGAGTGGTGCGATACGAGATGTCCACCATGCCCCACTGTGACGCCTGGAGCAATTGGCGCCTGACCCAGCATGCGTATGCCTTGCGGCCTGGTGACAAACACTGTGGGGGTCAGGCCCCCCCCAGTGCCCCCGGGGGTGGGGGTGCGCAGGGGGCCCCAGGTGAAAATGATCGAAAATGCCCACAATTGGGAGATGGGTCAGGGATGGGTCAGGGATGGGAGATATAAACACCCGGGCAACGCCGGGTAACAAACAGCTAGTTTACCTTTAAGGCCCTTCATGGTTTAGGCCCAACCTACCTAAAAGACCATCTTATCCCATGCATTCCAGTCCAACCTCTTAGATCATCTGAAGGGGTTCTCCTTCAAGAGCCCCCTCTATCCCAAGTTCAAGGGAGGAGCAAGCATTCTCTGTAGTGGAGCCACAAATATTGAATTCCCTTCTAGAGGAATTAAGAACTATCCTCTCCCTAATGGCTTTTCGGAAAGGGCTCATCTGGCTTTTGAATGATGGTTGGATTTTTGCCCTCTGTCCCTCTGGAATAGTGCTATAGCTTGACTGCTCCCCTGGACAATTGTTTCCCCCCTTCCCCCACCCAATGGCCTGACAAGATGTGTTAGGTTTTGCCACATTTGTGAATATTTCTGTGTGTTCAAGTTAAGTATTTAATGTTTTATTGTTTTGGGTTTTTAAAAAAAAACTTTGTTATATTGTACTCTTATGTTCTCTGTAAGCTGTTTTGGGCATTTGCTTTGGCATGGGAAAGGCAGGGTATAAATTCTTCAAACAACAATAATAAATAATCCACCTCTGCAGTTGCCCCCTGTTCCTCCTCCACTGCTGAGAAGAGCAGGAAGCAATAGTAATGGGAAGGACCATCTCCTGAGAGCTACCATATCATCTTAGGCTACCCATGATCACATATAAGTTACTCCATATTTAGCTTGGGACGTAGCCAAGTGATCAATGAACGCATACACTAGTGGGATTTCAACCTTTGCATGATAGCTCCAAAAACTGATTCTGCAACTGTGCATGTTAAGTTGAGGAGCTTAGACAACTTGATATTCAGACAACACGTAACATACAGGCATGCCCCATTATCCGCTGGGGTTCCATTCCAGACCCTACCATGGAAACCTGAAACTGTGGATACTGGCAATGCCTTTATAAAGATAAGGGAGTATCAGTGGTTTTGCTGCAACATGGTTCAGAAGAAGACATTTGTTTAATGTTACCCTATCTTTTTAATAGGAGTCCCAGTATCCATAGTATCCATGAATAACTGAAACCATGGATACTGTACTATATACAGGTACTATTTAAAACCCTAAAAACATAACTTCCATGACAATCACTTCCTAGCTAGTGATATATTTGAGGTTACAAACCGTAGTTACATAGTGCTATGTAAGTCCATTGTAGGCTGCAGGCCATGATGGGTGGTGCAACCTACTTAGGTTAGGCTATCTCGGAATTCCAGATGCAGGGGAATGGCAATGGGATGCAGACGTCTTGTGTGCTCTCTGAGGCATCTGGTGGGCCACTGCAAGATGCAGGAAGCTGGACTAGATGGGCCTTTGGCCTGATCTTCTTATGTTCTTATAGAAATGTTACACATGTAAAACACACACACCAACATTCTGAGTGTCTACTAACAGCAGTAAACCAGATCATAAAAATAAGTTGCTTCATACAAAAAAAGCAATGGAACTGGCCTTAAAGGCTCCATAAAAAATCTCCAATAAAAATGAAGAACTCCGAACACCTACACAAACCACAGTCTAATTCAGGCCATCTCTCCCAAGAACTTTTAACAAGGATGTACATTTTATTATATCCGGGGAGGGGAAAAAACCAGCTCTAGTGTTGGCTATTCATTTCTCAATAGATCAGAGAGAAAGAAGAAACTAAAATTAATTTTCAAAGCATTCAGAACATAGGTTAAAAATAAAGATATAAAAATGCAAAATATGCAATTTACTCTTCCTCACTGATGCAGATTAAAGGTGGGGCTCCATGAAATGTTCCAACCTAACCCCATTTTGCCATCAGAATCAAGACACAAGATAAAACCAAGATGGCTTAATTAAAGGTAGATTTGTTACAATTTTAGAATCACAGCTGCTACCAATACCATTAAAGCACTGTCTGCCTCTAAGCTATGTTCTCTAATACTGCAGGGTTTGCAGTAACTAATTAATGTGTTTTCAGAAAGAAGCTTCTTGACAATCAAAGCTATTTGTTGCATTTATTCAATAATATCAAGTTTTTAATCCTGTCCATAGGACTGTATTTGAATGAAATGCTGGCTATAAACCAACTCAGATAACAAAGTAATTAGGGATGGGTATATTCTCCACATGAATACTATTGATTTGTTCTATTTACCTTTTCATGTCCTCTGCTATGAAATACTGAAAAAAGAAATAAAATATTCAAGAACAAAATTAGTTCTCAATTGCCTGCAAGTAGATACAGGCACAGGAATTTTTTTTTATTTGCCTTTAGGTGCAACAAGTAAAAGGAGAAAAAGTGAACCAAGAGTTACATTTTTCTTTACTTTTGATCATTTCTTCTACCAAAGAAAGCTCTGCAAAAAGGTTTGCTTACTCACCTGTTCCCCACCAGTTTTTAGGGCTGGCCCATCCATGAGGCACACTGTGCGTGATTGCGCCCACCCCCTTGCTTTGCCTTCTCCCAAGGGGAGTGGGGAGGTCTACATTATATGGGTTTGAGTAGGACATAGTGGGGCTCTGCTGGTGGGGAAAGAATAAGAGAACACATTGCAATGGTTGGCTGTTCATGCTTATTTTATCATTGCAACTTTGGTTATGGTCTCTTTCCAAGGGTTATGAATAAGTCTTCAGACCTCTTTCTAACTTCACTTCTTGTGCCCTTCCCACCTTTCTGCCAGGCTGCTCAGAGGAAATGTTTTTTATTTGCCCTGGCCCATTCTTGGGGCTTTCTGGACTACGTTGTATAGCTGTTGGGGCAACCCTAGTCCTAACTTTGGGGTCTTGAAGGCCTAGGTGTAAACAGAGTTTCCTGCAGTCAGCAGGTGGGCTATTGCCTTATATCCCTGACCTAGAGACCATCCGTAGTCCAGGGCACCTTTGGTCCACCTCTCTCCTGATTTTTCCCTTCTGGCTACTTTGCCTGCCCCCAATGGCTTCCTGGATCTACTCCCTCCTTCTGCTTTTCCCATTTGCCAACTCTTCTCTAATCTTGATGCCCCCCAATCGCTCTTGCTTGCCTCTATGAGCTTCCCAGCTGTCTCTCTGTCTCCTATAATTAAGCACCTGCCTTGCCTTCTCTTTTTCTATACTTCACCTGCTCTCTTCTTCTCCTTACCCACTCCTCATAATCTTATCCCTCCCTTACCCCATCTTAGTGCCTTGCAGCCCACTCGCCTGCTTACTTCTGTCATTGCAACCCTCCCGTCCCCTGGAATCAAGCCACCCACGCCCCAGCTTGTCATCAGTCCATCAGATGCCTTGCTTCAGGACTGATCACCTACGAGGTCTTTCTGCACAACATGGAAGTGCAGACACACCAACTAAGAAGCAAGAACACACAAACAACCACTCGGACACAAAAATGGTTTTGAATCCCAAGTCAGTGATGGATAGGACTAAAGTCTGCCTCAGGAGTGAGTTAGAGGACTTGAGTCTACATCACTGCTACAGGATAAGGGGCGAACCAGGATAAGGGCGAGAGAGGGAGGTGCTGCTGAAGTCCTGGGAGACCTCAATTATCATGCAGGCCATCCTTTCAGAAGTGCCACTTCTGTTAAGGCATCACTTTGCAGACTACCTCTGAGCTGTGAAGGGATGCTGCTGCAGAAGCAGCGCTGCTGAAATGGAAGCCTGTGCGGTAACTGTGCACTCTGATATTTTGAAAATACGATGAAGATGTGCACATTTATTTTCTGTCAATTACAGCTATTGAGTTTCCCTGTGAGAACAAAGTGCTTATTTTGGGCTATCATCTGCTTAATGACATCACTTCCTGCTTAATGTCATCACTTCCAGCCCTCAGCAAGCTCCATGGCTGCTATTTGGACACTATATGAAATGAGTTTGACGTCCCTGGCTTAGAAACTATCAAGATCAGTGTTACCCAAACAGTGAGTCCCAACCAGGTTGTTGGTGGGTTGTGAAATTGTCAAATTGATAGCAAAGAAGTAAAATATATAGAGCCCTATGGAAAGTGAAACTGAGCCATTCATTTGCATTTATTCATGAATAGGTGACGATGCCTCAGTGAACTTTGAAGGAGAGGAACGCAACATTCATTCCAATGAAAGCAGTCCCCAAAAACACACTCAAGAAGGAAGACCCCTCCCTCCAAGCTGGCAAGAAAAATGCATTGAAAAATACATTTTAAATAAAAATATATATATTGAATATATTTTCAGTTATAAAAATATAACTGAGCCAAAAGCTTGTGTTTATTCACACATTTATTGCACATATTGTGCAAACATAGGCAAACATTTCTTGCCTCCAACAAAGGCAGGGTGAAAGAGAACACAAAGCCACCAGAATGGTCCCAAGCCAATAAAAGTGAAGATGAACAAATGCTCCAAAAAGCACATCTCCAACATAGTAAAAAAATTAAAAACAGAGCCTTGAGCAGCTGGTGAAATAAACCTTTTTTTAAATTTTGTAAAGTCAGAGGGGTCCTAATAGTGTGTAATTTTTAAAAGTGGGTCCTGGTGCTTACTAGATAGAAAGTAAATGACAAGCCACTCTGGACTTAACTGGGTGTCTCTCTTCCCTTTCTATGTTTCTTTGTCTGGTCTGTTCAAAGTGAAAAATTTACATAACAAGATCTTGATCTCAGTTGTGTTCAAATAGCAATGGCATGAGAGCTAGACCTGTACAATCAAACAGTATTTATATAATAGCACTTTTCAACACGAAGTTCACAAAGCAGTTTACATGCCAAAAATAATTAAAAAGTTAAATGGCTCCCAAAAGGGCTCACAATCTAAAAAATGCAGAACACCACCAGCAACAGCCACTAGAAAAGACACTGTGCAGGGGTGAATAGGGACAATTACTCTCCCTCTGCTGTGTATACGAGGAACACCACTTGAAAAAGTCTCTTGGCCAGTTAGCAATGTATTTGGGGATGTGTATTCATTCCCGCCACATTTCCTACTTGGTTCTTAATTTTAAGGCTTGTGGGTTGCTCTCTTCCACTTTGACTGGACTTCTCATCTGTACCTTTTCCTGTGTAGTGATGGTTTTTTATATATCCCTGCCTAAGCAACCATGGCTGGCTATTTCTTTTATTTTACTCTGAAGTATCAGAACACTTCATTTAACTCAGATAAGCTGTGAATGAGTTTATTTTTTTCCACAGCTCTGTTGAAATAGAAGTATATTAAGAAAACGGATTCTCTGAAGGATACTGCAATACAAGGGGAAGCAGTTATAGAATATACTGTTTTCTTCAATTTAAAACAATTCACTTCTTGCGCCTTGAGAATATATTACATTAAAAGTTCTCAAAACAAACATTTCTTGTAGGTTTTTTTGTTTTGTTTTTTTAGAAAGCATACATCTTAAGAATTTCAGAGGTTTTGTTCAAACTTCAAAGATATTATGCAAGAGTTGTTTTTTAAAAATAAAAAACATGAATAGCATTTTGCTCGCTGGGATTGATCCGAGTCTACTGTGGCCCCAATTTTACATCTGCTCTTTGAAGAAGTTTCTGCCATATGTCAAAATTTCTGTTTCTATGGAACTGTCACATCTAACTTCAAATGTGCAAATAATTCCATGCATATCTTCAAAGGTAATCTCATCAGTCTTAGAGAAAGTTCTTCAGAGGCTTACTAGACAAAGAGGATTTTTTTTAGACAAAAGAAAAAACATCTTTGTTCAGAAGGTCCCCAGGTAAACTTATTCAGATGTCCCATATGCAAGACTACAGATTTTAGGTCTTGTCTATGTACAGACCTAACCCAAAATATGCAAACAACAGAATTTCAATGTATTTCAACTTATGCTCCAGGGTAAACTTACTTTTTCTACTTTCAAAATGTTGTACAAAAAGAGCGTATTTATGCTTTGAAATAAGTATGCCCTCAGATATAGTTGTACTATATTCTAAAAACCTTTTTCAGACATTCGTACATCAATACACAGTCAACACGCAAGAGAGCAGGATCACACAAGTCCAACTAACACCAACTTCCAAGTGTTGACCCTTCTTTCGTGAGCAGAGCCTACAAGCTTATAACTTAGGCTCCCCCCAGGGATTCGGAGGACCCTATGAGCATGCATATGCACTTTCAATTTGTACACAGGGAGACCGTTCACAAAGAATAGTCAACTCATGGAGACTGTGGTGGAGATAGCAAGTGAAATCCTGCTTCCTCTCCAAGAAAGCACTAATGTGCATTCATTTAAAATTTCTGGAACAAGTATAAATATTGACAGGAATTAGAATCAATTTAGTTAACAGGATTTGAATTTCCTCAGTACAAAACTATACATTGGAATAATTTTATTGGTTTCCTTAGTTTAGAGCCCAATCCTAAACTGGAGTTAGGCAGGCATAAACTAAGTCAGCAAAGTTTGGCCAGAACAAGGGCCACCGTAAAGCGTCTTTGGACTACTCTTGGAGTCAGGGAGGATGGCTCACGTCTGAGTGCTGGCCTCTCTTACTCCAAGAGTGGTCCAAACATACTTTATGGTGTCCCTTGTGCTGACCAAACTTTTCTGGCTTAGTTTATGACGGTCTAACTCCAGTTTAGGATTGTGCCCTTAGGCAACTTTCTATTTGCCATACCACAGTGATGCTCGGGGTGCAATCCTAACCTGGAGTTACGAGTTTGGACCACGTTAAATCCCGTTTGGACCACTCTCATATTCAGGGAGGGTGGTGCACATCTGTGTGCTGTCTTCTCTAACTTCGAAAGTATTCCAAACATACTTTACGGTGTCCCTTGTGCCAGCCAAACTTTGCTGGCCTATCTGTGCCACTCTAACTCCAGGTTAGGATTGCGTCCTCATGAAGAGTTGGATACGTGTTCATACTGTATACTCCCATGAGCAGATATGGAGACCTTTAAAAAGAAAAACAATGCAGAGCTACCTCTTCCTTTCAGCATTGATCTGCCATTCAGGAACATTTTTAATTCTATTTTAAATACATTTAAACATTTAAAAAACATTTTTAAAAAATGAAGCTACTGATGCTGGATAAGAATCCAGCTACTGTCACAGCTGTCATAAAAGGGAAGATACTCTAACGCCTAACAAAATTAAACATGTACACAGCCCAAGTATTCACTGGAAGGAAATTCTTGCTGTGCTTGGCACATCCAAAGTGTGCAAGAGTTTCAGGTAGGGGATGCTTACTAGATTCTGTGAAAACCTTGTATGCCCAGCTGCGCCAAAAAGATAAGCTAAAAAAGCAAGTTGCCTCATGAACATTCTAACTTGAAGGCAAAAAGATCCACAGTTTTTTGATTGATTGCACATGTTACTCTGTTACAGACACTTTTTAGAAAAAGACAAGATAAAAAGGTGCTGCCATGATAGATACGAATCACTGGGTAAAATACGTTATTTGCATGTCATTGGGGACAATATCAAATAGCATTGCTGTACATCCTTTATTCACTTCAGCAGGTCTTGCACAGGTTAACCTTTAGTGCATACCATCTATTGAAAACAATGCAATACTATATATCCCAGCTGCAGCTTGATGGACTGTTTAAGTAGTGCAGAGGTTGGGAACCTTTTTCATGTTCGAAGGTCTCATTAAGGGCCCAATCCTATCCAATTTCCCAGCACCAATGCAGCCACAATGCAGCCCTGAGGTAAGAAAACAAATGTTCCCCTACCTTGAGGAGGGCTCTGTAAACTGCTCCCCCACTGCAGGATGCAGTGCACACTCCATTGGCATTGCTGTACCAGCACTGGAAAATTGGGCAGGAGTATTGGTCCCTATATTAGCTGTAATCTAATAAGGCTGCATTCAAGAAACTTCAATTAGTAGCACAAGCCTAAACATATCTACTCAGAAGTCCAACTGATTTCAATGGAACACTCCCAGGTAAGTGTGTATAGGATTGCAATCTAGGTATACTTCAAAATGTATATTATTTTGTAAAAATCTCGCTACAATGTACTAACACCAAAAAAATGGGGAAATTTTTTTAACTAATCTTTTAATGACTTTGTTGTGAATGCTTTTTGTTGGACCATGAGCAGTAAGTAGGAGCACATTGGTGCCTCCGTTTGTACCCAGTATGCATAAGCATGCCACCTCCAAGCCCAGACCAGCTTATCCACTTCTAAAGGCAGTGCGGAGCCCAGCAGGAAGTGAAGCAGTGGTAACTGTGGTCTAGCACCTGCAGGACGAGCACTGCCACCCTCCTGGACGGACCCCACAATGAAAGGCTGTAGTGGGGATGTGCCACCCTGACCAAGCGCTCAACGTTGTGGAGCAGCAACAGCTGAAAGCCTGTGGGCGGATGCAGCAATAGGGCAAAGTGGAGGTGCCATTGCCCACTAGAGCCCACTCTCCTGGCAGTAGCAGCCTCTGCAGCAACACCCTCAGCCCTTGCACCCAAGTCCCTGACGGACTGTTCTTTTATTCTTTGATATTCTAAATATGGCCATTTTAAGATTAAAGTAAAAATATTAGAAGACAAAACCATATTAATAAAAATAAAAAATTTGGATTCACTCAAAAGGCCTAAACTTAATGGCCACATGCAGCTTTAAGGCCGCAGGTTCCCCAGCTCTGAACTCATAACTTCTTGCTATGTGCTCAGGCATATCTTTATTTTAACACACATTAACAGAAATAGGGTCAAGCACAAAAAGTCAGGAAGGAAGCCAAATAAGCTGCTATTTCAAAAAAAAAATTAGGGCGGGATGGGTGTGTTCATTAATGAAGCAGATCAAGACAGATTTTACTGAACAGTAACATTTTACTTGGCAGTTTTACAAGACTAAATTCTGCAAAAAGATGACTCCCTAAGCATTCTTTTCCTCAACAACCTTTTTTTTCCCCTTAAAAAAAAAACCAGACAAGTATCTCAAAATACCTTACAAATGAATATTATGAATTCAGACAAAGGCGACCTAGTTTTTAGTGGCAATTTATAAGTGGAGAGCCTTTAGAGAAATTGTTTTTTACTTAAAAATGGTAAATCATTTCTCCTCTGTGCCCATTCACCATAAGTTCATTTCCATTTGCTTTCAGTCTCTGTAGTCACTCACCGATTTGTAGAAACACATTCATTTGGAAGTAAGAGTCACCATGTATGGAATTTACTTTCCAATAATTGTTTTATAGATTACAGTCAGTGGCATCTTTGTTCAGGAGCTCTCTTTTCTTTTTCTATGGGTCAATGTGAGGACTTTTCTACAGTTATCTCAAAGACTGCGGAATGACATTCCTGAGGCAGTGCACCCCCCTTTTAAAGTGCTCAAAAGCAATACAAGGCCTTTTTTATTAAAAGAGCCTTCAAGCTCTTTTGGGTTTAGGGTCTAATATAAAAGCTATTGGGCTGAATAGTGGTATTCATGCATTTACATTTTTCATTGCTGTTAGATTATGGCTAGGTTTCATACAGCAACGTTTTCCTGCTGTTGCTTATCTATGAATTTTATTAGCTCCCATAACCATAGGGGATGCAAAGTGGAAATTGATAACACTAATATTAAATAACTTCTGTTACATATGTAGAACCCTCTTAGGCAGAGACAATAAACCACTAAATACCAGTTGCTATGGGGGAAAACAACAAAGGAGGCCTATTCACTTATGGGCTTCCCAGGGGAACCTGGTGGGGGGAACTGTGAGACGACACTGGACCTCTCAGAGGCGGGATTCTGCAGGGCTCTTATCTAATCACTGAATTAAATATATATGTTTATGTTTATTGCTATCATGTGTCTCCCCCCCCCATGACAAACTATAATGGAAAGTGCTCCTTTGACCCAAACTATAAACGTTTTATGTCTAGAAGAGACATTTAGTTGAATCCATACCTAAATGAATACCTAAAACAGCACCCAACAGTGGTTCCCAATCTTTCCAGTGCTGCAACCTATCTCATCCTCTATGTTGGGTTACGATGCTGCAAACCAGAATGACTTATCAGGCACCTCCAAAGGACTCACGTGCCGGGATGGTAACCCACTCTCTCTTGGCTTTTGTGGGCCTCAGAATGGCCTGCAGAAGCATCCAAAAACTACTTCCAGTCAAACCAGATATTACTGCCAAAAAAACGGAAATAGCTTCTGGACACTTCTGTAGGTCCACATAGACTAATGGAGTGGATCACTGGGCTGGCACAACCTGGAAGAGGCCTCCGGAGGTGCCTGGTAAGTCATTCTGGCCAGCAGTGTTGCTGAGCCAGCACCCTGTTCCAAAATGGCTCCACCTTGGAGCTAAACACTCCCAGGGACGGGCGGAAGGGCACACTTTGCAACCCACTGCACATGGGCCCACATGACCCCACTGTCGGAAATCCTGACATACAGTATAATAGAAAATGACCTGTGCAGATGCTTAAGCTCTTTCAAAATACATTTGATACACTGAGTGACACTTCCCTCCACCCTATGAACTCTTCCAACTGTATGACTAATTTCCACACTTTCATTAGGATGTCTTCACTTCCCTCCTACACTTTATAACTGAGCTTATCAACACCCATGGGAATCAACCGTACCAGCTACTGTCTTGCCTTAGACCATTAAAAGAATCTTAGATACCATTTAAAAAAAAATGTAAACCGTATTTAGACCAGCATCTTGCCATTTGAAATAATCATAGAATAGTTTCACAAGTATTTGGAGTATGCATAAAACAACATAGTCAACTAAAGCCATCCCAGATGGGTTGATACCAGCAGTTCTACTGAAAAAGATTAAACTTTGAAAGGAGCCTATGAGGTACAAATGGTATATATAAAACTAATAACATTGATATAGTGCTTCCTGAGTGCACAAAACGTTTCACACACATCTGAATGTTGTCCATACAACAAAGAACAACATTCTGTCTTTAATTAGATGCACCTTTAAGATTGGTGAGGCTGAGAAGGAGCAGCTTGCCTAAGGCCACCTAGTGAGTTCATACCAGGAGATGAGATTCAAACCAGGGAAGTCCTGACTTGCAGCTCAGTCTTACAGCGCAATCCTAGAAGGTACATCGCGCTGACGCAACGTTGTTGCATCAGCGCAACGTGCTTACAGCCGATGCGGGGGTGCCAAGCGTCGGCTTCAGAGTGCCGACAGAGAGTCTCCCTTGCGCCAACCAAAGCCAGTCGGTGCGAGGGAGGCTCTGTGCCAAGGCGGCACGGGGACTGGTGGAAGGGAGGGAGGTGGGGCGGGACACGGGTGGGACATGGGCAGGCTTGGGAGATGGCTGTACGGCCACCTCCTAAGCCCATCTGCGAGGCCCCAATTCGGGCCGTGCGATCTCCTCGGATGTCGGATCTCCTCTTTAGCGGGTGCAGATCTGAGAAGCACATAGGAGAGGCTGGAGCCTCCCCTACAGTAAGAGAGTGCACACTCCCTTGCCGCGGGGAGGCTCTGGCCTCTCCTAAACAGCGTCAGATATGGCGCTAGCCCGTCAACCTCGCCAGTCCAGCGCTGTTTAGGATTGCACTCTTAGTCTCTATCATACACCAGTTCTGAACAGGTTGCCTAAACAAAAATAAGACTGATTTCATCAGCTAAGGATCTATTCTAGGGCCACCCCCTAGAATGTCAAAACCCAGAACAAAATGTCACCCCCCTCACCTGGTGGCATGTCTGCTGCTGCCCCCCTCACTCCTCTGCCACAGATTAAAAAGAGAGAGTAACAAAGCAAAAGTGGAAGACAGGAGTACAAATCGATGGTAAGGCCACACCTGGAATATTGTGTCCAGTTCTGGTCGCCGCATCTCAAAAAGGACATAGTGGAGCTGGAAAAGGTGCAGAAGAGAGCAACAAAAATGATTACGGGGCTGGGGCACCTCCCTTATGAAGGGGCTCTTCAGTCTAGAAAAAAGGCGCCTGAGGGGGGACATGATTGAGACATACAAAATTATGCATGGAAGGGATAGAGTCGATAAAAGGATGTTCTTTTCCCTCTCTCAAAACACCAGAACCAGGGGGCATCCGCTAAAACTGAGGGTTGGGAGAGTTAAAACAGATAAAAGGAAGTACTTTTTTACCCAGCGGGTAGTTAATCTGTGGAACTCTTTGCCACAGGAGGTGGTGATGGCATCTGGTCTTGATGCCTTTAAGAGGGGATTGGACAGATTTCTGGAAGAAAAGTCCATTGTGGGCTATAGGCAATGATGGGTTGTAGCCTCCTTACACTAGTAGTAGGCTACTTCAGAGTACTGGTTGCAAGGGAGTGGCAACAGTATGCAAGCATCTTGTTGTCTCATGCCTCCCTGGGGCACCTGGTGGGCCGCTGTGAGATACAGGAAGCTGGACTAGATGGGCCTTTGGCCTGATCCAGCAGGGCTCTTCTTATGTTCTTATGTAGGAGAGTGGAGGGCTAACATGATGTGACCAATGCGCCAGTCCACCACTCTCCTTCCATACACTTCCTCTTCCATTATGTACCTCCTTTTTTTTTTTAACCTAAGGAGTGGGAGGTGTAGAAGCAGCAGTGGAGAAAGGCATCCCCATCCTGCTACCACCAATTAACGACTTCAAGAAGCAGCATGGGCAGGACAAGCCAGGTCAGATCTGACTTATTCACGTAACTTCAGGCCTTGGCATCCTTTGGCCACCACAGAAGTGGCTTTGGCATACGAAGAAATCCGGGATCTGTTCAAAATGTGAGTTGTTCAATGGTGTGATCAACACACAGTTTCTACTTATGCAACTGATCATGACAAATTATCAACTGATCATGCAATTCTACGTATGTTTGTATCATGCAAGACCCTCAGGACATACCTATCACCTACTTTTTGCAATACTAACACTTTTCCCCTTGATTGGAGATCTCACATGACAACCTGTTTATTATACACTGTCATGTTCTATGTGAAGGTCATCCAAATTCTTCTATACTGAGGTGGGTTAGACTAGCCTTACTTTCCCTTCCGCCACACTTTTGCTGCTTGCTTTCCTTCAGTCCAGCTCTTCGAATTATTGACACAACAATAAAAAGCAACTGAGAATGTATGGCCACTCATTTCAACTCCTGGCACATTAATTGTGCTATGGGGATACAAGCCAGTTGGCCATGGCTTCCCGTAGCTGCTTAGTCTCCAGCTGAGTACCCCCTGCCCTTGCACAGCTGCAGCTTCCACAGCTCCATTGCAAAGGCAGCTATACTGTATCTAATGAAGTCATAAATCTGCCATAAAAGGTGCCGTGTAATATCACCTCTTGTTGAAGATGAAGTTACCACATTATTGTCATTTCTTATATAAGTCCAATCCTGTCTCAGCAACCAACATGCAAAACAGAACAGAAATTGAAATTTCATCATTTCAGACTTCTCTCTGAGGGAGGGGCCTGTCAAAAATTAGATTCTCTCACCCACCAAGTTAATGTACGCCTATTTCCTAATCATAATTCCGCAGTTGGTACTTTCACTAATGTTAGCTATTTCCAATAAGACAAAGATGACTTATTTTAAAAGGGGACATCCTACAGTGTACAGCCTTTCAAACTTTTCTGCTTCTACAGTAAAAGTTCAAATTAGACATGCAAATGAAAGCTTATTAAATTTAAAGAATACAATGCCTACATGTTTTCTGCTTGCATTAGGAAATTACCATTCATTAAATCCACTATAACAGCCCCATCCAAGAACATTATTGCTTAAACCTCAGACTGACCAGGAGGTAACTTCATTTAAAAAATTAATGGGTTTCTGTCGCGCTATCATGCCAGTTTCATTAATTTAGTTAGATGCACCCTGGGAAAACAAAGTGTCTCAATACTCATTCATTACATGGTTATTCCTTGGAGGATTCAAAATTGCTGGTCTCATCTGTAAAGATGCAGGAAAAATTAGTAATCTATTTCAAATAATGACAGCCATTTTGAAAAGTGGTTAATTTATGGGAAGATTTGCTAGATCTTTTGTTCCTTCCAGTCTTTTCCAAATGGATGCAAGAAATATGAAGAGTGCTGAAATAATATATGTGAATGATACAATATGTTTTGAAATAAAAGAAGTCAGATTCCCATATAGCTTGTCAAAATTATAAAGCCTTTTTTCCCGTTCTATATTATCGCAGAAAAGCATGAATTCTAGCTTTATAAGTTCTCCCTTGTGCAGATACAAGCAACATTTAGTAGTAATCATAATTATTGGCTCTATGCAGCCAATTTCAGAGAAAGGATGTCCCTGTTGAGGCGCCACTATAGAGCACTCATACTGGTTTTCAGTATGGTTCTCTTAGCTCCCAAACTGATGGCTCCTAGATCAGGAACACTAGCTGGCCAAGCCAGTGACGGAAAGGCACCTAAAGCCTGCCTATGGGGAAAAGGCAATGCTTTTAAGATCTATACACAGGTAGCCCAGTTCTGAGCTGCCCAGTGCCCATGGCTCCAGCAGCACCAAAATGGCGATCACTGTATCCTGTGGGTGCCAGGGGTACCGCATGCGTCTCTTTGGGATAAGGAAGCATTTGCTTCCTTAGCCAGGTAATGCTGCTTGGGAGTAAATGGGTCTCCTCGGTTCTGTGCCCACGTCTGAGCAGGCACAGAGCCGAGGCGACTGTTTCAGGCTGCCCAACTTGGGAGGGGAGTTAGGATTTGGTGGCAGAAGCTGCCACCATCCCTGCCCCCTCTTGGGCCCACTCCTCCCCCATGGTCTGCCCTTCCTCTGCCTCATTCTGCCCATTTATCACCTCCCCCACCCTGAGAATACTCAACGCCAGCCAGTATTGCTGGAGCACTGGCCAGCCATCTTCATGGTGCTGAGGTCTGGTCCCAGCACTCCCTCCTGTCCAGGTTCCGTAAACATGCTTTGTAGTAGATTTATGGCACTGTAATATGCAATATGAGGCAGCCTGGGAACTCTCTCCAGATTATGGCCCAAGAAGGATGAGAAGACTCCTTCCCTCAGTTATAATGTGTCCGTTTTAACTATAACCTGATTTTAAAATTAATTCTAAGCTCAGTACAATCAAAGCCTACGCTTAAAAGCCTTTGAAACAAAATCCATTACTTTCTACCAAAAAAGACATGGAACTAAAGCTTGGTTTTCTATGCCACAGTGAAAACAGCATGAAGAGTAACTTGCTTCATTTCTCAGTGCTCCTTAATTGGCAAGAACTGTGCCCCCCAGTATAAGCGCAATGGAGAAGGTCCTCAAAATCTGTTGCAGTCACAGAAGCATGGCAATACAATACCAGCTTCAGCCAACAGTGTACACAAGTTGTGTACCTGGAGAAAGATCCAGTGAGACTTCCATCACAGCCAAGACAGCTGAGAGAATTGCGTTAAGACAGAAATCCTCAGTATACTTGCCAGGAAGCAAGTCACACATGAATCAGCAGGCCCAAGCCTTCCTACACACACACACACACACACACCACACACACACCCACGAGTCACTTCCCCTTGGTATAATATCTCACCACTGCAAAATGAGTAAGAATGGAGTAAAACAGCACTGCAGAGAAATAGTTTCCATAATTCAGCACAAGAGGATTGGCACCTTATGGTCTGGATACCATTTGCATACCTTCAACATGGCAGCTACAAATCCTCTCACCATTGTCATGTCGTCTGCCCCACATCCTGCTTCTAGCAGCAGTACTTAGCACACATGGCTGCTTTGTCTACCACAGCACTAACAGTTTAAAAAATGGTGAAAGAGTCTGAAATGTATGGTGATAACTCAAGGGTCCATATTTCCAACTAAGTGTGTCTAGGATCAGATTACAGATGCACCACCACTCTCTGAAGCCAGAACAGTGAACAACACTCAACCATATACAACCAGCCAATCAAATCACAGTGCACTCTTCATTACTTCCTTTCTTTCCTATTGTATAAAAACACACATTATTTGAGTCATGAGGCCTCAGTGAAAGGGCACACACCAGATTCTGGGCAAATGAACAATTTCTCCACCAGGGTCAAGTTCAGGAGAAACTGGTTCTGCAAGTTCACAGAATTTGGCTGTGCAAAGCACTGACTAGCTAGCCTCTGTGTGTCATAAGCTCACCCAACCCCGAAGACTGGTCATGCAACTTTAATAATAATAAAAAAGCAGTTTTTTTCAGCAAAACAAAAAGTGGTGAATGAATATTTAATTGAATAAATGTACATACAGATGCTCTCAAATATTTTTAAATTTATAGCCTGCTTAAATCAGAGTTGAGTAAGACTGATTGTTAAGTGTAGGAATAATTGGAATTTCTGCCTTTTACATTGTAAAGCTGGGACAAACACTTCACTCCATAGTTGGAAAAAACAAAACTCCAATTTCAAAGGTACATTTGTATATACCGTATATAATCATGTATAAGTCCAGAAATTTATGCCTAAAAATTGACTAGAAAACCTGGCCCCACTTATGTTGGGGGAACACAGTAAATACCTTAAAGTCACATGATGGATGGATGGCTGAGCTGTTTCGAGTACTTCGTTTGTAATCCAGGGAGTGCAGAGCCTTCTGAACATATTCAGACTTGAGCTTGTTCAGAAGCAACTGAGGAAAATGAACGAGTTCTATGGAAAGTGCGTGAACACTGCATGTTTACTCATGAGTAGGCAGATGTGCCTTGGTGCGTTCGAAAGGGCAGGTTGAGAGGAATGCAATGGTGCCAGAATGGTCCAGATCCGATGAATGTAGGCCCCAAAAACACTCGAGAAGGAAGTCCCTCCCTCTAAGCTGAGAAATAATGAACCTAATGGAAAGCGAAACTGAGCTATAGGGTTGCTTTTACTTGTAAGCAAGTGTTTACTGCAACACATTACATGAGCTGAATTCAACAGGGCTCATCAACCTCTACATGTGAGGATTGTGCATTCACGTGTTAAAGGTAAATGGGCTGCTTGGAAAACAGGCAGAAAGCTATTGGGCAAGCTCTTGTGCTCTCTTTTGTTCCAGACGACTGTGCCGCTGAGGTACTGTGCAAAGTATTGGGAGGGGGAGAAACGGGCTCTTTTATTACTCCCAGGCAAGTATGCTGCTCTCAGGGCACTTAGGAGAATCTAAGGGAAGAGGAGGCAACACACACTCTGCCTTTTCTTTGAAAGAACATAACAAACCAACTTAGGGGAAGGGGATAATCGTTACAGAAATTGCGGAAGATGACCTCGAGGAGATAGGAAACGGTATCAGCAGTGGCCCCTTGTCCAAATCAGCCAGGAATTACAGGGTTAACCCAGAACCTTTTGCCTGCAGCTGGTTCACAGCTGCATCCAATTGGGGATAACCTGGGGATAAAATGAGCTCCTGGGAGGATCAGTTATGTTGGTGCAGAGAGGTGGGAAAGGGTTGTGGATGGGAGAATAGTTGGGACTGGGGTTGGAACTAAGGTTGCCCTTGGAGACTGTGGGGAATTATTGTGGAGCTGCCATGCCCCAGAGTCGCCAACTGGAAGAGGCAGGAGAACCTTTGTGGCTGAGCAGACAAGTTGACTGCATTTTGCCTTCTCATGGGTGGTGGGGTTTAGTGGTGCCTTGTGTAAAACTCAAGTGGTTTTGGATGATAGAAGGGAAGCTAATTAGCCTACCATGGGCATACGATTGTAGAGCGAGAACTTGGCACAACAGTTATACCTGCAGAAGCCAGCCCAAGCCCGTAAGGGATTCTGCAAGCAGGTAAACTGGGTTCAACACTGTGATATGCATTCCTCGGTTAATCCAGGCAGATATGCTTAATCAGTTCTGGCCTTGAACAGTTTTGTTTTGTGTGCATTATTCCAGCATGTCTTCCCCTTTGTCTCTAATGACATCTATTCTGGTTCCCACAGGCTGTCATTTTCAAAAGTGGGTCCCAGTGCTAAAAGGTTTGGGAACAACTGGTTTGATAGTTGCTTGCTATGTTGCTGTTTTATTTTGTTTTTTTCCCTGTACTTCAATTAATATGTAGACTGTACAGTTCTTAGGTAACAATTGCTGGTAGATCATTTGTCAGAATCTGGTGTTGGGTAAAATCAGACAAAATTATCTAATTCAAAGAACTGCAGATGCCCCTATGTTTTCCCCTTGACTTATCCACGGGGTATGGCAAATTCTATTATTTTTGGCTTTAAAAACCTGCCCTCGACTTATCCATGCTATCAACTTATACACAAGTATATACTGTAGCCTAAACAGTAATAGGGACAGTTTTCTGTTCAATTCCGCAAATCACCACACTCATCCTGAGAAACACAGCACCCAAAAAACCTAACCACATCTATGTTTTATGGAGAGTTCCTACAGAATTTTGGACCACATTCGTCCTGATATTTCACCCTCGAATACGTAAGGCCTTAGCAAAGGACATTCGAGGGTGAAACAGGAAGATATAAGTTTGTTGAATGTGGTCCAAAATCCTGTAGAACACTCGGCTTTATGATAACTTGGACCACAAAAGCCTCAGTTTCCATATCTGCATTTGCTTCCCCAAGTATTCTTCCCTTTCAATATTCACCTCTAAGTATTCTGCTTTTGTATGAGTCATGTTTTCACACATCTCTCCTACAGCACCCAAACCTGCTGCTCTAAACTCTTACCCCATAGGTATCCTGCAAGCATTGACATTGGTTCAAGGGTTTACTAGTTTCATACCAGTGAAAAACACTCCCAGGTGGCCAAGAGGTAGACCACCTAAATGACACAAGGTTAAAAGGGCATCTTAAATGGAAAGAAGCACAGATTTGTTTAAGTAGATCTCTGAGAAGTGCTTAAATTAAAACAACTCTTATGGCCCAACCCCCCCCCCTTCACTGGTGCAGCTGCACCAAAAACAAGTGTGCTGTATACATACAGCAGGGTGTGGGGGAAGACAGAGCAGGGGGCATCAGAAGGGAAAAGAATTAAAATGTGCTTTTCCACCCATAAGCCTAACATTCCACAATTGGTCTCCTCGGCCCTGTGCTAGCTCTTTAGCTGGCACAAGTCTGAGGAGAGAAAGAGGGCAAGAAGGCTGCTGCCAGAGAGGTTTGAATCTGGCATGTGCCATCGTCACCAGATCCACCCCCTCTCACAGCCACGCCACCCCATTATTTATGCCCTATTCCCAGCCCAGTTTTGACCCTCCCCACCCCACCCATTCCAGTGCTGGCTCCAGTCATTCTACTGGCACTATGACAACCAAAGCACGCTTTATGACTGCTTTACAGCAGCCAGTGCAGACAGAACAAGCTGCCCATTAGTTTTTGGGAAGTTATTCATAGTAATTTTGTGACATTAACTGGACATGCTAAACCTGTTCAGAATAAATTACATATACGATGAACTACTGGAATTATTGTTTTCACATATGCAATATAGATACAATAGCAATTTTTATTAAATGGAGATATACCTACAATTAACAACCAACTTGTAAACTATTTGTAATTTTCACAAGCTAAACAACAACCTGTTACTTATCTTAAATCTTTTTCCCCCACTGTAATTTTGCTTCAGGGTTCACATTTCGACGTGACATATTCACTAGAATTTAACCCCCAGGTATGAATTGGAAATAAATCACTGCATTCTTTCATATTCTTCTCCAAGAGATTCTCTGAAGTAGAATTCATTACATACTACATAGCTATGCCTCTGCATTCAACATTCAAAGAGGCAAACAATGCAAAGCTAGTTCTTATTCCCACCCTTGTTTTTATCTTGCCAATCTTAATAGCAACTCGCTGGACCAATGATTTTATCACTCTACTGAACTTCCAGGAAGAACATTATGGCAAGGGAATAACTACTCTACTCCAGCTACCCATAAGGAAAGGAGCAACTAAAGGGATCTTGCCTCCTTCCTCTGTGTCAGAAAAGGACACTCAGCTCCAACTGCCCAGTCCCTCGGGAGCAGCCTATGGCTTCTGCTGTTTTGGCTAGAGAGCAGATGTGCATGTGTGTTTGTACAGATTTGTGTGCATGCACATTTTGAATTATGAGCACAATTCACAGAGAAACATTTGGTCAAATGGGGTAGCAAACCTTTCAAATATATTATTTGGGTGACATCCAGAGTAATGCTTCCATGAATAGAAGCATGCTCCATGAATAAAACTCCCCTGAAGAACAGAAGACGCATTCTGCTTGCGCAAGTCTTCTGTTCTCAAAGCAGGTTTCTGAACCCAGAATTGTCATTTAGAATACTGCCCAAAAATATTACAACTGCTGTCTTAACCAGAAAGAGTGATACCCAGTGAGAGTTGGCAAGTGTGACTAATTGCCTATCTTCACCACAGACATGAAGAATATGCCTTTGCATGTTTAATTGAAGTGCCCCAATTCAGGCAGGGACCATAGCACTTTCCTTCCATGCCAGTTTCCCAAATAGCCCCCTGTTATGGCCCCCAAAGGTACCACTGCAGGTAATGGCTGCTTCAGGAGGAAAATTGCACAGAGGTTAGACAATGGTGGCATTAATGTCACATCTAGTTTGGCCCTAACTTTCACTGCACGCCAAGGATTATATAACATACATTGGTCTCTAGACTCACTTAGATTTCTACTCTAAGCATAAGCACTTGGAAATAAGTCTCACTAAAATCAGTGAAACACACTTCCCAGTAAACACTGAGCAGCAGCATGCAAATTCATCTTCCTCTGACCCAAATGCTAAGTTGTCCACTTGCAGCTTTAGATAGGAATATAGTCATAATATGGTATTCTCTATGGTAAAGCAGATGTTTGGGGAACTTAAAAGTTGCTTCCTTTCAAAAACTTGCATGTTTTTCAAATACAAGGTGGGCCTTCATTCCCTGCTGGTTCACTTCTTGTGAGTCAGTACCCACAGATTTCATAATCTGCAGGTTCTGAATCCAAAGGGGAGGGGCAGGCCCACCAGGACCCTCTGAATCAAACTGGAGCAGTTCTCCGGTTTTGGTCCAGACGGTGAAGGACAAAGAGGCAACATGTGACCACGTGCAGCCTCCCTGGCCCTAAGAACACCTTCTACAGGCATTTTAACACAACTTACAGTTTCTCTGAGAAAACTAAAAATGGAAGCCAGGAGAAGCCAGAAATAAGAAACCAGAAGTTGCGTTAAAATACTTGTGGAAGGTATTCCAAGGGCCAGGGAAGCCAGGCTCAGTTGCAAGCAGCCTTCCCAGCACTCAAGTCCAGAACTTGACCAGAGTAGGTTCAGAGAGTTTTAGGGGCCCAAATCTGTGGATTCAAACATCTGCAGATTTTGGTATCTGGAGGGGTTCCAGGAACAGAGCTCCCACGGATAATGAGGGCTGACTTCATTGCAGTGGTTCCCAACTGTCAGCCCATTTTTGGTGGGTCGCAAACCCAGAGGGATGTTTAGCACCCTGTATGGGTGTCCATGCCCGCCTTGCCCACTCTCAAACAAGCTTGAGTGGACCAAGATAATAACCACAGTAGCCCAGTTTCGTAACAGGCAACAGAAAATATGCAGCTTCCCAGCCTGTCTGGCACAAGGCATGCTAGGGTTACCCAGTGATGCATGTGGGTGAACTGGAAGCAGCTGCTCTGGTGAAGTGATATGGGAGGGGGGGGAGGTAGAAAACATGAGTTGTCAGGGGAGCTTTAAAGCTGGTGATTGGAGTGCATGCACATGTGCAGACCTAAGAGCCCCTCTACAAGAGCAATTTGCAAGAGGAGGTGACTTTGCAGTTGCACCCAGTTGCAATCTGGTCACTCTGAAAACGAGCAAATAAGGATTATGTAGAGGTGTTGAAAATGGTGTTATTTTTTCACAGATTTCTTGATTTGAAAGGCAGAAAGCAGTGTTATGTTTTTATTAAGTTCTCATTCCAAGTTTTTAGTAATTTTAAATGCTTTTAAAGTATACTAGGTAGGTAATATAGGTGATATATTGTCAGCAGATGCAGCCACAATATTATTTCTAATTGGAAAAGTAATCTATTTTAATTTTTGGAAAATATCTTAAACACCAAAATGCAGTGTTTTGTGGTTTTACTCAGGTATTTTCACACCAAAAAGGTGGTGTTTGGTGTTTTTATGCATTTTTAACAAACATAAATACCCCTAATTATAAGTGATTCTAAACTTGATGGAAAACAATAAGGGCGCAATCCTAACCAACTTTCCAGCACTGGGGTAAGGGCAATGCAGCTTTTCCTTACCTTGAGGAGTCCTTTGTGACTACTACTCCACAGCAGAATACAGCAGATGCTCCAATGGCACACATATGTCAGTGCTGGAAAGTTGGTTAGGTTACAATTCTGAGGGCACAATCCTATTCCAGCATTATTGGAAAGCACATGATCCTTGAGTTGTAAGAGTGAAGCTTCGAGGAGGACTTGAGCCCCAGCACTCTGTCATAGCATAATATACTAGCATAGCCCTGGCATGGTCAGATAGCCACTGAGCAGCTGGTTTTCCGGAGAAGGTGGGGCACAGGAGGAGTGAGGTGGCAAGGGGGAGAGGGGGTGGAGACCTTTTTGGACTGGGTCACAGTGCTATAAAACATTTGGGAAGTACTAAACTTATGCATTTCATTAATTGGGCTCTTAGAATGACCTGCACTACAGGATAAACTATCTACATTCTGTTCTACAAAACACAATGCAAGTATTTTAAAACACATGTACAGGGCCAGCCCAAGATGGCATATCATAGAGCACCAGACGTACTCAGGAATATGCCAGGCACTACTCCTCTTGCTCCATGAATTCAAAAAGGAAGAGAGGAACAGAGTGGGAAAGTAGCAGAGGAGAGTGATGGGATAAAGTGTTGCCACACCTCAGCCTACCACTCCTCTCCACCCTTCCTCTTTCGCTCAATTTCCTTCAGGGATAGTGCAAGGCAACCCCTACCCAAATCCACACCTAAATTCCAATGTGTATCCACTTCCCACCAGTGTGCAATCCCACCATCACTATCTTCTTCATCCACCTGGAGAACCTGCAACCCTACCACTGTTTCTTGTTAAGTGGCCATAAAGAATCCTGGAAGCAAACCTACAAGCATTCTCTCCAGGTGCTTCACAAGAAACAGCAGCAGAGATGCAGGCCCCAAACAAGAAGGGGGGCAGGAGGGTTTATCTTCTAGGGCAGAACCTATAGTTCCACCATCCCTTCTTATAAAGTGGCAGGTGTTTAGAGAAGTGGCAGCAAAAAAGAAGTAAGCCCTTTCATGCTCTTCAAGAACACAAGATGAGAATAGGGCAGGCAGCTAAAGCCACCAGGATAGGTGGTGGGCTGGAACAGTGGGAGGAGGATGGACTCCTATCTCGTTGCCTATCCCAACCCTTCGCCTGAGGTGATGGTTTCAATCGGCCTCATGGTGGAACCAGCCTTGGTTTCTTTTTTTCAAATTCAGGGAATGAATTGAGAGCTGAGAGAACTGAGAGCTGGCAGGTGAACAGGGAAAAATGAACAGACACCCCCACCAATCTTCCACCTGAAAAGACAGCCTCACTCAGGCTCATGGATAGGTCAACCCTGTAAATTTAAGTCCGAATCAAAAATCTATTTGCATGTATGCGCTTCTTCCCCAAGAAGGAAAAGCCAACTGTCCCATATACAATACTGAAGCTAGGGACTGAAAATGCTCATATAAAAGACTGGGGCCTACAGATCTTGTATTTATAAGCCACTAGAGCAATCGTTCCCAAACTATGGGTTGGGACCTACCAGTGGGACGCAACCTGATTTTGCAAAACTGACAAGCTGATAGCTGACAAGGAGAGTATACTAATCCCTATGGAAACCAAAACAGAGTAGCATGTGCACATTTACTCACAAGTAGGCAAATGCACATCAGTTCTTTTTGAAGATCAGGCAAAGGGCCACCAGAATGATTCTGATCTGGTGAATGTGGAGCTCAACAAATGCTCTAGAAGGCTGCCCTTCCCACTACTGTAAAAAGGGTGAAAACAAAAGCTTGAGTGGTTGATAAAATGAAACTTTAAGTATCTAGTTGTGTCCTGATAGTGTCGTTTTGAAAAGTGGGTCCTGTGGCTAAAGCACATTGGGGAACCACTGCACTAGAGATTCATATTTTTAAGGACTATAAGAGTTACAAGAGTGGAACATAATCCAAGCAAAATCAGAACACTTTTATGTCTTGCTTATTTCAACCAGAATGTGAACCACATGCTGGCATATTCATGCTCTTGTCAAAATCAACAGGGAAAATGTGCTTAATGTGGATCACGAAGCTGGTGCCTAATTGAATCTTCAGTGGGCGCTGACCATGGCTCAATGCTTTTGAAAAGCAAAACGTCAAATGCAACCCCAAGTATAAACTTATTAGACAAACAAAAAGCACATTTATCCCTGTGTTCACATTTTTAAAGTATTTTCACAGATAAAGCAAGGCTACTTAGCAATCATGGTGCTCTCGACTCCTGAGAATTATCCTGTAAAGAAACTTGTGCAAAACCAAGAAGCCATCTAGAAAACAAGGTTTTCAGAAGGTCTCACACCACTGGATACATGAACTTCTGCAAGACAAAAGTGTTGCAGCTTGAAGTTTTAGTTTGCTTGAAGGTTCTTTTTACTATTTCAACTTCTGCTCTGGTAATGAAATGTGATGCAAAGTTAAATGCCACTTGACATGCCCATTTCCTGGAGTCAGAAGCAAGTCTGTTTTGATAACCATTCAATCTGAACAGCGGGTTTCTATGCAGATTTGCTCCCTATTGCTCAACTCCAGACAAAGCTGTATAAGCACTATTGACAAGTGCCTGGGTAACCCCACTGAAAACATAACAGTCTGCGCTTACCTTTATTCCCTGCTGCTGGGTTGTTAGAGTCAATTTGGATTCATCCAGGAGCAGAACTTCACAATAAAATTCCTCTGGGACAGCACAGAAACAGCCCATGGCTGATCAGGGCTTTGATGTCTGAAGACAAACTGGAATATGAGATGAAGGCACCTCCAAGCCCAGAAACAGAGGAGGGAGCAGAGTGTTAAACTCAGTTCGGGCAAAGGAAAAATTATTTGGTTCAGCAATACAGGTGAAAGATGTAGAAGGCAGCAGGTGATTCTTTGCCCTTGTGAAGTTGAGGCTCCAGCTGCTGATATGGTGGGTGAGCAAAATACTTTTTGCTAAAGGCTACAAAAACAATCCTCTTTAGGCATCACGTAGAAAAGGTGAAGTTTTTAATGCCGCCCTGTGGTTGAAGGGGAAAAAATACATTGGTTGCCATGCAGTAGCAATGTTCATGGATATTAAAGTTTTCACAGGTAAGTTCATCACAACTGTCGTTCAAGCACCTCACACACAGCTCCTTAGAATTCTTTGTTCAGGGCTGGCTCAGCCATGAGAAAACCCACTGTTGCGGCCCGGAAACTCTACCATACGTGGTGAGATTGTTCACTGCCAGCACCAAGTCGTGACGATCCAGAGAGAAGCAGAACATCACTTGAGGCCTAGGAGTCAACCAGCCTGCAGCTACTCAGGGGCTGCCACTGTTCTTCCAACCCTGGGCAGCTAGCTGAAGGAAACGCCACGGGCCGGTGCTCCTTTTCCTCCGGCGGTGCAGAGTGGCCTTGTTCTCTCCGGATTAATGATTACCCACATTCCACCTCGCCCCCTTCCCCGAGCTGGGGGCTGCTCTTTTGTGCCAGAGAAAAGAAAGGCAGCGTGCGAAGCGAAACCCGCCCCCCTTCGCCCCCCCCCCCTTGAGTTTAGAGAACGACTAATGAGTTACCTGCGGCGGGCGAGGCCAGCGAGGGTCAGGGCGCGGGGCTCCGGCAAAGACCTGACCGACGTCGCGTTGCGCAGAGCGCGGCGCAAGGAACAGCCCGCTCGCGCTTTGCAGTTAGGCAGCGTGTCTGCCGTCTTCCTCCTCCCCGCCCAGTGGACCGAAAGCTCAGGGGGAAACGAGCGGCTCTGGCTGCCGCTCTCGCCTTGCCGGCCCGCCACTCCCCGTCGAGAGAACGGCGAGGAATCCAGGGGCTTCCCTTCACGCCCAACTCCGCCCGCCAAAGTTCCCCGTGAAGGGGCTCGAGAGCGTGGCAGGCGCCAAGCGCAACAGACGCGCCACCTGCCCCGGCGTTGGCGCAGCCGCTTCTCAGTTGCGGAGCTCCCACAAGGTGCTAAGCGGCCAAAGCGCTGGCTGGCTCCCTCCTGCTGCTCCGACGCGGCTCCGCTCCCCGCTCCTCCTTGGCCGGCATGGCCGAGGCGTGAGGCAGGCGCGCAGCTCCGGCGCTGACAGCTGCCGCAACCACCGCGCGCTGTTCTCGAGGCAGGGAGGTCGGAGCCCAGCCTCCCACAAGCTGCCTGCAATCGCGGCGTCTCCTTCGCGGCTAAGCCTCGTTCCGGGGAGAGCTCGTGGCTTTGGCACCTCCACCGTGTCCTTTCCCAGGTCTGCTGCCTTGCCGGCGTCGTTTCCCTCCGCCTTCTGCTCCTGCCAACCTTTCACCTTCCCCTGCCCTAGCCGGGGAGGTGGCGCAGCTGCGCTGGGCAGCAGTGACCCCTGCTGGACAATTCCCGGGAACTGGACTTTGGTACGAGGGTGGGGGGCATAGCCACTCTTGTGGGTGAAAAATGCGAGGAATCTGGCCCATCGAAGGTGGGATTAATCGTCGTTTGCTGCTAGTTACACAGTATTTAGGCGAGGAAGTTGAGTCGTCTGGAAACTTTTCCTATGCATGCTTCCTTCAGCACTTTACGTTTATATTTTCTGGTCCCATGGATTTCCATGCAAGAGTTACTCATCAGTGCACTTTTCCGGTTGAAACCAAGAGGACTTTACAGCACAGTTTTATGCTGGCTTGTGTTTTTAATTTTATTTTTTAGCTTTGTGTTTTCTTGGAGGAGCTAAAACTTGTACTTAAGAAGGACAGCATCTTCACAATCTGGGCAGCTGCATGTAATTGAGGGAAGCTTCCTGATCTATCGCAGAATGCAATGTTCTTTTAGGGTGCACTGCCTCCTATAGATTTGAATGTGTAGTCACACACACACATGCATCGGCTTGCAGCTCTTCATTATTACAAATTTTATTCTCCATACTTTGAGGAAAAAAAGTCTTTTTGATGTTTTATAGTCTGCCATTCCACACTCATGGTGGTCCACCACAGTCTCATTACTACTGAGTTTACTAGAGATTTCAAACATGTTAATGTTATAGCTTAAACAACACCAATAAGGATGGAAGGAACCCAATTACATGTATTTTTTTAAGAGAGGCTTGTACTCTTTTCATTATGTCTAATGTAAAAAATAGACTTTAAATTCCAATTTGTGGTGATTAACGGCAAAGAGTTATTAAGCATATCTTAATAAAAGGCCTATCTTTAAAAAGGCATCCCCAGTATCCATGGTTTCAGGTGTCCACAGTGGGGTCTGGAACAGAACCCCAGCGGATACCAGGGCAAGACTGCATAAGTATCTTAGGGCCCAATCCTATCCAACTTTCCAGTGCTGATTCAGCCGCAGTGCAGCCTGAGATAACATGTTTTTTACCTTGAAGAGTCATCCATGACTGCCGCACCACCACGCCGCATATGCCCTGCTGCATCAACACTGCAAAGTTAGATAGGATTGTGCCTTTAAATAGTAATAATGTGATTATTAAAAGATTAACACTCAGTGTAGTTCTTTTCAAGGTGCCCATATCCACCGCAAAGAAGATGGCTTCTATAGAAATACATGTTGTAGTCATAGTCAACTGCATTTATGGCACGCTCATAGAGTCCATTTTCACAGTTGTTAAGATATTAAGAAACCTGTCAGGAAAGATTACTTCATTGGGAAAGGCAGCATGTGGCACTTTTCATTATCCTTGGAAGAGGTCATTATGACATGCTGCTGACATTCATGAAAATTGTTCTCCAAGTCAGCCCATGACAGAGTATAAGTGAGGAAGGGATCCTGCTCTCCTTCACTAATCGAAATCTGTTTTACTGAGGGCAAAACTAAGTTACTTTTATACAACAAATTTTTTTATTTGTCAGAAAGCATGTATAGGAACTCCAGTCCAGAACAGGGCCACAGAAAGGGGAGGAGATTTTACCCTTTCCTTTATTATGGACCCAATCTGTATTGAGCCCCCTGTGGCTGCTGTTGACCAGGGAGGAAAACTCCCATTGGCAGTAGTGGCTGTTTTAGAGCCCAAACCTGAGCTCTTCTGCACCAGAGGTCCTTGCGTACAGCCAGTGCTGGGTGTCATGAATGTGCCTTAAAGCACGTTTGCTACACCTGGAGAATAAGGTGTGCCAGTGCGGGGCCGACACTGGGCCTCAGCACTGTGAAGACAACTGGCTGGTGCTCCTCCACCACTGGCCAACAGTAAGCCTTCTAGAAGTCAGGGGGAGGTGGGAAGAAGGGGGTTGGAAGAATCAGGCCCAGGAGGGGGCAATGGCAGCCTCTGCCACCAAATCCTAATCTCCTTTCCTGGGCTGGGCAGCCCACCATGGACCTCCTCGACTCTGCACCCACTCAATAGTGTGTGCAAATCTGAGGAGACCGATTGGTGCTTCAGCAATGTCACCCAGGGTAAGGGAGCAAATGGTCCCTTATCCTGAGGGGATAGCCAGCAGTGTCCCAGCACCGTTAGCA
Organism: Lerista edwardsae; assembly: GCA_029204185.1. NCBI lineage: Eukaryota > Metazoa > Chordata > Lepidosauria > Squamata > Scincidae > Lerista > Lerista edwardsae. The sequence continues at coordinate 35,884,142 of JAJKFI010000001.1, read as the reverse complement.
GTATCCCAGCAGTCATCATTTCAGCATTGCTGGAGCCATGTGTTCAGGATTGGGCTACCCATTCCTAATCAACAGCTATAGGAGGCTCCTGACCTAGATTAGAAGTACAGCAGGAAAGTCCCACCCCCATTCCCACATCATAGGTCCAGTCTGGATTTCCCAGTTCCCTACACATGTTATTTGACAAAGGAAAAGCAAAAAGCATTTCACCTGCCCAGTAAATGCTAACAAGCCGAACAGAGGTTCATTTAGAAGCCACAGAACAAAAACACCCACCTTGCAATGCCATGAGCACAACTACGTGGTTAATAGATATCTAAGGGCTTCACCCACACAAGACTAATGAAGCAGATATACAGAATTGTGCTGCTGTGCCATAGCATGCCAACACCTGTCGACATACAATGCTGCTTTATGCAGCTGCTCCATGACATTTGCATTTTGGGATGGGAGTGGCTATGCAGATGATACCTAACAGGCCGCTGCTCTTGTTGCCCCACCTCACCCCCAAGCAGAAAAGGAAACAGGAAAGAGAACATGCATTGCTTCAGCACTCTGGCTTTACAATGAACCTCATTCATATGCCAAAAGGAATGTAAGTACTTGCTTCTACCTGAAGACACAATCCACAATCAGTTTGTAACATATTTGGATGAAACTTCTGTTTAAATTATACCTGTAATATATTCTAAGTTGTTAGAATACTGGATCATAAAAACGGGTTTTACACACTCAGAGGTTAAAGTATTTTTTGAAGCCAATATTTCAGTGGTTCTCAAACCTTTTAGCACGGGGCCCACTTTTTAGAATGACAGTGTATTCAGGACCCATCGGAAGTGATGTCATTAACCTGGAAGTGATATAGTGGCCGAAGGTGACATGGCATACCGTCCTTGTGAAACTAGAGCCTGCTGCTTTCCTGAGAATACAGCAATATATTTGGTTATTTCTCAGCCATTTTCCAATAGCAAAAATGAATCAGAAAAAAGATTATCTACATCCTTGACACATGCAAAACAACTACACAGCCCTCCCAGTTTCCAGCATCCCTTTTCCCCATATTTTCAATATGGCTGCTCTAGGTGAAATAGGCTCCCGACCCACTGGTGGGTCCCGACCCACAGTTTGGGAACCACTGCAATGTTTCATTCTAGTGATATGTCCATGGTGTAGGGGAGTATTGCTTGTCCTTACTTCCTGCCAACCTTACTTTATTCCATACTGGAAGTGCTGCTGAGCAGTTGTTTTTACTTAGTACACTTGCCATGTTAATAGAATCTGCTGCATCAATGCGAGTGCCTGTCCCCTGCACTTCTATGACATCAAGAGCTGTAGTGTTGAGTGGCTGCGATCGATGAATCTGATCCAAGTGCAGAGCACAGGGACACAGAATTGGTTTTCTAGGTGTTTTAAGCACTTTGACAAGGGCAAAGGAATTCTGTTTTAAAGGTGCCTCTAATCTAGCACAAGAAGACTAGCTGAAAGTTTTAAAGTGGAACAAATGTGGGGAAAAGCAGAAACCATAATACAACCACTACAGTATAGTCAATAAAGATGGTTGGTTTCCCATCATTTCAACCCTCCAATTCAAACCATGTTTCTAAAAATAGTTTTCCATTCATTTGTTGAATAAAATCAGTAGTTGGATACAGTAATAATGGAAAGAAATAGAAAATGTTGAGATCCCAGAACCCTGACTGTTCCTCTTCTCAAACGCCTATCGATAATATTCAGAGTGTAGAGGTAAAATGCATTTTTATGAAATTGGTTAGCTGAATTGGTGGTTAGGGTTTACAGTTTCCACCGTTTGCATTAGAATGTCAAAAACCTTAGCAGAAGCTGAATGGGTGTCTGTATGGATCCCTGGAGAGATCTTCTGCGGCTGGCCATTGTATAATAAGCAAAGAGCTACAGCCTTGTCCAACAACATCACCCCAACCCCAATTTCTTTGCCTGTTATGTTGTGTTTTAAATCAGAACAATAAATACAATGTTGTATACCAGCAGCTTTGAATGCCCATCAGAGAGATAAAGCAGGGTATAAATGTGTAAATAAATAAATATTGGCAGCTATTAAGCTTGGGGGGGGGGGAACGGATATTCCACAACGTGCTTCGTTTAAAGCACCAAAATCCAGCTTTATTCCTGCTAATACATACTGTATGCAAGTACAGGTTTGAATATCTGTAAGTATTAGCGGACAGCAAATTACAGTGGATTAATTTCCAGATGGGAAGCTCTGCAGTATTGATAAGTCTGAAGATTACTCAGCATAAATTGCAAATAAGATATTCTTACAGTGAAACACATTCTCATTATTTGTCATTTTCATATATTAATCCAAATGCCAGTTTAACCTGTCACTTCTATGTGTTGTTAAAAATGCATATCCAAAACTTTAGCTGCAGGCAAAACATGGCAATGAATACTTTATGTTGTGCTGTATATGCAATTTATGAACAGAGTAACATTTTTAGTAGGTTATCCTTGCCAAAAGCACATAACTAAAATACCATTTCATTTTTTATGACTTTTAAATGTATACACATCCAGGTACTGCACTGTTAATGGGATATAAGTTTACATTATAGTGTTGTGTGTGTGGTAAAACTCTGTAATTATTGAAAGCCTAAATATAGGGGCAAAAATTATGAATGGTGCCATACTTTTAATTTCATTTTTTCTTCTATGAAAAATTGCTGTTTGCTGACAGGCAAGATATAATAAGTTAAAATAGGTAAAAAGAGAAAAATTATTTTGAAATCTTTAACCTCAACATTTTGTTTTTGAGAAGTCAGATGTGTGCAAATTTTTATCACCCAAGACTTTAGTGGGTGTTGCACAACATTCCCACTAATTACTTTTATGTCATGACAATACCTGATGCATAGTGCATCTTGCATTTCAATGTGACCCACAAGTGACCAACAGGACATGAAGCAGGAAGCAAAAGCACTTCATACCTGCACAGTCTCTGTGATCACTGTGGAATGCTTTTGGAAGCTCTACATAGCACACTCTTAGGGCGCAATCCTAAACTGAGTTAGGCCGGCATAAGCTAAGCCAGCAAAGTTTGGCCAGCACAAGGGACACCGTAAAGTATGTTTGGACCACCCTTGGAGTCAGAGAGGCCAGCACACAGATGTACGCCATCCTCCCTGACTCCGAGAGTAGTCCAAACACGCTTTATGGTGGCCCTTGTGCTGGCTAAACTTTGCTGGTTTAGTTTATGCCGGCCTAACTCCAGTTTAGGATTGCGCTCTTAAAGAAATCTGCCAAGAATTAGCATTTTATTTACTCTTCTACATGCCTAGCCAGCTAGCCTGGGTGTTTTCTTCTGATGGCATGTCAAGAGCCGTGCAGAATTAGCAGAAGGAGAAGTTTGGGTGACTGTGTGGTTATTAATTAACTAGCAGAAAACAAGAAACAAGAATCTCTTTGCACAGTCATAATACAATTGGCCTCAGGATTGCTCCAGCACAAATACCTCCCTAGCTGATTTTGTGACATGGAAGACATATAACCTTGGGGTAACATGGTGATCAGCTGCAGTCATATTTTTTAAGTTGGCTCCAGGAAAATCCATTCTTACTCAACACAGTCACACTGCATTACCCCATGACTAGAGGTGTTTTTTGGTTGCTGTTGTTAACACATAAAAACACATGATTTTGCGCACAATCATGTACATGTTCTTCACTCATTTGCTGTGGGTTTTGCCTTCTGAGACCCAATGGAACAGGGCCCTTTCCAGTGGTTATCCTGACATCGCAGAAATGCCTTCCCTGTGGAGGCCTAGCTGACCCCTACTTTCTCCTCCTTCAGACAATGTGCAGACCACACTGTTTCATTCTGCTTTTGGAGTAGTAGGATAATGATGGGCTCTGGGTGTTTGTGGTTGGATGATATTGCTGGGGGAGTGCTGTAGATGTTGGCTTTGTGTGACAATTGTTTTTGCTTCTTTGTTTGATATGTGTTATTTTAGTTGTCATCTGCCTTAGATAACTTCACGAGGTGGGGGGGAGAAGCAGGATATACATGTTTTAAAATAAGCTCCCTTTAAACTTTTGATATCCATGTGTTTGTCCTCAAACATTTCTCTCCCTATGTGTTGGATCACACTTGCAAGATTTCTATTAAGAGAAATGTTTCTCCTGCTCTCTCTCTCTCTCTCTCTCTCTCTCTCTCTCTCTCTCTCTCTCTC
>JAJKFI010000001.1:35859473-35874615 GCA_029204185.1 Lerista edwardsae | reverse complement strand
TATTATTATTATTATTATTATTATTATTATTATTATTATTATTATTACCCCGCCTTTTTGCCCGGACGCACTCAAGGCGGCATTACAATATAAAAAAGATACAATATAAAATTAACATTAAAAAGCAATTAAAAACAATGTTAAAAACAATACAATCAACAAAATTAAAACAGATACAATTTAAAAAACAACACGCCCAGTGGGTCATAAAATCAACTATAAAAATACACAAACCAGCCAGCCAGCCAGCCAGCCTGTCAACAGTTAAAAGCTTTTTGGAATAAAAAGGTCTTCAGCCCCCGCCGAAATGTAAACAAAGAGGGAGCAGTTCTCAATTCTAAGGGGAGGGTGTTCCAGAGTTGGGGGGCCACCACCGAGAAGGCCCTCTTCCTGGCCGCCACCCCTCTCACTTCTCCTGGTGGCGGCACAGTCAGATAATGTCATAGAAATAACCAATAGCTTTATTGATTTATAGTATTTAAATGTCTCACCTTTCAATTCCAGGAACATTTACAAGGCACTCTAACCCAGTGGACTGCTGGACAGGATAACTGGTAAAATGGATTATATCCTAAGAGAGACTACAACACCTCCCTGCCCTTGTAATCATGGCTGCAGCAATACCCAGAAACCTGGCAGGCAAATCTGGGAGTCACTCACACCTCCTGCCTCATCCAGACAGGTCTCTCATCCAAGATTAAATCCTGGCCTATTATTTACTCACCTGGCATTCAAGAGCAGCAGCTTCAGACATGTCTATCATTCAGATTCAGAGCGCAATCCTAACCTGGAGTTAGGCCGGCACAGTTAGGCCAGCAAAGTTTGGCTGGCACAAGGGCCACTGTAAAGCATATTTGGATTACTCGGAGTCAGGGAGGATGGCGCACATCTCTGTGTTGGCCTTTCTGACTCCCAAAGTGGTCCAAACATATTTTATAATGCCTCTTGTGCTAGCCAAACTTTGCTGGCCTAACTGTGCGGCCTAACGCCAGATTAGGATTGCGCTCTCAGACTCAGAAGAGCACCAAGGGTCAGAGGGATGGAGAAAGGACCAGAAAAAGGGAAAGTATTCAACTCTCATTCTCCTGAAATAGCCTGCCCATTCCCCACCACCATATCTTCCATGGCCTGTCACTCAACTAATGGTGGCCACCTTCCTCTCTCCTAGACTCTCTTGAGGTGTCAAACACATATCCCTAAAGCAGAACCCACCTTCGAACGACATGAATACTCACACGCTCCGTCACAACTCTCAGTTACCACCCCTCACTTCACTATCAACTCCCTTCCAAAAACTCTTCCTACGCTTCCATATACACATGTTCAAGCCACACCCATCCCTGTCACAGAGACTTGGGTTATCACATACCCCTTGCCTTCCTCTCACAGATGCTGAGGTCACCACACACTGCTTGGCCTCCTTGTCACAGAGGATTGCAGCCTCACAAAGGCCAAGGTTAACCATTTTCCTATCCCTCTGACAAACTAACCCCTACTCTTACTATACCTCCAAACCATCCACTCACAGTCCCTTAACAACATGTAATCCTCTCAACCTCTCCAAGACTGCACTTCTAATAAAAGCAATATACTTGGAATTTGGGTATAAGCCAAAGTATGTACATCGGTTTTCATATCAAAAAGACAAGATACAAGAAGTTTGTATGTTTGTTTGTTTTTAAGAAAAACCAACTTGGAAATTTGGCCAGGATGTCTCAATCTAAATTTTTCTTTATTTTGGGTGAGTTATTCATTACTTCTGAGATTTCTGAGTTCTCAAATGTTCCAAGAGATTTCTTGTTGGAATTGTCATTGTCATTCCAAATAAGCTGTATGCTTCAGCACCAGAAGAACTCTTAACTGGTGTTAATAATATAAATTTTGTGACTTACTTGATGAGAGTGAAAGGAATAAATTTAGTAATGCCGTCTGTTTGGTTTATGTATATTAGTAACCAACTTTTCTTATTGGACAGCTTATTACAGAATGACATACCAGGATAATTTGAGATATTAATAGTTAGGGGTGTTTATTTTTGTTAAAAATGCATAAAATCACAAAAATCTGCCTTTTTGGTGTGTAAATATCTGAGTAAAAACAAAGAATTTTGGTGTTTAAGATATTTTCCAGAAATTAAAATAGATTACTTTTCCAATTAGAAAGAATACTGCAGCTGCATCTGTTGACATTGTATCACCTATATCACCTACCTAGTACACTTTAAAAGCATTTAAAATTATTAAAAATTTAATGAGAACTAAAACTTGGAATGAGAACTTATAATAAAAACAAATAACACTTCTTCTTGCCTTTCAAATCACAAAATCTGCAAAAAATAACACCATTTTCAAACACCCCTATTAATAATAGTTATATAAATGCCAAGGGCTCATTTTTTGTTCTCCACATCATATATTCTTCTCATTTCTTTGTACTGGATGCATATAATGGCCGGCGTGAGGCCTGGCTACTGCCTCCCATTTTATGTTATGATTTAAGCCACTGTCTCACATTTTGTGTGCCTGTCAGCAAACTTTGGTGTGTGTCTCAGAGCTGGGGGAGCTGCCTGCGTGCCCACTGGACAGTTCCCATGAGAAGCAAGAGAAGTTGGACTCAAAGACCTTGGCCGCCGTCCTTGGTGGATGTTATGAGAAAGGGGCGATAAGATGTTGTCCACTTCTTATCGCCCCGAATTATGTTTGTTTTATGCATATCAATTAAGCTAGGTACCCTCCACCCTAATGAGGGAACAAATTCTGTCGATCTCCTCATTGGCATGTGTCCATCCCATTATCTTTGCACGTGACTGATAAGATGTCTCTTATCTGTCACAGGTGCATAGCAAGAGGTCTCCTAGTGATGGGAACATCTCCCACTTGTTTTTGTTTTTTTTTAAATATTTTTTTATTATATACAGGAAAAACCATGGCAGGGGGGACACATAGGTTTACACAAAAGGAATACATTGATCACGGCAATTACCTCATCAAAATTTTGTTACTGTTTGCATACAATCTATTCTCAACTAAATATTCTCAATCTACACTGTATACAAAACTTAATATCTCTAAAATCAAATATCATTTTAGTCTAAGTCCTACAATTTGAATATTCAAAATCTACATTTTATATTCTTTTACTTATCCAGTCATGAAACTGTCTCCACAATTTTTGTATCTTAGTTATGTCTCCTTCTTTCAGTCTTTCAGTCAATACATCCATCTCAACTATGTCATAAATTTTCTCTATTAATTGGTCCACAGTGGGAATTTCTTCACTTTTCCAATTTTGTGCGTACAATAGTCTTGCTGCAGTGTTAACATGTGTTATAATATATTCCATCTGCTTATCTTGAACATTACTCATCATATTTAATAAAAATAACTCCTGTTTAAAATCTATCTTTTCAAATAATAAAATTTCTTGTAATATCGTATAAACCATTTTCCAAAATTTTTTCGCCTTCTCACATGTCTAGCACATATGATAAAAAGTGCCCTTGGAACATCTCCCACTTGTTGAGATGACAGGTCTTTTAATGATGTGACCCAAGTAATAATGATGTGACCCAAGTAATGTGACCCAAGCACAATATCATTGTGCTGTCACATACTTTGCTTTTGTCGATTAGCACTGATGTCTTGATAAGCCAGCACCTCGCCTGTATAAGCCTGCTGCAACTTAGGTTAAGGAGCGACTTGACTTGGAGCAGCAACTTGACGTTGGACACCAGCATGCTACAGTGTCACTCCAAGCCACCTGATAACACTTCGTAAGTTTTGCTTTGCTCGCTAATATGAGCTTTGTTGCAGAAATAAAATGTCTTTGCATCTTGACTCTAAACTGAGCGTATTCCTTCCTCTGATATCCAAAAACAACCCCCGGCCTGTGGCTCGGCTGCCCAGCTGGAACAATACACTTTTCAGACTAACTTTGAAGGCACTGCAAAATGCTACAGCAAAGCATTCAATTGTGTTTAAAGCAGTATGTTTGTAAGTAACTAGCAGTCATATTAAGGAAAAAGTATTTTGGCAAAAACCCAAAGAGTTCCTCCTGCAGGCCCTTAAAGTGCTTCCGCGAATGCATACAGAGACTCGCTCGGACACTTTCCCCTTTGGTCTACATTCTCTTGTGCTTCATCAGCTGATCTCCAGCTTTTGTGGCTTTTGGAGGTGCAAAGGGCAGCAGTAGAAAGAAATGACATAACACCCTCAGTACAGCCTGCTGGACAAGATCAAAAGTCTGTCTTGTGATTCCCCCTTATTCAATCAGGTGATCCTGTGTCATGATCAAGTCTAGTTGACAAAAGCTCCCACACACTGGTAGTTTTGCCAGATCTGCGGCTGGAAACAACTGTTGGTTCACAGAAGGCACACTCACCACCCTCTACTCCCCCACCCCAGTAAGAGCAGACAGTCAGAATTCCTAGGGTGCAATACATGCATCCTATAATCAGTGGTTCCCAAACTGTGGGTCAGGACCCACCAATGTGTGTCACGACTTGATTTTTGGTGAGTCACAAGCTGACAAGGAAAATGTATTGAGCCCAATGGAAACGAAATTGGGCCACACGTGCACATCTATCTGCAAACAGGTGAATGTGCCTTGGTCCACTTCGAAGAGCAGGCCAAGGGCAAGACAGCGCAACCAGACTGGTCCCAACCTGATGAACCCAGGCCCCAAACTCTCAAGGAAGTTTCTCAAGAAGGAATACATTGAGGCCTATGGGAAGCGAAACATGCACATTTATTCATGTTGGCTCTTATCAAGGGCAAGGCAAAGAGGAATGCAAGGCCACCAGAATAGTCTCAATCCAATGAACATGGAGCACAATGAATGCTCCCGAAGGTAGTCAACACCACCACTACCATAGTAGAAAGGATAAAAACAGAGGCTTGAACAGCTGGTGAGAGAGGGGGGGCGAGAGGAGAGACAGAGAAAAGAGAGAGAGTCCGGATAGAATGTAGTTTTAAAAAGTGGGGGGTCAGTGCTAAAAAGGTTGGGAACCACAGCTATACGTTATTTGCTGGGAGTAAGACCCATTGAACACAATGGGCTTACCTCAGTGTAGAACTGCATAGTATTGTGCAGTCTAGCAATGTAAATAATGTTAGGTACGTTATCCTAGCTTCTAGCTAGGAGCATTTAGGGAATGAATTTCTGTGCTTGTGGTTTCTATTCCAAGCCAGTCTGTACTGTATAGCAATTTTGTTTTGTCCCTTTTAAGGAGCTACCCAGCACCACCTGCTGGGTGTTACACTAACTACATTCCATTTTGTTAAGGTTTCCTGGTTTTGAACAAGTCAAGACATTTTCCCCCAGGACTGCTTGCAGTAATTCTCTATCTCTTCACGATCATGATGCTACTTTGGGGGGGGGGTTAACCCCCTCTTTGGGGCATTAATAAACTGTTTATATCTCCACTTGCCTGTTTAATTTGTGTCCACTAGTGATTCAGAGGGTCATCACGTTTGACCACTGATGGCCACTACTGCAATTTGGCAAGGGTGAGTGACACATGGGCAGCAGGTGAGGCAGAACTGCCCTACTGGATTTATTTGAAAAATGCTGCCACGGCCACTGAAGCTATGATCGTGCAAACATTCATGCCCCATGCATTCCAGCCACTGTTTATCGCAAATGGGTTGCATTTGCATGTTCACAGCCCTGGCGATCGCCACTTTTCAAAGACCCTGGTGGGGCATTACTGCCTCATCTTCCACTTCCACACCACACACCACTGCCATTTGGTTTTAAGCAGAACCAAGAGATAAATTACTCCTGGGAGATAAATTCTCTCTCTCTCTCCCCCTTGCCCAAGTTGTCCATTCTGGAATAAGTAACTGAAGTGGAGATCAGGAAGGGGTGCATGGAACACTATCCACTAGGAGTAACTTCCCTTCATCAGTCATCAGCTTCCATTAAATTCCATTCAGAGGCATACTACTTCTGAAGGTAGCAGGTAGCTATCATGACTAGTAGATGTTAATTGACATGACCTCCATGAAGAATTTGAGAGGAATGAAGAGAGTATGAGCAGATCAGCATGCATACACAAGGCTCTTAACCTTGCTTTTCAATCACAGGTCACCCAACCAGGAGCTGAGGTAAATTTTGGGGCCATTTTTATGTCTGTAGAAATCCCACAGAGAACCACAAGAACATGTCAGATCAATAAAACCAAAACATTGGCGCAAACTGGACCTGTTAATATCTAGTTTATCTCTTTGGCACAAGACAAAGGGATGGCCATAGAATAATCGTATATCATGGTTTTCTTTGAGAAGAAACTCCATTGTTTCTTCGAATCCACTTGCTACATGAATGTGGAGGAACAGATCTCAGGCTGAATAATTTCCCTGAGAGAGCTAAATTGGACTCTTGAGCCACCAACTTGCCAGTCATCTGATCCCTGGTAAGACTTCTGTCCTGCTTCACCCACTCCCAGATGATTGATTTCCCTTCCCTTTCCTGCCAACAGACTTTGTTAACAAGCACTTTCTACGCACGGCTCAAACTCAAGCCCTTGACTTCCTTATAGCCTTGCTTGATAGCTTTTCTAGGCTACTTCATGAGCCTACCAGACCTGCAGTTGGGGCATGGGAAGTGCAGACCACACTGGGTGATGCACTCAGGGGATGACACAAAGACACCCTGGGAAAATGCTATATGTCAAGGTCAACAGTCCTGGACAAGATAGGCCAATAATCTGGCTCATATAAGGCAGCTTTGTATGTTTCACTATAGACTATGCATTTTAAACAATATCCAGGTTATGTAGGCTATATAAATTTTAGTGGACTTCTCCATATACGTGTGTGTGTGTGTGTGTGTGTGTGTGTGTGTGTGTGTGTGTTCCATATGTTCTGTAGTTGTGTACAGGATGAGCAAAAACTTCTGTTCTGAACAGCAGGGGTCACTCTTGTCTCAAACCTACCTGCTGATAATTGTAACTGTGTAGTAAGGAATTTATCCTATTTTAATTTCAACAGAATATTAACTGCTAGAATATTGTTGTTGTTGTTGTTGTTGTTGTTGTTACAGTTTTAAATCTGCAATCGAGAGATTAATATTATTTGCACAAATATTAAAAACAAAGCTTAACTTGCAGTTCCAGGTAACAGATAACCAAACTTGGACATCCGTTGGGAAAAAAGGAAGGGCTGACATTTGCACTTACCTTTTACTAATTTTTATTTTTTTCTCTGTGTTGTGAATGATAGAATACTGTTCATAACTTCTTGGGTTCAATCACATGTCAGTTAGTATTCTGAAATTGTTTGAGGTTTTTAGTGAAATACACCTAGCTATCTCAAACACCTTCGGACACAACTTAGCGACTGAACAACAACAACAAAATCTCAAACATAACTCTTTATAACACATTCTGACTCTATCAAGAATGCCTGATCAATAATTATTGGTTTGTTTTCACATTTTTATCCCTTCCTCCAAGGAGCTCAAGCACTGTACACAGTTCCTCCCATCCTTTTGTCCTTACAACAACCCTGTGAGGTAGGTGGGGCTGAGAGAGTGACTGGCCCAAGGTCACCCAGGAAGCTTCAGGACTGAGTGGGGATTTGAACCTGGATCTTCCAGGTCTAAATCCAACTTCCAAACCACAACAAACCACTCTGACTAAAATGTAAAGGACTCTGGCATGAATTCTTTCCACACAGGAAGAGCTTTTCATACAGGATGGGTCATGCTGCAGTTCATCACCAAACAGCAATGGCAATTTCAACAAGGCAAATAGTCAATAAAAATCACAATGAAGTAGCATAAAGCTCATTTTCAGTCAGGTGGAGCACTGGCAAAGCGGAAGTCAAATGAAACTCCTGGGGTGGGAGTTCTCCGCTCTGAGTACAACCACAGAAAAGGGTCCCTGTTAACTGTACCTTGGAAGGTGGAAAGACAAACAAAAGAACCTCATGATTCTCAAGAGATGTTCTTAAGGATGGGCAGGTTCACATTGATTGATTCTGTTGAATGAGGACATCCAAGACTTGGCGGTGTGTGTGAGAGAGAAACATGCAGCCATGCCCCATAGCAACAATTTCCAGGAATCCTGCGTTCCTTGAGGAGAATTTTGCTCAATGAGTCCTTTACCAGGGGTTGCTTAAATGATAGTTGGTACAACACCACTGCTCTTTTACTCAGATATGCAGGTGCTAGGAAGAGTCAAGTTACCTCAGTGCATCTGGGATGACTGCCAAGCCCAAGAGGTCTGAACAGCTCCCCATATTAATTGAGAAGGCATTCTCTATCAACCCAGAATCCTTGGCAATTAAGAGAGCAAGCATTTCCTTCTCAGACAAAGGGAGGTGCAAAAGGTTCCCTGAGGAAATCCACTGATCTAGTGAGCTGCAAATTAACCGGCAACATTGCTGCAATGGTTTGGCAATATTGCCGTATCAACACAACCATTGCTTGTACCCCATGGGGATGCTTTCTTGTTTCTGCTCCCTGAATCTTCCCATGAAGTCCTGATTTTTGCTCTATTTGCCCAGCTTATAAGAAGTCAGCACTTCCTTTTATGTAAACCAGAATTGAAATACAGTTCAGCAGTCTGTCACTCATAGCCTTAAGGGTGTGTGTCAAACTATTGGAGACAGTGAAAAAATTCTTTCACTAACTGTTGTTCAACTGCATTCATTGACAGTGCTCTCAAAACAGATCCAGAACAGTAGCTATGGAAATACATTTTCCTAAAATGTTACTATCTAGTCGGTGGTCCAAAACAATTAACATAATAATGGTGGAAGACAGTATTATGATACCAGCCATGAGGTTACAAGACAAAAATTTTTAACCTGCATAAAAGAGTAGTTCATATCTTAAAAGCTTAGTTTATCCCAGTTTTTGGTTGCAAGGGCAAAAAAAAAAAAAAACAACTATTCAGATGTTGTTCCTCCCTTCCATTTTATTTTATTTTTGCGGGGTAGAACCACCTCCCAGAACTACACAATAAATAATATGAAATTAAAAACAGTGTCAATCAGCACATTTTTAAAATGAAGAAACACCCTTGTTCTCACCAATTCCCCATTCACCGGAATATTATCTTCCATAACAATTTCTGAAAAATTGTGGCCATTTTCCAAGATGGTAGCCAAACGGGGTTATAAAATGTTATAAAACTTGGCAACCGCAAAATTTGAATTTGGCACTCTCTTTTCATTAAGTAAAAACCTTGTTGCCACTAATTCCTCCTGAATGGGGAATAAATGGGCAATTTTCACAGTTGAGGGAAGTAGACTACCCCAAGAACTGTATCTGTATGATAAATGATACAGAGGGATAAACAATAATGGTAAACAACAATGGTAAAAACCAAAGCAGATTGTGAAGTGCTCCAAAAGGCCGTCTCCACAATGAATAGTGTGGGCAACCTAGTGGCAAATGCAGTTCAATGTCAATAAGTATAAAGTGGTATATGCTGGTGGGTGGGAGTGGGGAAAATCCCTATTTGGTATACATCTTGATGGGATCTGAGCTGTAATATGATTACAAATCATAAAGAGATCTTGGAATCGTAGTAGATAATAAAAATATTAATCTGAATGCAGCAGCTGGGGAGGTGAAAAATTCCATTCTAGGGAGTCACGAGAAAGGGATTACACACATTCACAAGAAAGGGATTGCAAATATGATGAAACTATTATAACGCCCCTATGCAAACCTATGGTATACATCTGGAGTACTGCATACAGTTCTGGCTGCCACACCTCAAGAAAGAAATGGTAGAGCTGAAAAAGATACAAAAGAGGGAAACCAAAATGATCTGAGGGTTGGAGCATCTTCCTTAAAAAGAAAGGCTACAATGTTTGAAATGTTGTTAATTGGAAAAATTGCAATGGGGAGGGTTCAACTTATAAAATTATATGTTGTGCAGAAAGTGAATAGAAAGAAATTTCTTTCCCTTTCTTACAACACTAGAACTAGGGGTCATCCGATGTTGTTCTGCATTTTTTTTTTTTTAGATTGTGAGCCCTTTTGGGACAGGGAGCCATTTTATAATTATTTTTTGCCTATAAACCATTTTGTGAACTTTTTGTTGAAAAGCGGTATATAAATACAATTGATTGATTGATCCGATGAAACTGATTGGCAGGAGATTAGGATGGACAAAAGGAGTAGCTCCTTCTGTGCACAGTGCATAATTAGTCTGTGGAATTCATTGCAAGAAGATGTGGTGATGATTACCATTAGCTTGGAAGGCTTTAAAAAGGGAATTGGTCAAATTCACAGAGGACAAGTGTCTTTCAATTGAATTAGTCATGATGACTATGCACTGCTCCAGTTCAGCAGTGGTATTCTTCTGCATACCCATTTCAGGGAAATAATGGTGGGAGAGAGAGGTCTGCCTTCCTCTCCTGTTTGTTGACTTCCCAGAGGCAGCTGTTCGGCCATTATGGAAAACAGGATGCTAGACTAGATGGGCCATTGGCCTGATCCAGGAGAACTTGTTCTTATGCTCCAGTGGACTCAGACGATCAGGAGTTCTCATGGAAAAGACAGTCATCCAAGTGTATTTAATTCAGTTCTGCATTGTTCTTCATGGTATGTTTCAGCCTGCTTCAGCATAATTCAGTTTGGGTTTGACTCAAATAAAAACTCTGGCTCAGCCCAGGTTAAAGCATATGAGATAAAGGGTGCGTTGTACTGTTATATTATTTGGGATAATGGTTTTAAAACTAAAAAGAAGTCATTAGAGAGGGAAGCTCTTATCTGAGATCTGGAATTATTGTGTGTTACAAAACGTGGACAGTATTACTCAGCCTGGACCAGTCCAGGCACTGGGCGAGGGTCTACCTCTATTAGACCCTCTATTAGACCAACTGAGCTGAACCTTGAACTCTTCAGTAGCTGTGGCAGAAATTGACCAAAAGACTGATACAGGAGCTGTGCCCGGCTCCTACAAATGAGAGCATCCCCCAATGGCTGCCGCATCATTTTGGGGCCTCTAGGGAACGCTCCTGTTGGCCTGCGGGAAGGAAGGAGCTGTCACCACTCCCAAAGACTCCCCCATTCTCTGAAAGGGAGGAGGAGAGGCCATCACCTGTGGTCACCCACCCCCATCTCCAGTATGCTTGGGTCCCATGTGACAGAGAGACCAGTGCAGGCAAATGTTGAAATGTAGGAGCTCATTGTGACACCCCCACCCATGGCCATGTGCAACTAAGACAATACAATAAAAAAATCAACTTTAAATTCTTCATTAGAGTATATTTTTCTCCTATGGTTATTCCTACTTCGAAACATATACTTTATTCATGCATCTAGCTCATGTCACTGAGTTGCAATGGTTTAAAATAGATGTGTAAAAATTGAAAAATGAATTTTAAACAATATCACAAAGAAAATAGCGTGAATACTACGCCCCAATCCTAGTGGGGACTTAGGGCAATGGATCTTGCAAGCCACTGCCTTGCAAGAGTCCCTCAAAAGACAAAAGCTCCTTTTGTGCACTGTGGGATCGCTGGCACAAATGGCTGGAAGCCCTGGGTGCATGCAAACACCACAGTCAGGCCACACTGGAGCAGGTAAGCTGGAAGCAAGGGAAGTTCATGGGTCATTCGGGGAAGGATTGGGCAGGGAATGGGGTTGGCAGGGAGTGGTTCAAGGGTGGGAGGGGTGGCTCTCAGACAGTTATGCACAAAGTATCCTATCCCCTTTTTCCCAACCTGACACAACCCCTGACACAACTCCTCAGACCTTGTAGGACCAAGGAGACCCATCTACTGGTAAGTAAATATTTTTCTTACCTCTCCCAGGTTGCCTGGTCGCCCCCACCACCACCACAGGATGCAGCATGTGTGCCGTTCGCACTGGTGCATTACGTAGGTTGGTAGGGGATAGGATTGGCTGTTAGATTGCTCGCCTCTGCGTGTGTACTCATTACTCATTAGTAAGGCAAATTTGAATAGAATTGTAGCCTTAGGATGCTATTCTACACGTACATTCCTTGGAATAAATCTCATAACAAAACTGAGTTGAAATGCGTGGGATTGCACTAACTCCTGCTGCAAACTGTGCCTCATGCAGCCTTTGGGAAACATGTGATGTAAATATTAATATATGCCCCTGGTTTATCAGCTTGATTCCTGCTGAGTCTGGCGCTTCTTTTCAGCTAAGTACCTTTGAAAAATGGTTCAAAGGCAGCACCAGACTGCCCTGCTGATGTCATCACATCTCCTGATATAAGACAAGTCCAGGATTTCTGGTATAGCCTGAGTTCACAGCTTTCTACCAAGACCACCAACAACATGGCTCTAGTGTTGCACCAGACACTATAAAGAATTAATACTAAGATTGCAACTCTATGCACTCCCACTTAAAAAATATTTTACATTGTGTCATATTTGCTTCTCAGTAAACACACATAGGGTCTTGTTCTAAGAGCAGGGATGTGTCGAAGCCACTAAGCTTGAGTCATGAGCCGAGTCACGAGTCAGCAACCCTGTGATTTGACTCAACCCATGAGTCATAGCACATGCCTGTTGTGACTTGATTCACATAAATTTTGAGTCATTTTGACTCACGTCCCAAATCATTTCAAGAAATGAGTCAAATCCTTAAGCAAAAAAAAAAATCCTTAAGCTTTCTTCCTTCCCTTAGCCCCTACCCCAGCCCTGCCTCCTGGGACCACCTACCCTTCAGCCATGTCTGCTGCTGCCATGGGTCTGAAGAACGACTTCTGGATCACGCACAATGTATTTCGGGGCAATGCGAAAGCAACAGGAAAAATAAACTCAGCAAGCAAGCATACACACACTAAAAAGTCAAACTCGAGTCAAATTTAAGTCATGACTCTTTTCCAAATCACTGGACCCGAAGCTCAAGCCGAGTCTGAATCAGTGATGTCCATGACTCGCATTTTCACAAGTCATGAAAAACCAGCGCTCTCGAGTGCCTGTTCCTGTTTGAGTAATAGTTGGCAAGGTGAACAGATTATCATCCAATTGTCATTTATATTAGTTGAACTTCATCTTCCCATTTTCTGGTACATCATCTTGCATTTACTTGCATTTTCTGTCACATCATCTTGCATTTACTGAATTCATGGATTTGAACCAGAACATTTTGCCAGTAGCATCCCTGGAGGGGGAGGGGGCGCTAAGTTACTGATCTCTTACTGCAGAGGTATCTCCTCCTTGTTGCTTCCGCTGCCCGGAATGGTTACGATGGTGGGGGAGGAAAGTGGTTTACACAGCAAGGTAAGGTGCTTTGCAAGGCCTAGCACACTGCCTCCCTCTAGGGATGCTACTGCTTCCTCCACATGGTCCAGGATCACTTTCATTACAGGTGAATATATCTATGGCAGTTTATAGACTCTTTCCAGTACATTTGTGCATCAGACCCAATACAAGTCTATTTCAGTCATCTTAATAATGCATTTTCCTGGGAATGACAGCACAAATGGAAAAGAGGAAGCATTTCAGAAGCAGCCTAGAAAAAGTTCTCTTCTGCACAATTCTAGCCATGTCTACTCAGAAGTAGAGTCCATTACATTCAGTGGGATGTACCCCAGGGTAGTGTTACAGGATTACAGCTCTAATCTTCTTAAGCCTTTAAATGATTTTTGGATATATCCTCTCCTGTTGTGTCTTTTCAGTGTCATTGAGAAATCAAATGTTGGCTTTCCAGCAGTCAATATTGCCTTACAGATCAATTAGATGTGGCAGGGAGCCCAAGCAAGTGTAGTCTTTTGACATCCCAAAAGATAGATTTGTTTTATACATTTTTTACGGAACAGGATAAAAGACAGGAAATCTTTTGTGGTTTGCCTGCAGATAACAAAAATAAATATTGAAATAAAGTATTCTTTTTCAAAATGTTAAACTAAGAGATGTAAGGTAATTTACTGAACATATACTAAATATCTTAGTTTAATGTTGCAGCAAAAAGGATCTCTGTCTCTGTCTCTGTCTCTGTCTCTGTCTCTCTCTCTCTCTCTCTCTCTCTGTGTGTGTGTGTGTGTGTGTGTAAGTGTATGTAAATGTGTGGATGAGTGTTTATATGTCATAGAAGTAAGTGACCAGAGTGGGGTATGGAGCAGCTTCCAAGAATTCTTCATCTGCCCCTGTTCTTCTACCTTGATGAACTGACAGTATCCTCAATTGGGCACTTCCAAGTAATGATGTGAGATGGTTACAAGATACTGGGGAGAAGACCTCAGGTATGTTGGGCTCAAGTTAAGAACTTCATATAGATGAAAAACATTTTGAATGCAGTCCTTGGATGAGGGGATTCTAAGGGAGATGAAAACATGTTAAAAAAAAAAAACAAAGCACAGTCTGAAGGGTCGAGTCTCTCCTGACTAACGACCGCAGAATCCCCTTTGGATCTGCAGAATTCGGGGAGAAATAGACGGTTCCCAGGAACTCTGGAAAACACGTCCATTCACCACTGCTTGCTCCTCCCCTCTCACAAAACACTGGTCTCCAATGTTCTGCCATCCAACCACCCCTGGTGTTTCCCCTGAACCTGCTTTGTTATACAGTACCTCCAAGCCTCCTGTATTAATGTTTGTATTATAAATATTACTTAATTATTTCTTAGACTTTGAAAACAATCTTTTTCTGCGTGTTGCACACCAATGATGACAAAAATGTCACATTGGAGGAGCAGCAGCAACAGCAACTACATATATTGGAGTTTTGTTTGAACCCTTGATCAAGCTGTTGCATTGATTCCTCCCACATCCTAAATGCTAGCTCAGCTGGATTTGGATGGATTTCTGTATTTCCCTGTGAGACTGCCATTATGGCCCTCGTGGCCATTGGAATAGGGCTCAGATCATACCTATTTTATCTGGCCTTTGGATGATAGTTGGATGTCTGCCCTCTGTCCCTCTGGAATACTGTCATAGTTTGGTTACTCCCCTGGTCAATTGTTTTCCCACCCGCCAAAGGGCCTGATGAGGAGAACTGGGTCTAGCTTCATTCTTGAACATTCTCTGTGTTCCTGTTAAATGTTTAATGTTTTGTTTTTCCTTCTTTTCTTAATGTCTGACTTATTGTGGTTACATTGTGCTTTTTTGTTCTCTGTAAGCTGCCTTGGGCATTTGCTTCAGCATGGGAAAGGCGGGGTATAAATTCTTCAAATAAATAAATAAATAAATAAATAAATAAATAAA
>JAJKFI010000001.1:35837087-35859463 GCA_029204185.1 Lerista edwardsae | reverse complement strand
GGATATTATTTCCTTCCTTATCAATTACGTTTTAGATTTATTGCTAAACTAAACCAGAGGACAGTAATCAGATTTATATACATAGCATTATTAGTCTAGGTTAAATGGGATTGGGCTGTCAGAGTCAGAGAGGCTAGCACACAGACGTGCGCCATCCTCCCTGACTCTGAGAGTGGTCCAAATATGCTTTACAGTGGCCAATAGCACCAACTCCGTGGGTGCCGGTATGCTGCCAGGAGCGTGCCAGGCCCAGCGGTGAACAGGCCCAGCCGAGGGCAGCGCAATCGAACCAATGAGCAACTTCCCGAGGTGTCACTGGCTTGCCCACCCCGGCCTCGGAAGGGGGCAGGGCTGCCTTGCAATGCCTAGCCAGGGCGATGACAGGGGGCGTGGCCATATCAGGGGGCGTGGTCACATCAACATCAGGAGCGTGGCTACATTAACATCAGGGGCGTGGCTACATCAACATCAGGGGGGGCCATGGGCTCCCCCAAAGTTGATGGCAAATCGGCGCCCCGATAGCGGCACTTGTGCTGGCCATACTTTGCTGGCCTAACTTATGCCGGCCTAACTCCAGGTTAGGATTGCTCTCTGGGACACAGTTGTCCAGGATGCAATTGTCCTGTCTGGATGAACACAATTATAGTGTTTGTTGGCCTGCAGAATCAGTATGAGTATGTTGTACACATATAGTAATGACAGCACCAAATATGCACAGATAGTACTGTAGATTGAAACATATGTCTGTCAGATTAGAATAATCTTATTTTTAACTGCATCAATGAACTGAAGGAGATAATTTATTTGCTTCTGGAAGGCTTTCTAGATGGATATGGTTGTGTTGATCCTACCTTCAACTTTGACCCCTACTATCAATTTCAAGAGGATTATATTCTCAGAATAAACTCATTGGCTGCTACAGCTTGAAGGCAGGCCACCGTTACCTAGCAACTAGGAAGGGTTGCAGCATTATACAATTAACTCTTTTTAGGTCCATCACATTGAGAACAGCCTTGAGGGTTTTTTTGAATCACTTACAAGCTCAGACTTGGATCTGTGCATTAGAAATAGCTGACCTGATTTTGTCATAGTTTAAATAAGAGGTGGATCCACCACCAGACCTGGTTTTCACAAGCTTACAGAAATCCTGGTACGATGGGTTATTAACAGGGTTTCTTGCACGGCCAACAAAAGCTTGCTTTCTTGAAGTGACGTCTGTCATATTACATTATGTCTGACTCTAAAGCAGGGAGAATGTGAAATCACATTGAAAATTATAGAGGTGAAAGTATTTTCCAGTTAAATGCAATATGACACATAACATTTTTCAGCTTTGATAGCAACTGGTGAATCTCAGAATATCTTTCGGTTCATAGCCACAGGATATTCCATGTGAAAGACACAGCTGAAAGTGGTGCATTTGTACCAGACAATGGAGTTCCTCAAAGCATTATTCTAAGGGCCTAATCCTATCTATGGGGTACACTGGTGGACCTCTAGATCCGCCAGCATATCCTATGGCCCACCATTGAAGCTGCCTTTCCATCGGTCCGCAGAGTGTACCTTGTTGCATGTCAGGGTGGGGATCAAGACAGGGCAAGGATGGATTAGGAGTAGGTTGGGGCAAATCTCAGCCATGCCTGCCAGATCTGATGTGCCCATTCCAGGCCCAACACCCCCCTTTGCCCTTAAAGATCATCGCCAGCAAAATTGTCCCATAGAAGATGGAGGAAGTGTAAATATTTTCTTTACTTCCTCTCCCAGCTGGCCTGGTCCCCTGATGGCATATGGTACTTGGCACAGACTGCACTAGTGGCCCTCTAATCCTGTGCACTTGCAGAGTCAGGGTGGGGATCTGGGGACATGTTATTATTTGCCTGTAAACCGCTTTGTGAACTTCGTGTTGAAAAGCGGTATATAAATACTAGTGATTGATTGATTGATAAGAGCGCAATCCTAAACTGGAGTTAGGCCGGCATAAACTAAGCCAGCAAAATTTGGCCAGCACAAGGGCCACCATAAGGACTACTCTCGGAGTCAGGAAGGATAGCTCACGTCTGTGTGCTGGCCTCTCTGAGTCTGAGAGTGATCCAAACATATTTTACGGTGGCCCTTGTGCTGGCCAAACTTTGCTGGCTTAGTTTATGCCGGCCTAACTCAGTTTAGGATTGCGCCCCAAGTCATTACGCATTTTTCTTTTGATGATGTTCTTAACTTGATTTATTTATGATTTCCCTTATGGCAGGGCCAGCATTCGTGGTCCACCAGTTCAGGAACTGGCCAAGGTTCAGATCAATCAAAAGGCTCTCCCCACTGACGCCCTGAACCCTTTAGTACTGGCCAGCCACCACAGATTCTACCCTCTATTTGTAAATGGAGAGGGTGAGAGAAGCCACTAGCTTCCACTCCTGGCAGTAAATAGGGCAGACTTTGCTCCAGGACCTTCCCCAACATGGCACCAGGATTGGCACCTCTTGGCTCAGTAAGGGTCACCACCATGTACATCCCTGAGAAAAATCTTCCGTGAGAAATGACACATTTTCAGATCTCCCACATCTTAAAATTATTTATAAGGCAGGATGGAGAGATATTCATTAAGGCTGCAGTCCTATCCATACTCTATTGGCAATGGGAGTAATCTCTGTTGACTATAATGGGACTTTATATGAGTCCCATTATACTCAGAAATGAGTAGACATACATAGGATTGGGCTGTAATTGTCTTCTGCATTACATTGATTTTTTTTAAACTGGTACTATCCTTTTCCAGTTTTCTTTTGCCATCATCTATGTCATTTTTACTTTGTTTTGGGCTATCTAAACCAATAAATTATATTCTACTGTTCTCCAAGGTCAGAAAAAAAAATCTCTGCTGCCTAGCTTATGCCCACCAGGAATTTAAATATCTGGATACTGGAATGGCCTATAGGGATCATCCATTCTCCCACACAACATTCTAGAGAGATGTGAGGCATTATAAAAGTGTCATGATTTATATATTTGCTCCTTCTAGATAATACTTGCCTCAAACATGCTAATGTCTGATTAATGTGCACTTTCTTTTGACATCTCAGCTGAAAATACCAAGCTTTAAATGAACAGATGGTGCATTAAATTGAATGATAAGAGGGAAAAGTTAAAGGGCTTTGAACAAGAAAAAAGCCAAAAGGAATGAAAGCTATGAATTTTATCCATTAAAGTGAACATGTGATTCTCCCCCCTACTTCTCAGAAGGGAAACTGCTCTTTAATTACTATATTTCAGTATTTGCAGCTGTGTTTGAGAGAACCCACTTGTAGTGAAACTGTTTAGAACAAGCATGCAATTAAATCTCCCAATTGTCTTCTTCTGAACTGCCACAGGCCAACTTCTGAGAAGGGTGCGGATTTTGTTTGTATCATCACTATATCATCTTGTTACCTGGGTCCAGTGTCATGCAGTGGGGTCCAAGGCTGGAGAGGCACAGTGTATGGAGCTACTGGGTAATTTCACACCACAATGAATTCTGGGAGCTACCAAGAAGTCCCAGGAACCAGCACAATCACAGGGGAGGCTGAGCTGTCGCTGCTACAAGCTCTGGTCGCTCGGAGAAACACTGAGTCTTTGAAAAGCATTAACAATAAGAAAAATATATTCAACAGGCCTCTGCTATATATGTGTGTGTTTGCGCTCCTGACTCTCGGAGTCAGGGAGGATGGCGCACATCCAGTGGTGTCATTCAAATGATTTAGGAACAGGAACTCACTTTTGATTGGCACTTGTCGGGAACCCGGAACCAGCCACGGAGCCCGTTAGGATCCGGAACGCCCGTTCTGGTCCGTTCCCCCTGAATGACATCACTGCGCACATCTGTGTGCTGGCCTCTCTGACTTTGAGAGTGGTCCAAACATGCTTTATTGTGTCCTTTGTGCCAGCCAAACTGTGCTGGCCTAACTCCAGGTGAGGATTGTGCCCTTAGAGACATGTTTTAAAGTGGTTTTCATATATCTAACGGGGTGACAACTGTACTTATTCACACCAGCATATCTCTGTCAGTGGCTGGTGCTGGTGTTCCAGATCATGAATCTTCTAAAAGAAGGGACCACCTTTTCATTTATTTTGCTATGTGAATTGCTTTGTAAACTTTTTTTCTGGAAAACGTTTAACATTTAGATAGCACTTTCTGCATTGTACAGACTATCTTGCTGTAGTATATACAATGACCCCATATTGCCACTGGGAAGTTGAGAAGGAGATAGTCATCCAGTCAGCACAATCCTATATAGGTATACAGGTAGATGATTCCTTATCTGGACATCCAAAATTCAGACATTGTTGTCCAATATTTTTAAAAAACTTGCTGTAGTGTGAACATTAGAAGGTCTTGTGCTCATTCCCATGCATAGGTACTATTCTCTGCTCTGTAGCAATGGCATTCCTACAGGGAGGGCAAAACTGGTGGAATGGGGCAGAGGGAGGGGGCCTGTGGGCAGACTGGCCCAGGGAAGGGGTTGAGCCAGGATCTGGCACTTAGGCCAGATCCTAACCCCCAACCCTTGTCCAGTTGGCCCTACATGGGCTGCTCAGAGTTGTGCCAGCAATTTTGCTGGTGCAGCTCTGAGTAGCCCTATTGGGACTGCGGGGGCATTACCAAAAGTAATAAATATGGGGCAGGCTGGCTGGCCTCCCTATTCCAACACGGGGTTAGGATTGGTCTGTGAAAAACATAATGCATATTGTTGCTTTTGATTGTTCAATATTGTATCTACATTGGCCTCCTAGATATACTTTCACTGGGCTATAACTCGCAGGTCCTTGGGCATTTTATGAAGAGATCACTGTCATACTGAAGCAACTTTATAATATAACTTGCTTGCCTATAAACTGCATTAAGTAAACCCTGAAGCTTCATTTGTGTATGTGACATAAATAGCCATTCCATACCACTGTAAAACCATTTGGGCTGCCACTTTGGAGTGGAAAATGATGAACTATCCTAACACAAATTGCTGGCATTCAGTCTGTTTTCAGAATTTTCAAATTCTTCCAATTATGTATTAAATCAGTGTTGAATTTGACAAGCAAGTGGAGAAATTACAAATATACATTCCCAAATTCATTGAGTGAGGATGCTTAACAAATTCTTTTTGGTTTTGCCACTTATGAGTTTGATGAGCTGAAGAATACCTACTACTGCATGTGGCTGATAAAATGTTCACATTTATTACTTTAAGCATGCATGCATGACATTGTCTAATCAGCAATGTATACTTCAGAATCAAGACCCTACTTTCAGGAATCCATGAAAACATGAGCATCTGTGTTTTAGATATTCAGTGAACATTCATACACCAGGCACATAGTAATATTTAGTATGTGCTGATTGTTTTCATTATACCATATGGAAAGAAAGCAGTTCAAATTACAATTCTACTAACATTAGTAAGATATGTCTGGAATCTAAATTAAAGTTTAAAATACATAATGGCAGCTCTTTCTAGATTGCCACACACTTTTTCAAGTGAAAAAGAGATCTATTGAGCAATTCGATCACATATTTCTTAGTCCACTCATAAGTGCAATTAACAGCCGAATCCTATCCTCTGCCAACCCAGAGCATGCAGTACCACCACTGACCTGTAGGCCACCTGGCCTCTAATGGGTCACTTCAGACCCAAGGTTCAAGGAGACTCCTGGGGATTGGGTTGGGTTGGGAAGTGGGGATAGGACATTGATGGGCTCTGCTGCTTCTGAGACCCACCTCTTTGAGTCCCCTCCTGCCTCTGATTGCCCACCCCAATTCTCCCCTGAATGTGCCCTTTCACCATGTTACCTTTCAAGGGCAGGGCATCCTGGAGCTGCTGGCATGTGCACAGAGCCTCTGGCCATTTGCACTGGTGGCTCCATAATTTACAGTGACAGCACAGCATTTGTGGAGCCACTCTGGGACTCACAGATCACGAGATCCACTGCTGTAAGAATCCAAAAGGATTGGGCCGCCTGGGCAAACTAGATTTGATTCAGAATGCATCACTGTTGTCAAATGCATTTGTTGTTGAGTGTTTGCTTGTTATTGCTGTTGTTGTTAAAGAGCATGTGAGGGAAACAGGACAAAACCATAATGAAGGGGTCGAGAGACTTTAGGGTTTTCCCCTTTTTGTAGCTCTGACCCTGGTCACACCCTCCGTGCACTATTTTAATTGAAAACAAAAACTGCACTGGCTTTCAACTGATAATTTTTCTCAGATAAAATTGCAAATGGGGGGGGGATGATCAGTAATTAAACAGAAATTGAAATTGAATTAAGGCCTTGCATCCCTACCATGGTTTTGCCCTATGTGGGCCTCCTGATGCGCTATTTAACGACAGGGAGGGACAAGTGACATATTCTGCTTCACGTCTAGTTTGAGCCTAACAGTGAAATCCTGTGCATGTCTAGTCAGAAGTAAGTCCCACTACATTCAGGGGAGTGCTCCTATGAACACTTGCAGCTCAAGTCTCATGTGTTAACTCTCTTAAGTACCGTGTGCATACATCAAACAAGCACAATGTGTGAGCATCAGCTAGACTCTTGCCCTATTTTGAACAAGTTTATACAATATATCTGCTCTAAGGCACAATATGCTTCTTCAGAGTAGGAGCTTGCAGAGGCCACAAGGCCAAAGACCCATGAGGTCCTCACACCTTGATCACCCCAGGAAGAACAGGGGGATACTTCCCACATATTTCTCCACCAAAAAGGAGATGGAATCTCTTCTGCATCCCTATTCATCAGTCTTTCTGGCATCCTAAACTACTAATGACCATACAAAAAATTGAGGACCTGGCGTCAGTGATCAGCCTGATGGAACAGTTCCCCATGGCCTCAGAAGGGCCCGTTGCTGAGATCAGATTCAGGTCTCATAGCCTTTGTGTGATGATGGCAAGGCAACTCTATTGGGGCACAGGAAGGAAAGGCCCAGGGAGAGCAATTTACCAAAGGCCCCCTGGAACCTGAAATCAGCCCTGACAAAACTCCTTGTCACCCTAACATCCCAATTTCATCTCCACACCATACCCAGAGGAGGCACTGAGCGCGTGAAGACACGTATCAGCATTGGCAGACACAAAACCAGAGCAAGTTCACATTTAAGTGTAAACTAACCTTTCCCAAGGAAGTGGGACTTCACTTCCCTGAAGTGATGTTTCAGAACTCAGTATGCATCTGAGCAGTGATGGAACAACACTGAAGGCTGTGTAAGAGTTACTTGCAAGTCTTACAGCTCAGTCCTAAGCTTCCCTAGCACCCAGGGCTACCGCGGCACCAAAAGGGCTACGTTGCATCCTATGGGGACACGGAATCAGCCACAAGTCTCCAAAGGTAAGGTAACAAACATTCCTTTATCTCATGTCAACCTATGGCGGCCCCAATGAGTGTACTCGGACCTGTGCTCACTTTTGAACAGGTGCAGAAACAAGGAGACTTGTGTCAGGTCTTCCGACTCAGCATAGGATACAGTGGCAGAGTCTACCACCATCTTCACACCACTCCTGGGCCCAATTCTCCCCTTGGGCCACCTTCCCTCCACCCAATTTTGCCCCTTCTGCACCTTCCCCCACCCTGAAAACCCACAACTCTGCCCAGCAGTGCCCTCACTGCTGCCAGTGCCTCACCATCGCCCTCCTGGCACTGAAGCGCAGTGCCGACTGGCAGGATGCTGGTACCACCACAGTAAAAGTGACTTATGGCACGTTTACGATACCTGGTGCCAGTGATAGAGCCTTTAGGTGTGGGCTCTTAGCCTTGCATCCTGTTCTCCTGTTATCTGTCCATGGTCCTGACCTTGGTTGCAATATTGACAGCACAAGCCGATGCATGTTAACTCAGAAGCAAGTCCCAATTGAGTTAAACTTACTCCCAGATAAAAGTGTTTAGGATTGCAGACTTACAGTGCAGTCCTATACATGTCTCCTTGGAAGTAAGCCCCATTGTGTAATGACACCCATTGTGTGGAATGAGAGTTACAGCCGAACCCTATCCAGAGACAGCATGTAGGTTGTAGTGTCCACGGCATCCCATGCACCATACCAGGGAAGAGACCAGCAAGAGAGGTAAGAGGGGACCAACTTACCTTACTTTCCCAGCTGCCTCATGGTCCCCTCTGGGACACCTCAAAGCTATGCCAGCTCTGTTACTGGGGGCATGTCCAGCCCAGGATGGGAGTTCAGGATCTGGCAGCCACTGGCTGTGCCTTGTCCCACCCTTGCCCCACCCTGATCCCTGCCTGTTTCCCATCTCTCCACCAGCACACCTAGCAATATACTGGCACTACAATATGACTGGGCCATTTAATTACTTCCTCCCTAGTAAATATGCATGCAATTATACCTTTTGGGTGCAATCCTAAACTGGAGTTAAGGCGGCACGGTTAGACCAGCAAAGTTTGGCCAGCACAAGGGAAACCATAAAGTATGTTTGGACCACTCGGATTCACAGAGGCAAGCACACAGACATGCACCATCCTCCCTTACTCCGAGAGTGATCCAAACACACTTTACAGTGGTCCTTGTGCCAGCCAAACTTCGTTGGCTTAACTCTATGTTAAGATTGTGCTCTTAGTTGATTAACCAGTTCAGTGAATCAACTGTAAACGTTTGATAGATTAAATAAGATGCTTTGCAAATCAAAAGATGTTACACTCTAAAGGAAAATTGCCATATCAGCAGTAAACAAAACTATGTAAATGTATGCGCATTTCATTTATCTATTAAAATTCACAAGATTAATCAATTAACATTTCCTTAACTGGATAGAAGCCCTGGTCCTGGCATCTCATGGATCCTTATTCAGTCCTTCCTGCTGGAACCTGAATCCATCTGCCTCTAAAACAGAAGGCACTCTCCACTGTTTAATGCAGTGTGATTTTTAGAAGGTTCTTTTGCTTTTTTTAGATAATGCGTTACTACGCATTGCATTACAACTACAGTACCAGGAAGCTTGAAATGTCACGTTGCTTTTTCACCTATAGGTGGTGCTGTGACCTGAATGCGTGCAGCTATGTAAATACAGCCTTTCTAGACTATTCTATATAATGAAGCTATTCTCTGTTCAACATCCATCTTGTGGCCTGGCCTCTTCCCTGAATGATCTGACAGTGACTTAATTAGAAATATAGCAAAGAGAATTAAAAAGAATTTTTTTCCAGAAATTAGCATACATACACAGCCTCACTGTTTGTTCTCTCTCTCTCTCTCTCTCTCTCTCTCTCTCTCTCTCTCTCTCTCCTGCACAGTCTGTAAAAACAACCCAAAGTTGTGATTAATGCACCAAAAAATGGGGTAGAGAATAGGACTGGACTGCATCTTCAAAATTACTGTATATTGCAGTCTGAATAAACTCTGCCTGGACTTAGTACAGATTTATCTACAGCTGCCCTTGTCCTTGGTACTAGCAATATTTTTCCCCATTCACTGGTCAAATCCCTCTCCTACGTTTTCAGACAAGGTCTTGGAAGATAAGTAAGGTGTGATAGATTGCTCCTGACAGTGCTTCCCAGCAGCACAGCTGATAGCCTTGCAGCTCTGTGCTTCCTGCTTTCCTGATGTCATCGTCTTCAGAAAGGGAGACACTAATAGAATGAAATGTCCATGCAATTGGATCTGTGGTGCATTTCTCAAAGGGACGTTTTCTCTATGAATTTCATTTGCCTTTATTTTAATCCGTCAACCTCAGCGGCATCCTTTCGTCCAGGAAGCAAGTCTCCATTGGTGAACTTGGACCCCTCCATTTGAACGCTGTTTGTAAGGTCTTTTGGAAAGATGCCACAGTCATCTGTTTGACAATTTAATTGTGCTACTGTGTTTGCAAATAAATGCATTCTGTTCAGGTCTTTATAACTGCATTAGAAGAAAAATAATTATTTTTAGGCTAATCGGCTTTTTCAATGTATGCTGATACTCTTTTTCTTTCACTCTCTCTCTCATTCACTCTCTCCAATGCAGATTTGGCTGCCTCTGGAGCTCACTGTGGGGCATGGGGACATTTGTTCCCTTACCCTGGAATAAGCCCCAGTCACTTCTATGAGGCTGCTCAGATCTGCACCTGCTATTTTATAGGTGCAAATTTGAGCAGCCCAGAGCAGCACAGATCAGGGCCATACAGCCCGGGACGGGGGTTAGGATCTGGCCTAATGGCAAGATTTGGGCTTATCCCCCTTCCCTGGGCCATCCCTCCTGCCTTCTCCACCCCCAAAAGCCCCCATGCTGACTGAACTCTGCTGGTGCAGGGGTAGCTTACTGGCACCCATCTGCTGCATTGCTGGGTCGACGCTGCTGTCTGTCTTGGCCCAGTGCCCACCCTGCTGACACAGATGAGCCTTATGGCATGTTTGCGATAGCTCTGGGCTAACGCAAGTGGCTTGGGGCAGCCCAGTGCCCCTTTTGGATGGTGGCCTCATTTCAGCCCAAATTTACTTGGACTGTCCTTAAAGCATGTGCTGAAATACATTGGTTCGTCTCCAAGGTGCTCCAAGACCCTTTGTTGTTCCTGCAGAATATGTTTCTGGCTGTCCCTGGAAATCCCCTTCCCTGTCAAAGGACGGTTAAAGTGTGTGAAGTGGGAACTCCCACATTCCTGCATTTTATCAAAGGCACTTGTGACTTAGTGGCCTCCCTGCTGCAGGGCGGTTGCTACTATGAGGTGGACTTTGCATCACACATTCCAATCCTCTGAAGTGTCTCATCCCCTGACATTTCAAGGGCTCAGCGATGCTGGAGGCAAACTCCATGTGTCAGAAAGCTTGCAATTGGTGCTTCCTCTTGCTTTTCTCCTCATAAGCTACAGCCAGATCAAAGGCCTGTGGACTGGGATCCTGTATACACTGCTGTGGTCTTAATCAGATTCCATCTTTCTCCCACCACTGCTGTGCATCCTGGGAAAAAGGTTCTCATGGGCGTTATTGAATTCAATGGGATTTACTCCCAGGTGTGTGTATAAGACTGCAGCCAAATGGCCCACCCCTATCTGTGTGGTATGCAGGTGGAACTCAAGGTTTGCCAGCATAACACTTGGTATGCCATCGCATGCCTCTCTGTTGGTCTGTGGAGCGCTGCCACCGATGCAATGCCCAGAAGGCCATGGGATGGCAGTGGTGCCCTGAGGTCCAGCCACCAGTGGGTGTCTGCTGGAGGTGACGGCAGACAGAGCCAGGGAGCAGGCTGGGGCAGGGGCAGATCAGGGTGAGATGAGGAAGATCTCAGGGGCAGTGGGTTGCCAGTGCCTGGGCCGAGGCATGTACTGTGCCCCAACCCATGGACCATCAGGGGTGAGGGCACATCCCCATTCTCCAGCCCTTCAGCACACTTCACACTATGGGTTCAATCCATGAGAGCTGATTTGGCTGCAATTTGTGAGGGAAAAAGCAAGCACTACTGTGAGAAGGATTTTGCTAGAGACCCTGAGATTCAGTATTGTTCTAGTTGGGGGGATTTCTGTCCAGGGAGCTTCTCTGGCTAGCCTGATCTCCTGGGCTGGGGGCAGTGGGTTAAGTCTACCGAGGCTTTCCTCCAGTAAGCTATATGTTCAAACAGGGGAAAGAAGGGAGCAGGAAGGGAGTGTTCATGCTAACCAGTAGGCACTACCACCCTGGATCAGTGTGTAGTCTCTCACAGCCCCTCTCTTGACCCTCACACATGGATATACCTGGAGTTTTGTGTGTATGTTCTGCACTAAGGTCAGGATCAAAAGAGTTATTAAAAATTACACATAGTTATTAAATCTTTATTAAATAGCTATTAAACATTAAAATATATAAAATTAAAAGAAATATATTTAGGTTCCCCAAGGAGTCACAATCCATTCGAATGAAGAAAAGTAGTGCATGTTCATGTTTGAATGATATGCAAAATAACTGATTATTATTATTATTATTATTATTATTATTATTATTATTATTATTATTATTATTATTAATTCAATTTATACCCCGCCTTTCTGCCCAAGGGCACCCAAGGCGGCTTACAACATTAAAAAGCAATACAATATATGCAATTAAAACAATATTAAAAACAATAATTAAAAACAGTTAAAAAATTAAAAAACAGATGAATACTCATCTAATTCACCTTACCATGTTGAAAGACAGGAAATAGAGTGAGATATAATTTCAGAATTATTTTCTCACTGGGCAAGCAATTAGTATCCCGCCTATTCCCTTCCTCCCTTTGCTACTTCATCATAATGACAGTACCTGTTTCTTGAGAAAATGAATACTCATGCTACTGCCAATTCAAATTCAAGTATGAACCCCTAGTGTTGTAATGCTTGCCATCCTTAGACAGCAAATCTCAAAGGAAATATTGATGAACTTATTTAAATACTAATGAGTTGGTAATCAGGAAGCAGCAGGATATCAGATATCACATAGAAGAGTTCAACTATAATAGTTTCCCCTTTCAATCACTATCTTATTTCATTCAGCAAAATGGTCATTCTTTTGTCCATTTCCTGGCCTCTAGTCTTAAAAGTACAGTTTAAAAAATGATGCTAAATACGAAATCTACACTATGCTACAAAGTACACTACAAAGCTAATTTAATTCAGGGTGCAATCCTAACCTGGAGTTAGGCTGGTACAAGTCACTTGTGCCAGCCCAGGAATGTTGCAAACGTACCATAAAGTGCATTTGCGCCACTTGGAGGTAGGGTAAAGAAACTCAAAAACCAGGAGCTCGAAAGCAGTCAGGTGAGAGTCCTCCTCCT
The DNA here is from genome assembly GCA_029204185.1 of Lerista edwardsae. Classification (NCBI taxonomy): domain Eukaryota; kingdom Metazoa; phylum Chordata; class Lepidosauria; order Squamata; family Scincidae; genus Lerista; species Lerista edwardsae. Next base: position 35,846,746 of record JAJKFI010000001.1, on the reverse strand, counting down.
TTTCTACCACCACTGTACTTGTACATGGTGGCATGAAGAAGGACTCATATCTGTCTGGTGTCTAGTTCCGTGGTACAATGGGGGGAGGTAGGTAGTTGGCAGCAAATGTTCACTTAAAAGATTGATGTGAGTTAATGGACCAAATGGATCTAAGCACATTTTAAAATAAAATTGTATATATGTAAGCCTATAAGTAAACAAAGAGCACAATCCTAACCTGAAATTAGGCCAGCACAGTTCAACCAGCAACGTTTGGCAGGCACAAGGGACACTGTAAAGTATGTTTGGACCATTCTCAGAGTCAGAGAGGCCAGCACGCAGATGTGCGCCATCCTCCCTGACTCCGAGAGTGGTCCAAACGCCCTTTACAAGTGGCCCTTGTGCCGGCCAAACTTTGCTGGCCGAACTGTGCCAACCTAACTCCAGGTGAGGATTGCACTCAAAATGGGTAGTAATTACCTTTGAAAAGTAAATAGCTACAAAATAACTTGTTTTAGTGACTATGAAATGATCTATTACTATACATCATTAATATTATAAAATATTATATTATTTTATATATTATATAATATAAAATAAAATATAGTATTATAAAATATTGATTTTACTATGTTTGTTTAGAAAAAAGAAAATTCAAAAGTAGATTAACCCCAGCACAGAGGCCACTTAGGTGTGGGGCCCAGTTGGGAGTAGCTGGTCGAATTGGCTTGAAACCAGCCCTGGTAGCTGGCATGCACATGCATGTTCCAAAACATGGGTGGGGCAGCCCAGGGCCCCTCAAAAGCTGGAGCAGCCACTACATAAAAATGTATCCTGTAGCTCAGATTCCCAAACCTACAAGCATGACCCTCCACTCTTTTGCATGGTCACAGGACAGGTTCCATGCAGCAGAGAAAGCAGCCACAGCTTTTCATATTACTTACAGCCAGTAGTGAAATTCAGGCGGTTCGCCCAGGTTCTATAGAACCGGTTGTTAAATGGCCGGGCTCCGCCCACTCTCTTACCTTGGCTGGCTTCGGATTTTTTTTGGCTCCGGCTGTGACATCATAGAACCGGTTGTTAATTCATTTGAATTGCACCACTGCTTACAGCCACACTTTGCAGAGGGAAAGCTAGAAATGCCACAGCACTCCCTGCCTCAGGGCTACTGAAGAGAAAGAAACGTTATCAAAGATGAAATCTGAAAATCAAGAGTGGCTACGAAGGGGTGTCTTTTTATCAATGACTGCTCTATGGAATGGACAGCATACTGCTTCTTGAATAATAATAATAATAATAATACCCTTCTCCAATGTGTCAGCGCTGCTTCCAAGGTAATCTCCACAGGAGTCCACAGACTGAATGAAAGGCTGGTGGGCACAGGCAGAGTCAGAACAGCAGTATATCCCTATTTCTGGAGATGTCTTGGATATGGATGAAAGGGGTGGATTTAAGATGTCTTTTCGAAGGTCAACATTGCAGAGAAATTGAATGAATTCTTTGCATCTGTCTCTGCAGATTGCAGAAAAATTGAATGAATTCTTTGCATCTGTCTTCACAGCAGAAGAACTTGGGCAGATACCACAGCCCGAACAGCCCTTCCTAATGAAGGAATTAAATCAGATACTGGTTAATAAAGAAGATGTTTTAGATCAAATTGATAAACTACATTTAAATAAGTCACCAGGCCCAGATGGTATACACCCAAGAGTAATTAAGGAACTAAAGAATGAAGTTGCTGACCTCTTAACTAGAGTATGCAACTTGCCCCTTCAAACAGCCACGGTGCCAGAGGATTGGAGGATAGCCAATGTCACGCCAATCTTTAAAAAAGGGAGAAGGGGGGACCCTGGAAACTACAGGCCGGTCAGCCTAACGTCTGTTCCGGGTAAGATGGTGGAAAGCCTCATCAAAGATAAAATCCTAAAACACGTAGAGGAACAAGTACTGCTAAAGGAAAGTCAGCATGGCTTCTGTAAGGGTAGGTCTTGCCTCACAAACCTTTTGGAATTCTTTGAAAAGGTCAACAGGCACGTGGATGTGGGTGAACCTGTGGATATCATATACCTAGATTTTCAGAAGGCATTTGACAAGGTCCCCCACCAAAGACTGCTGAAGAAACTTCACAGTCAGGGAATAAGAGGGCAGGTCCTCTTATGGATCCAGAATTGGTTGAGGGCCAGGAAACAGAGAGTGGGGGTCAATGGGCAATTTTCACAATGGAGAGAGGTGAAAAGTGGAGTGCCCCAGGGATCTGTCTTGGGGCCCGTGCTTTTCAACTTATTCATAAATGACCTGGAGACAGGGATAAGCAGCGAGGTGGCTAAGTTTGCAGATGACACAAAACTTTTCCGGGTGGTAAAAACCAGAAAGGATTGTGAAGAGCTCCAGAATGATCTCTCCAAGTTGGAGGAATGGGCAGCCAAATGGCAGATGCGTTTTAACATAGACAAATGTAAAGTGATGCACGTTGGGGCCAAAAACCAAAACTTTACCTATAGGCTAATGGGTTCTGAGCTGTCTGTGACAGCTCGGGAGAGAGATCTTGGGGTGCTGGTGGACAATTCAATGAAGGTATCGACCCAGTGTGCGTCAGCAATTAAGAAGGCCAATTCCATGCTTGGGGTAATTAAAAAAGGGGTTGAGAATAAAACAGCCAATATTATCATGCCATTGTACAAATCGATGGTAAGGCCACACCTGGAATATTGTGTCCAGTTCTGGTCGCCGCATCTTAAAAAGGACATAGTGGAGTTGGAAAAGGTGCAGAAGAGAGCGACAAAAATGATTACGGGGCTGGGGCACCTCCCTTATGAAGAAAGACTGCAGCGTTTGGGGCTCTTCAGTCTAGAAAAAAGGTGCCTGAGGGGGGACATGATTGAGACATACAAAATTATGCATGGAAGGGATAAAGTCGATAGAGGGATGTTCTTTTCCCTCTCTCAAAACACCAGAACCAGGGGGCATCCGCTAAAACTGAGGGTTGGGAGAGTTAAAACAGATAAAAGGAAGTACTTTTTTACCCAGCGGGTAGTTAATCTGTGGAACTCCTTGCCACAGGAGGTGGTGATGGCATCTGGTCTTGATGCCTTCAAGAGGGGATTGGACAGATATCTGGAGGAAAGGTCCATCATGGGCTATAGGCAATGATGGATTGTGCAACCTCCTTACAAAGGTGATGGGCTACTGGTACTGGATGCAAGGGAGTGGCAACAGGATGCAAGCATCTTGTAGTCTCATGCCTTCCTGGGGCACCTGGTGGGCCGCTGTGAGATACAGGAAGCTGGACTAGATGGGCCTTTGGCCTGATCCAGCAGGGCTCTTCTTATGTTCTTATGTTCTAACACAATTGTGAACTTGGCTTCACTTACATTTGCTGTCAGAAACAAACCACTCACGTGGCACAGGTCTCTCAGACGGTCCCATTTTAGAGTGCAGGCAAGACAGGGCTGGTTTGAATGTCTCTTATCGTAATTGCTGCACGTGCAACACTAATACGTCTGGGGAAAAACTGGGTTAAAACCCTTCACTTGTCTCTAGTAAGTACAAGTAAGTATTGAAATAAGTGAGCATTCAGATGTGCCAGCCCTTATCTGCAATATGAAAAAGCTCAGGAAAAGCTGGAACTCATGGATGCGTGCACAAATTGTTCCTGCACCAGTTCACATGGTGGCTGAAAGAAAGGTTGAAAATGGGTTGTGTGAATCCACGGGAACAGAATCGCAGCCTCTGGCATTTTGCCCTGCCTTTTGCATGTTCAGTGGTAGGTGAGAATGGAATTCTACATGCCCACAGCTGTATATGCATGGGCTTTTCCATGCAACTGGAAACCTTGTATGACCAGAGTTCCTGACTGGCAATACAGAGCCTATGCACATGCAGCTCTGCAATTAGCATACGTACATAACTGAATGTAAGCAGGTATCAGCAGACTTGGTGGTTTTTGCTGCAACCAATTACTCTGGAACTGAAATCAGTGAGACAAAAGTGCTTCACTTTCACTGGATTCTACCCATTGTTTCAGAAATGATAGCTTGCAGAGACCAACTGCGGACAAAGCCAACGAATATCTACAATGGGTATACTTAAAGCTTAAAGCTTTGCAGAATGATAGCAACAAGAAATACAAATACATCAGAGGGCAATATGCAAAATATATTCTAAGTAAAGTTGTCCCATGCTAAACCTACAAACCACACTCACTTATGGGATGGGATGGAATGTGGCATTCAGCTGTGGTGCCTAGCCCTGTATTATTTATAGCCTGGAGCTAACCCCTGAGACACACAGAAAATATGTGTTGTAGTCTGGGTTTGTTTATCCTGGGAACTTGCAGATTCAATCTGTACCGATGGCATAAAACGCTTGCACTTTTAAAAGTAGGATTTTGTATGGAACTGGTGCATCTGTCTTGGGCAATGGTCTTTTGTTACCTGCCTAGAGCATGCCAGTGGAAAGGCAGGATACAAATCTAACAAACAAAACAAAATCACAAGATTAAACTCAGCCCAGACTAACAGCCCAATCCAACTTTCCAGAGCTGATGCAGCTGCAACGCAGTCCCAAGGTAAGGAGACAAATATTTCCTTATCTTGAGGAGGCCTCTGTGGCTACCCCATCACCACCAAGATTTTAAAATTTTGGGCAGTAGCAGTGTCACACACACCCCTGTGTGCATCACCTGGTGTGGCCCACACACACCCTAGCGACTCCACACTCTCTGAGAAACCCACATAATTTTCCTATCTTCCTTTTCCCCTTCTTTTCCACCTAACATGCTTATGCCATTACACACTCCTCGTTTCCTTTTCAGGGCTTCCTTTCTTGACCCAGTTTTCTGCTTTCTCTGCTTTATAGTAACTGCTTGCTGTTAGGATCTGGCTGTGAACAAATAGTTAAGAGACATTGCGCATCTCTTAGCATTGCAACAGACACCACGACGTTGCAAGAGACATTAATTTTGGTTTCCCTTCCCTATTATAAATAATGATCCCCTCAATAAAGTTTGCATTGTTTCACCTTTTGCCCTCTTCTTTCTCCACTGAATCACTGAGCTGTGCCATTGACCAGTATACAGGATGAAGCACATCTGATAACAAGCGAGAGGAGAGTAGCAGATGCTGTGGTCCGTCTTCCCTGGGCTCAGTGCCATTTTAATTCCCAGGTATATTTACATGATATCAGGCTCAAGGAAGATGAACTTCTATGGCTCCTGCTTTCCTCCCTATCATCTAATGAGCCCTTCGATACTTACCAAGTGATGAAGGGGAGAAGTAATGGCTGCAGCAGACAGTTGTAATCAGATACTGCTGTGGGCTCTCACAGCAAACAGTGCCTTGCCTGGTCAGACCTGATGCCAGTTCTGATTTGAGCTTTCCAACTGCTGCAGAAGAGTCCAACTTACTAACCACTTCTATTCTTGTAAACATAAAAGAATGTCTTTTAAAAGACACATCAAGAACTTCTGTGCCTAGGTAAGAATGCAGTGGCTTGACTACCTCCTTCTGGACCAAATTGTTGCTCTCTCCTAATGGCTGTAAAGTGTGTGTTTTTGAATTTTCTGTTTTGCTATGTTTTAATTATTTTAGTTATTTTTTTCTATTGTTGTGATACATTGTACAATTTACTAAGGAGCTTTATAAGCCATGTTGGGCATTTGCTTCGGCATGGGAAAGGCAGGATATAATTTTTTCAAATAAATAAAAAGGGCAAAAGACCCAAGCAAACCACAAACCTTCTTGTTTGTGTTTTTCCTCTGGGATGTAGCAGGGTATAAATGGAATAAATAAAAACACCCAGTAGATTTATTGACACTTTTTGAACCATCATTGCCTTGGTAATTATTTATGTCGCACCATCCAGATGTGCCCAGTGCTTTAGAGTGCGAAGACAGACAGATCCCTGTAAAGGACTAACAATCTTGTGCTCGCTTCGGCAGCACATATACTAAAAATTGGAACGACTAACAATCTAAACGTTGACCCATGACCACTCCAATTTTCAGAACCTTAAAATCGGTATGTTACAGGATGCTGAGCCAGCTGTGCACACGCACACACACTCGGAGACTTTTATACCCTAAAGCACACCAAGCAGCAAGAAAGCTGCAATCTGTTTCTGATTGCAGGGAAAGGAGAGCAGACTGTAGCAGCAGCACACAGCAGGCAAGAGAAAAAGTGTTGTAGTCCGAAGGCAACCTTAAAACAGATAAACTAGACGCTTTGTGTTCCAGAAATGCTGAAGGTCAAGGCATTCTACTAAAGGTTTCTTTGCTCCGTTGATAGACGCCTGGGCACTGAAATACTTCAAAGCTGCTTTTGTCTTCTTTAGATGCACAACTCATTTTGTGACGCAAACAACCTAGGGATAAAAAGGAAACCACCTTGGTGATGCTAAATCCTTTCTTCTTGTCCATCTTGCTGCTTCCTTGGCAGGGACTCCATGGTAAATACTGTATACTGTATATTGAAATTTTCAGAATGATTTTGTCAGGGTTCTTATTAATGTATCACTATCCAGATGTGAGGGTGCTTTCCACAGAGTGAGAAGGCAGGTCCCTTTCCCAAACAGTCACTCACCACCGTGACATTTTGTTTCTCTAAAATGATTGTTTTGCCCAACTATAAAGCACAAATGTGGGATGGTCCCGAGGAATCACGATTCTTGGTGCGTGCACACATACTTATTTTGCCCTCTATCATTTTGCTCTTGCATGTTTTTGAAAGACGAGAAACATCCCGACCCTATGCAGGATTGGGCTGTACTATGGAGAGTTCTGTGATAGCAGAAGCCAATTCTGCTGTCACAAATTGTCGCCTTGGGAGCAGTGCTGCAGGAGGTAGAAGCGCTCCCCCCCTCAGTTACTAGACCTGCCCTCAGCTGATGGAGCATATAAAGCTGAGGAGGGGGCAGGGAAAGGGTAAATGGGGCAAGGAGGGGGAGGAATAGGGCAGGGAGGCTGCAGGAGGGTATGGATCCAGTGGTGATGGCACACACTGGATCCTATCCCCTCTTTTTCAAGACTCTCTGAGCTCTCCTCAGACCTGCCCCAGCTAAAGAGGTGGCAGAGGTCCAAAGACACCCATTGAAGAGTGGGAGGCTTATAGTAAGAGGATTAAATCCCTTCTCCCTCCAAAGCCTCCCAATTGGCCCTCCACTGGATACAGCATGTTCCTTTTTTGACCCAATTGCACAAGTGAAGGGGGGGAGAGGATAAGATTGGGCTCAAAAATGTGTAAATCCTATTTCCCAGAGGCCAAAATCACAATACTGGTTTTCTTATACCGCCATCAGCATTCAAAAATAAACTGTTCCTATACCCAGACTAACAGTGCATTGAACCTTTGAAGGAAACTGACTGTGCTGACATGATTCTTTCTAAACGAGCTCCCGAGGAATTTTGATGCAGTCAGCGTTAATAACTGTGTCAACTACTTTAAACAGATTCTGTGGAATTAAAAAGGAAGCATATTATTCAGGATAGCAGTGTTGCCTGCTCTTGTACTTTTTTTTATCAGATGGTTTAATGACATGGCCCCCAGCATCTTAGGGGGAGCTTTAAGGGGGAAAAAATGCCTCTAAATGTACACAACAAACAGGATCACTGCCCACAGGAAAGTTTTCCTGTGTCAGCCCCATTTAATTCTTGCAATTAATGAGCGTCATGCCAAAGAACCCTTTCTTTAATGCAAAGGTTAGAGCGTAGTAAGAGCAAAGCAGGAGGTGGCAATACAATACCATGTTGTGATAAGAAGCTTTTGCAAAGTTGATTTTCTCACCTTGTCTGACCTTCTTGAACTTTTTAGGTGCAGTTCATGTCCATCTGCTCCCTTTCACATAACTTTGACTGCTGGGCTGGCTAAACATTAGAGCTTATGATTGACCTTATTGAAACCTTAATTTATCCCCCAGAGCCCAACTTCCTGCAAATAAGTGTTTTGCTTTGCTTTGTTTCTTTGTGACAAAAATAAAAAATTAAAGATGTGAGCTGAAGCATGGAAAAAGCACCATCTCAAAAGCATTATGAAAACCACACAGGCTATTTTTGACCATGCTTCACTTTCTCTCAGCACAGCACAATTTCTGTTTTTGTGCTGTCATCTTACCATTCCAATAAAAAAAGATTTTCACCCCTTTTTGCAAGGCACAAAGATACATGAATGATTTATATCTTATCTCACAAAAACAGCCCATTTGTTAAGTCAATATCAGCAGAGAAAGTTGTTCCATAGACTTGTGGTTGTCAAACGTTTTGCACCAGGACCCCCACTTTTTAGAATGGTACTCATGTCATGACCCACCAGAAGTGGTCATGGCCAGAAGTGACATCAACAAGCAGGAAGTGCCATAGTGGCGATGTAATTGTGACACTCTTAGAATTAAATGCAAACTGGCACTCCTGGACTGCAGCAATTGCACAACCATGAAACATCCCTGACAGAAAGCAAGATTATGTCAAAATAATATGTAAAAGCACTGAACTAAAAAGAAAATTTAAAAAACCTCACTTGAAAATTCAGACTGTTAAAACTCACAAAAGGAGTATAGCAAGGGCTGCAGCTTCCAAGCTGCTCCAAGGGTTCCTGGCTTTCCGCGACCCACCTGACATCAGGTCCTGACCCACAGTTTGAGGAACACTGCCATAGATGTCAGGAATTCAATTTTGATTCTTTTAGGAGAACTTGTTCCATATGTGGTGGGGTTTTTTGAACATTTATACAACTACTTAGCATTTGTATGCATTTTTGAGCTCACAGAGCATTTTGCATGTATTGCATTACAACAGATCACTAAGGTAAGTATTACAGTATTATCCCCATGTTGTAGCTGAGCAGGAATGGCTTATATGATACCTTGAGATTTCATGGCAGAGGCAAGATTTCAGAGTAGAATGCAGCTCAGGGCCCAGTACTATCCAACTTTCCAGCTCTGTTGCAGCTCTGCCAATAGGGCATGCATTGCAACCTGGGGATATCCAAATGCACTATAATGCACAGTAAACATCTATTTACTTTGGCAGTCATCTGCTTATCCTTTAGTTAAAAATCCATCAACGTAATTAATATAAAAACTGCAAATTAAAAAGTAATTAGGACTTGAAACAAAGAGACAAAGCTAATAGGGTAGGAATTGCAGGGACTACCATAGAAAACACACCAGTTTGTTGCAGTAAAAAGAGCAAAGAAGAGTCCTGGCATTAGACTGCCCACCCAATCCCACCCCAGACCATTGGTGCTGATGCAGCTGATCAATGTGCTTCTTAAAATGTAGTACTCCAAACTGGATGCCAAGCGAGGTTTAACTAGCATAGAATCAAAGAATAAAAGCCCAGCCTTATACTTACTTCATCTAGCCACGTATCCTCTTCTTTTGTGATGGTGCTGACTGCCATAAAGCAGTCAGCACCTGTTGCAAATGGCGGTCTGACAGCGTGTGACTCAGCATGCTGCCAGGAACAATGGTGGGTCCTGCTGTGCTGTTCAGCATTTGTTTACTGTACTTTTACAATGGTAAGAAATCAAGGAACCTGGCATGTAAGCTGCACCTTGTTCGTACCTTAGGGAAGTTCAATCCCACTGAACCAGTCCACACCCAAACATCTGGGTCCTGCCTCACCCCAAGGACATAGAACAAGTCTCTCTCTCTCTCTCTCTCTCTCTCTCTCTCTCTCTCTCTCTCTC
>JAJKFI010000001.1:35795821-35837077 GCA_029204185.1 Lerista edwardsae | reverse complement strand
TCTCTCTCTCTCTCTCTCTCTCTCTCTCTCTCTCTCTCTCTCTCTCCCACACACACACACACACACACACACACACACCCCATCTGAATCTGTAAGAAACAACAGAGTGTTAGGCTAGGCTATACCAACCCAGCACATGAAATGATTTTGGAAATGAAATCACACCATGATGCTTACAAGCAATGCAATATCCATCATCCATCCATCACTAGTATTTATATACCGCTTTTCAACACAAAGTTCACAAAGCGGTTTACAGGCAAATAATAACATTAAAGTTAAATGGCTCCCTGTCCCAAAAGGGCTCACAATCTAAAAGAATGGAGAACACCACCAGCAACAGCCACGAGAAAGACACTGCGCAGGGGTGAAGAGGGACAATTGCTCTCCCCCTGCTAAATATAAGAGGACACCACTTGAAAAAGTGCCTCTTGCCCAGTTAGCAGGGGTTGTATATCACACACTTTTCAAGTTGCTGAAACCCAGCATGACTCCCGTGCATTGCATTTTACTACAGATTAGAAGAGTGTGAAGACATATAGTTCAGCTGGCATCCCTCCGGAGAATCGTTCATTTGGCAGCTATGGAGGACTTTTGCAGAGCAAACACATGCAACGTGTCTGACATGTAATCCAGGCGACATTGAAATGCAAAACACTGAATTAAAAATTGCTCATGAGCTTTATGAGGCAACGGAAAATATCTTGTAATTATGTAGTCTCTGAACGACCCTTTTTACCCTTCAGAATAATTTGCTATCCATTAGTTAGCAAAAGCAGGCCTCAAGACATACTTAATGTTCAAGGAGTTCATTTCAGAGGATTTAGCCTACGTCCTGTTAACTAATCACCGTTAACTTAGTTGAATTTGAAGATGATATTGCCTGAGTGGAAAGCACTACAGTACTCTTAGAGTGCAATCCTAACCAACGTTTCAGCTCCGGGGTAAGGGCAATGCAGCTCTGAGGTGAGGGGACAAACATTCCCTTACCTTGAAGAGGCTTCCGTGACTGCCCCCCAACTGCAGGATGCAGCACATTCCTAGTTGGCACAGCGATGTCAATGCTGGAAAGTTGGCTAGGATCGTGCCCTTAATATTAGGCCGGTTGCCATGCACGTGTTATGTGTGTGTGGAGGGGGGTGCTGCTGTTGGAGAGGGATCCCCCAACCATCAGCAGCTGCTTTCTAAGGATATACAGAGCGCAATCCTAACCTCAAGTTAGGTTGGCACAGTTAGGCCAGCAAAGTTTGGCTGGCACAAGGGCCACCATAACGCACGTTTGGACCACACTCAGAGTCAGGGAGGATGGAGCATATCTGTGTGCTGGCCTCCCTGACTCCAAGAGTGGTTCAAACATACTTTACGGTGTCTCTTGTGATGGCCAAACTTTGCTGGCCTAACTGTGCCGGCCTAACTCCAGGTTAGGATTGCGCCAACAATGAGCTGCAGAACATGTGATGACCAGTAAAAAAATTGGGCACCTTCTCTTGTTTGAGCCAAAGTGCTTTCTGCTCAAGCTTGACCACCTCTGGATCCAAGCCTATACATTTTTCGCAGTGTACCTTGGTTCATTGTTTCCATTTGATGCTTTGCCTCCTAATGCTTTTCACATTGTTAACGGCAACTGGTGAGGTCAGAGGAAAACTGACTTTGGCAAAATGTTGCTTTATGAGATAGGCTGCACCAGGGGTGCCAACTCTGTGGTGACGGCACCCCCAATACTTTTGCATGGGTGCTCAGCACCCACAATGTTGGGCACCCCCAAATTGCATGGCACCCCCATGTCTGTGCACGCTACATGTCCCTCGGCCTGTTCGTGTGGCTCAGCCTGTTCACGCGGTTCGCACAAACAGGCCTTGGGCACCCCCATGTCCATGCAGGCCGCTCTACAAGCGGCAAACAGGCCGAGGCGAGCCGTGCATGCGCAGCAGTTGCCACACGCGGCACGGCACCCACACTGTGCATGCTCAGGTTCTCAGGCATGTGCAGTGAAAGCCTCGTGGTGAGAAGAATGCGCATGCCCACTCCAGCAGCAGGGAGAGCCAATGGGATGCAGCAGCATCCCACGGTTCCGCCTCCGGTGTTCCAATTGGCTGTCTGGAGTCCGGACTTGGCTGCTTTATTTCTCTGTCGCATGCTCCACCCCTCATTCGGAAAAACATCGGCAAAGTAGACAGTGGAGAGGGAGTGCTGTTGCTTTGCTTAGCGTTTCGTTTCCAAAATTTTTGGAGGCGAAGGCGATTGTCCATTGCTGCCTCTAAGGAGGCGATTTCATTCTCTTTCTTAGCATTTCAGAGGGGATGTGGCTGAGGAAGGCCTCCTCTTACACAGGGACATGTTGCTGGACACTGTCAGACACTCGGGCAGTGTGGCTTCCATGCTCGACTTCCTGAAGGAACACCCCCAGCTCAAGGCCATGCTCCCAGAGTTGGTGAAGTTCCTACGGCTACTCCTCACAGTTCCCGTGTCCACCTCTACCATGGAAAGGTCTTTCTCCATGCTACAAAGATTCAAATCCTTCCTCAGATTGACCGTCACCCAGCAGCAGCTGAACCATTTGGCCATGTTGGAGGTGCATGAGCAGCAGGCCAACGAACTGGACCTCGAGGTGGTAGCTGATGAGTTTATCCTGTGGAAAGACCTATGGAAGGCCACCTTTGCGACCAGGAGACCCCAGACCTGAATCTCTGCCCGTTATCATGCCACCACCACCACCATCACAGTCCTTTTTGGGGGTGCCTCTGCCTCACATTTATCAATTCAATGCTGCCACCTGCGCAGCTCCCTTTAAAGGTGCTACCCAGCAGGAACTGGATTTTCTGAGTCCTGAGTCCCATCCTTCCCCTGCCATAATCGTCGTCGTCATCCCTGTGTCACTGTGTCCGTTGGTGGCCTCATCATCAATGTCCATGACATGAGCAACCAGCAACTGCCCTGCTGCCCCACAGTGGGATTGAGGGAGGGAGGGAGGGAGCTGCTGCTGCTGGCTGCTTAGCAGCAGCAGGCCTGACATTTGGGAACTCACAGTATGCTGTCCGCTGCTTGACTCTGCTCATTGTCAGAGAGAAAGAGAGAGGGGGTTGATTCCAGTGGCGTCTCTACAGGGAGGGCAGAGCTCTAAGTTTGGCAAGGAGCCTTACCTTACAGTGGAAATCACTCCTCCCCTGCACCATTTTGGCCAATCCTCACAGGGAACAGCAACATCTTGGCATTGCTTACTGGCTATAGCAGCCAGGGAGAGGAGGGATTTACATGACAGGGTAAGGCTCCTTGCACAACTTAGAGCTCTGCCCTCCCTGTAGAGATGCCACTGGTTGATTCCTCACACCACTTTACCTTTTCCTTTCAAAGAACTATGCGTTTGCATTTCCTTTGCATTTCTTTGGGGGGGGGGTGCTGGGTTTCCAGAAGCAGTTATTTTTGGGTGGATGTGTGGTGGTGGCACCGTGTCTCACGACAAATGAGAATCTGGCACTGCTGTGTGGCCTGCCTGTGGGCACTGGTGAAGAAGTCCACCTTTCCCATGCAGCTGTGCTGTGCTGTGCTGTGCTGTGCTGTGCTATGCCACCAAGGAGCCCCTGATCTGTCTGGGTGTGCACTGCCAACTTGTTCCAATCCATACACTTCTACTTTGGGGCAGGGCAGGGGCACCACACGTGAGGAGACCTAGAGAGCTGCTGCTATTGACAGTGAGGGGAGGATGCAGTGTTTTGTCGAAGTGGCTAGTTGGCATTGCAGCAGCAAGACTGTGTGACCTTAGCGAGTCAACTGCTGCAGCAGTTGAGCTTCATTCATTCATTGGAAAGGCCACGTGTAGTGGGCCTGACTCGAAATGTGTGTTTTGAAGATGGGCTCTCTATGGCAGTTGGTGGTGGTCAGTCTACCATGCCTGCAGAACCTTTCCAGACCTTTCTTCCAGTTTCAAATCCCCACCCCTGTCAACTTTCCAGTGATGGAATGTGTGTGGCTGGCTCCTGGTGTGTGCCCAGTGCACCTCTGCAGAATACTGCACTTCTAATCTAGCCAGATGTGGGAACCAAGGTCTCCTCCCCAGCCAGCCACCCTGGGGTGATGAATGATGATCAGCAACGAGATGCTGAGCTGGGGCCTGAGACACCACGTCACCTGTACCCGGGTGATGATGACAACGTCTGGTATTGACTCTGGCTGGGCTGCCGGGTCAAGCACTTTGCCGTGTGTGTGCTCATGCAGGTACTTCACAGCCAGCAGCACACCTCGGCTCGTACCTGCCATTTCAATGCATGCGAAATATTCCTTCAGTGGTGCGAAGAGGTGGCAGTGGTGGCACTGACTGGAAGGAACACTTCAGGACCGGCCCCGCGGGCAGCCCATTTGGAACCCAAGGACTGGAGTCAGAAGACGGCCAAGAGCCTTTTTTCAGTTCACAGCAGCTCACAGGAGAAGACTGGAGACCCATGTGCCCATGTAGCTTGACACATCTTTGTCTTGGACTGGGAAGCCAAAGATCCTTTCTGGACCTGTGCACCACAAATGGTCATCTTTAAAAGATGGAATTGGACTTTGTGATTTTGGTCTGGACCTTTTTCAGCTTGGCTGTCTGACTGAAGTCCCTCCAACTCTCCTTAATTCCACCACATTTATTTTTACTGCTCCTCCTGCCTGGATGGAAGCCTCAGAAGTGTTTTCCACCATCACCGTTGTGTAATGTTTGGCCTTACTGATATGAGAAACCAAAGAGTGATGTGACTTGGTGACTCATGTTCTCATGGCCGTGTCAGGCAGTGACAGTTGCATGATGCATCCCCTCCCTGTCCGTTCCTCAATCACTCCAAGTCCCAGCCTCCTTGGGCTGGGCAGCTAGTCGTGGTCAGGCACTCAACCACCCACCTTTGAGAGTGCCCTGGACACCCCTCATTCCTACATCAGCCGTCGCAGCACCCTCTCCTCCCTGTCCTGCCACTTAACTGTGTGCAAAGTGGTTCGTCAGTGGTGCCAAGTGCTCCTTGAAGGGGGCGAACAGATGGCGGATACGCCTGCCCACAGCTTCCGGCCATCTTCCCTGCGCAGCCCATGCTGGAAAATCTGTCATGGTCAGAGATGATGACCCTTCTTTGTTTCACTCTTGCACAGCCCCTCCATCCATGGGAAAGCTCGGCTGTGCAAATGCTTCTTGAAGGGGGGCGAAGAGATGGCGGATACACAGCTCCACAACATGCCCAGCAGTTCTGGCCAGCCCCTGCGCAGCCCCTGCTGGAAATCCGTAGTGGGCTGGATGGAGAGGACCCTTCTTTGGTGCACTATGGCACTGCTCCTCCATGGGAGACCTGGGCATTCCTGCCACTTAACTGCGTGCAAAGTGGGTCATCAGCGGTATTCGACACTTGGGCTGGGCAGCCACGGCCGGGCCATGCACGCTGGCTGGCGGGCTTGCCTCTCCCCCTGTCGGACTCTCACTCAGTAGCACCAGCCCGAGTGCTAGGCACTCTCCTCCACCTCTGAGAGTGTCCTGGGCCCCTCAGCACTGCCCGCTGTGCTGTGCCACTGTGGCTGGCAGACTGGCCTCACCTCCCTATCCGTCCCTCATCCATTCATCCTCTGCAAAATCACTTTGCATACAGAGAAGTGGCAGATATGCCTCTGCCAGGCTGGCACTTAGGCTGCCCTGCCCTGCCCGCCATTTCAAGGCACCACTGTAGAATTATTTTGCCTGCAGAGAAGTGGCGGATGGCTGCCTAGAAGGGAAGGCACTCTCAGTGTTTGAGAGAGCATCCTGTCCTGTCCTGTCCTGCATCCTTCAGCGCCTAGCCAGGGTCAGGCATTGTGTTTGAGAGTGTCCTGCTGCACCTGTCATGAGAACGTCTCCCATTATCTTCTCCTCCCTGTCTGCTCCTCACTACCACGTCAAAGTCCCTCCCAGCACACTGTCCCGAAATTAGGATGAGAACACATAGCACCGTACTTGCTATTTTAATTACATCAAGAAAGTTAGGGGGGAACCCTAAACCCACCCCTGACCCTTGCTTCAGATGATTCAGTGCTGGAAAAGGAGATGGGGCAGAAGTGGTGCAGAGACTATCAGTGTTCAATAAATTGTGCTCATGATTTGTGTTATTTAATTGGAAGAAGCTGTTTCACTGCTTCATGGGCATGGCAATGTTGATGTCGGGGGTGTGGCCAGTGGTGGGATTCAAATAAATTAACAACCGGTTCTATGATGTCATAGCCGGAGCCAAAAAAAACCTGAAGCCAGCCAAGGTAAGCGAGTGGGCGGGGCCCGGCCATTTAACAACAGGTTCTATAGAACCTGGGCGAACCCCCTGAATCCCACCACTGGGCGTGGCTATGGACACCCCCAATGTTGAGACCAAATCGGCGCCCCTGGACTGAACATCACAGCAGAGAGGGAAAACACAAGAGGGATAAAACAATGACAGTGTCCAAGGAGGAAAGACCTGGCCAAATAAAAACGTATTTTGCCTTTGTCAGCAAGTCAACGGAGAGGGGAGAGTTTGAAACAATACTTGGAAGGAATTCCATAGCTGTGGCACCCCCAGGCCCTTCCTCTCATTGCTCCAAACCATGTTTTAGAAGAAGGACCCATTGGAACCCTCCCCCCAAGAAAATCGCAGGATGGGTTGTCTCAAAGGGGAGCAGGCAGTCCTCAGATACATTGGTCCTAAGCCAAATATAACCGGCATCTCTGTCTGACAGGCAGGCAGCGGCAAAGCAGCTGTGAGTCCCACACATGCTAATGTGGCTTGGGCATGGCTGCTTCTTGCTCAGCCCTGCTATTGCTCCTGCTGCTGACCAGCAGCCCAACTTGGCAACGGAGTGGGCTGGGGGTTCTAGGTGCAGTGGTATGGCTTGGGCATGAGCTCAGAGAAAAGCTCTGTTACCAGGCATATTCACTCAACCAAGATTGCCTGTGGCTGCCAGTTAACAATCCTATTGTATATTTATATTGTATATTTAATTGTATCCTATTGTATATTTAATTTCCTTTCTGGATGAGTGTTTGTCACTTGATAGCAGAAGTTTCCTTCCCCTCCTTCTCATCCTGCCTGTTAGCTGTAACCTGTCAACCTCTGGTATCCTGTAAACACTTTAGAGGAATTTCCTGCCAGACTACCCTATTGAGTACCAAATGACCACTGTATCCCCTAATTGCTGCCACTTCATTCAGATCACCATTCATCTGTATTAGCACGAGCAGCAGAACCCTCAAAGTGGCACACACTATTTGGCTTGGATGCTCCAAGCCTAGCCTTGTATTGCTGGATAAAATAATGATTGGTCCAATTCCCAAAGTGGCTTGGCCATTCTTTCCTTTCCTAGTCAGACAGTTTTACTTTAAGAAAAGCAGGGTTTGGGAAAAAGAGAGATTTGTAATACCAGGGTTCAATTTGAAGGTCCAAACCATTGATTAACAGTGAAGTAACTTTGCTGAAGTTGTGCCACTGATGGCACAATCCTACGCCCTGTGTAGTGCCGACATGGGAGCGCCGACTGGTACCCCCGCATTGGCGATGGAGCACTCGGGCAGATGCTAGGAGTAGCATCGGCCTGAGAGCCCCGGCAGAGAGCCATCTGTGCGCCAGCTAAACTTGGTTACCACAGGGGCGGTTCTGGAAGGCAGGCAGGTGGGCAGGAGGTATTTCTGGGTGTGAGGGGGCCAGTGGACGTGAGGGCCCAAGGAGGGGAGCAGGACTGAGATGCGGCAGGTAGGCCACATCCAAGGCCTTGTCTCCAGGCTGCACAGCCCTGATTCAGGCCGCGTGGCTTCCTCAGACCTGCGCCCACGATTTCATGGGCACAGATCCGAGGAATCCATAGGGAAGGCTGCAGCCTCCTCCAGTGCACATGAATGTGCCCTTGCCCCAGGGAGGCTCCAGCGGCCTCCCAAGCTGTGCTGGATACTGCGCCGCCAGCCTGCCTGTCCTAGCACAGCTTAGGATTTTGTCCTGAAATTGGCTGCTACATCAGCACAATGTCAGTCATACCACCTAAACCCATCCAGCACAAAAGGGGAACGAACAAGAGCCAAGCAATTCTGTGTTGGCTCAGCCCTCCCAGCAAAGCCATCAGCATCCAAGGAAACCCCACCAATCATAGTGGTGGCCTGACATCAGCATGATGTCAGCTTGATACCCACACAATGTCAGCCCAACATCCCAGAAGCCAATTGTGGCACCTGGCCAGCCCCAAAGCCAGTGACCAGAGAAGGGCCACCATGGTGAACCAAGCAGGAGGCAGGGGCAACCATAGGTCCAATGAGCAGCCACTGTTAGGATGATGACCCCAGCAGCCCTTAGAAAGGAGTACTGCAGTGCAGTCACTACTGTCAATCATGGGGAGATGCCCCGTGACATATCCCCACACACATGTGCTTGTAACACAGAAATGTGTAGCACCTCCATTGCCAACAGAAGCTACTCCAACACAGACATCAAGGAGACAAAAGTAGGGAACTGCTAGGTACCCCAGCCTTCCCCCCTAACTGTGCTCGTCATGCACAAACTCAGAAGTGTGAGAGTTCCAATTTTATTTACAGGGGAAGCCCCAATGAAAGACCTTTTTTGTTCACATTGTTCCTCTAAATAAAACTGGAAGTCTCGCAGTTACTGATTTGATAATAGTGTGCCAGGACCATGACAAGGAGGGGATTGAGCTGCTTCCTGCTCAAGGGCGTGGGAGGCAGATGTTTGAGGCCAGCACTGGCAGCAGGTTGCAGGAACAAGGTGGCAATGGCAGATACCCTGAATCATCCAGTATCCTCGCAATCTGCAACCCACATCAGCTAGACTCATGGATGTGCTGACACTGGTCACTGTTGTCTATCATGCTGCAGGCTCACCTTGTGGTCTGCACACCTGGCCTTGTGAAGGATTCTGTGTTCTCTTCCCTTGTTTAATAGCTGCTTGTGGAGAGCAAAAAGAACCAGAAATCCTAGCAAGACACAGAAAGTGGCATCAGCCACACATGCTTTCTTGACCATGTAAAGTCTTATCCTACTGCTTTTGTACAGTGTCATAAACATACACAGCTTGTGAGGATGTATTTTTATTTCTAAGGAAAACTCATTTTATAGTTTGGGAATCCACTGACTATATTCTCATTGAGTGGGATGCAGGTACTAGTAATGCCCAACAGGTAAAGTTGGTACTTAGGAGAAACTAACATAAAGCCCCAACATGTTGCTACTCGGAAGAGGCTTCTGCTGTTATAAAATGGCTGTCAACAGAGCACGCAGAGGTCCATCAGTGGCCATTTTGAGAGCCCTGCCACAAAAGGCAAAGCAATGTCCAACATCCATTCATGGTTTCCAATGTCCCTGCTAGACCATGTAAGGCAGTGGTGGGGACTGGTGGGGAGGGAGGGAAAACTAACTCTCTAATCATCTTCTTTCTCACTGAGGGTAGGAAGAGATCCAGGACATCAGCCTCCCATTTCTTCCTCCAATGTCTTGGCCGCAAGCAGTTGTAGCAGGAGAGCTGGAAGAAATGGCTCAGTGGGTGGTAGGCTGAAAGGAAGCAGCAGGAAGGGCTGCCAGTTTTCCACTCCCCTAAACCTGCTGCTCAGAGTGGGAGTTCAGTTAGCCTAGTGGCTAGACCGGCCCTGTTTAAACAAATCATGATCAGAAATATCAATGCTTATAGACTGATTTTTTCATCACAATCTTTATATTTAAAAAAAGAAATGGATCAAAATGTTTTATTTTGTTTAAAAAAAGGAAGCTGTATATTTGGGATATTCACAAAAGTATAATGCTCTTTAATTGGAAATATTTAAAAACATACTTTTATGGGGAAAATGTTTTTTTACAAATTGCATTTAAAGGAGACTCATTGATATTATGTTGCTTTGTGAGGTCCACTGAAAAAACTCTAGTTTTGCATCCCATAGAAACCAATTAGACACTTATCTATCTATTAAACCAAATTTAAATTCATCTGAATTGCACCCAATTGTTTTTACAAATGCAACACTTTTAATAAAGAAAGTTTAGGCAAAATAAGATGCCAGCTGCAGGCCAAGAGGCAGCAAATTCAACAGAATCTCCTTTGATTACTCAAAATATGTAGAACTAAAAGTGCTTACAATCTCGTCGAAGGAGGACACTATCTATATTTAGAAACTTTGAAAGAAAGGCTTGGTTATACTCCTACAGCTTCTAAAGCCATTACAAGGACAGTACACTCACAATAAATTAGACAGGGCAATCAGACTTCCAGTTATTATTAAACCACAAATGTCTCTGACTCACTTAAGAATTATTCATGGTGTCCCAGTCACTAAGCTCACGTTGTTAAATGACTGCACAAATAATAGAAAGGGAAAGAAATTCAATAGGACACAAGTCTAATGGCATGCATTTGGGAACAAGGAAGCATTTTTATTATTAGCTGGGTGCTCATTAGCTGGAGGCAATAGAAGAAGAAAGAGATTTGGGGTTACTGGATGATCACAAGAGGACTATACACAGCCAGGATAATGTGGTTGCAAAGAGGCTGAATGTAAATCTGGGTACATTCAGCAAAGCATTTCTGTTTAGAGTGGGGAAAGTACTAACACTCTCATACTGGGTACTTGTAAGGCCACATCAGGAATATGTAGTCACTCATGTTCAGAAAGGATGAATTGAAATTGGAATGAAATCAAAGAAGAACAAGTAAAACTACTGGAATATAAAGAGTTCGGATCAAAGTTTTTAAATGTGTAGCTTGGAAAAAAGGAGTCTAAGGAGTTGTGACTGCTCATTGCAATGAAAGTCTATACATAGGCTACTCAGTTCCATTGAGCCCCAGGTAAGTGTGTACAGGATTGCAGCTCTAAGAGGCTAATGCAGCAGTAATGTACACCGTGCACCACAGCGCCTCAGGGTTCTCCCTGGCTCTCCTGAGTGCCACCATCTTGGATTGGGCAACATCTCATGCAATTCTTGGTGGTGGTGCCTGGGAGAACCAGGAAGAAGAAGCCGCTGCGAAAGATAGGTGCTGTGACCATGGTACGCTGGGGACCTGCTGAGCTAATGTAGAAAAGAAGGCTGAAGAAAGTTCTGAGTATCAGTGAATAACAACAACTAATGGCTACACATTGGCCATTTGTGAGAGCAAGTACAATAATTTCACAGGGTTTAAAACAAAGCTGCGTAATGATAAAGATGGATATACTTACCAAGGATACTTTGTGACTGTTACTTTGATAATGCAATTATAACTAATTGGACCCATGGCAATGTAATATAATTTGTTGAAACCAGGTATGGTCTCATCCCCCACCCTTCCACCCATCATTAACAAACTATACCAAACGTTGTTTTCCAGAGGGTAACTAACATAAGAACATAAGAAGAGCCCTGCTGGATCAGGCCAAAGGCCCATATAGTCCAGCTTCCTGTATCTCACAGCGGCCCAACAGGTGCCCCAGGGAGGCATGAGACAACAAGATGCTTGCATCCTGTTGCCACTTCCTTGCACCCAGTACTCTGAAGTAGCCTACTACTAATGTAAGGAGGTTACAACCCATCATTGCCTATAGCCCACAATGGACTTTTCTTCCAGAAATCTGTCCAATCCCCTCTTAAAGGCATCAAGACCAGATGCCATCACCACCTCCTGTGACAAAGAGTTCCACAGATTAACTACCCGCCAGGTAAAAAAGTACTTCCTTTTATCTGTTTTAACTCTCCCAACCCTCAGTTTTAGCGGATGCCCCCTGGTTCTGGTGTTTTGAGAGAGGGAACTGTTGTGGTCAAAAACAGCAAAGACAACAAATAGTCTCCAGGGGAATCTAAAGACCTACAGCACAAGCCTGTGCATGTTTACTTAGAAGTAAATCCAATTTTTGTTCAGTGGACTTTACTCCTAGACGAATGTACACAGGATTGCACACTTAAATCCATTTATTTCTGCATAAGCTTTTGAGAACTCCAATCCACAGCAGGAGATGTGGGCAGATAGTTGAGATGCTGGTACTGCCTGAAGCTAAGCAGGAGAATCTGTGGTCTATTTTTGAATGGGAGACGGAACGCCAGGCTGTGACAAACTGCAGTACCCGTTGTGGCAGAACAGAGCCACTGTGGAGCTGATTAGGCAGTACAGGAATATTGTGAGAAAGCCAGCCGGCAAAAGAATGGACTCCAACCTTGAGGACCTATCCAGGTTGGACTTACGTTCACCTGCTGAAGCTCGCTGTCACAGGGCAGGCAGAGAGAATCACACTGAGAAGGCTACTTCTGGGACTGAGGATTTGGTGAATCTCAGAATACTGTATAGTTGTAAAAACTGCATTGAAAAATGGTGGTTTAGACTAGCCTGCCCATGTAAGCCACCTTGGGCATTTGCTTCGGCATGGGAAAGGTGGAGTATACATTCTTCAAAAAAAAAAAAAATCCACTTCATCAAATACATGGACTTTGACTTGCCAACAGAACCTTATGCAAAAATCAATGTGTTACAACACAATCCTAGGCATGCCTACTCAGAACTAAGTTCCATTGAGTTCAACAGGCTTTACTCCTAGGAAAGTGTGCATAGTGTGCACACTTTCCATAGAGTGAGTCTTATTGAACACAATGAGACTTACTTCTGAGTAGGAATGCACAGGTTTGTGTTCTTCATTGTTTCCATATCATCTCTTTCTTTAAATAGAGACAGAGGGGCAATAATTTTTTTTTTTCCAAGAGAGCTGTAAGTGGTACAATAGAGCCATAATTGCTACCAGTGTTTGAAATTTTTTTGTTTTTTACTATCACCTCTGGCAGATTTCTGTTCTGTTTCAAAGCCCTGCGAAACAGATCAGAGAGACTGTAGGACAAAAGGGAAAAGTATTTGTGCCACAGAAAACACTGACCTCATGTCATGTTCAACTCTTAAGTATTGGGAGCAAGTCACTAAGGTGGGGTCTGAGTCAAGTCATGAATTCTTGCTCCCCCATGATTCAACTCATCTATGAGTCATAGCGTGTTCCCATGGCAACTAGACTCATGGACGTTAATGACCCTTAACTTGGACTCGAGTCTTTTAAAGGGCTCTGCTGTCTCTGGGGTGCCTCTTTGAAGGTGCCTTCAACTTCAGGGGGTCTCTGCAAGGCAAGTTGAGCGCCCCCAAGCGCTCCCTGCCTTTAAACTGGCAGGGAGGCACAATCAGAAGCTCTCCCTCCTGGTTTCAAGGGCTGCACACTGCTAAGGGGACCCTCTTTGAAGGTGCCTGTAACTTCAGGGGGACTCTGCAAGGCCAGCAGATCCCTCCAGAGGTTGCAGACACCTTCAAAGAGGGACCCCCAAGCAGATTGCCCGGCCTGAAACCAGTGGGGAGATATTTCTGATCTCGTCCGCTCACTAGTTTCAAGGGCTGCATAGGAGGCTCCTCAGGGGAAGGGAATGTTTGTCCCCTCCTCCCAGGTAAGGGCGCAGGCCCACCAAAGGGTCTTCTCAAGTCTACACTGGCTATTTTACCGGTGGAGACTTAAGGGTGTCTGTGTTGGGCAGCACAACCCAACACAGAGCTTAGGATCCAATGGTGGAAACCACTGCCGATCCCACCCCCACTCTGCCCCTCCTGCGCCCAGTTCTGCCATTCCCATACCCTCCCCACTCCCCAAAGGAGCTCACTGCCAGTGGCGGTGTCACCACTTGCCAGCCTCGCATTGTGTCCTCTGGGCGCTGGGCTGGTGCCAGCGGTAAGCCCTTACTACCGATGGTGGAAGTGCCTTATGGTACTTTTGTGACACCCCTGGCGGTGTTAAGGGCTTACTGCTAGCACTGGGCAGGTTAGGATTGAGCCTAAAAGCTGGAAACATTTCCTTTAAATTTATGAAATTTTGAAAGCTGTGAAATTGAAATGAGAACCCAACCCCTTTTGAAGAATAGTAATAAATAAAGAGAGGTCATTGGCACTTGACAGCCATGAGCACATTCTTAGAGTTCACAAATTGACAACATAAATTCAATCTAGAACCCAAACAAATTATAGCCTGCTTGTTATACAGGCATGTCTCGTTATCCTCTGGGATTCTGTTCTGGATCCAACACCAACACCCCGTGGATACCTGACACTGTTGTTGGAGAACTAGAACTAGTTCAATTTCTATGACCATGTTTTTCTCAATTTTATTTGATCATTTTTTAATGTAATTGGATTTGCTGAAAGGTACTGTAATTTGTATTGAAGCTCTTGGGTACTTGTCAGCTGTGGCCTGGGAAAAAGCCAGAGGGCCTCTCCCAAGGACTGAAGAATGTCTTATCCATACTATGGAATGCAGTTGTCCCTAGTAAACAAGAATTGTGATTTTTGAGAGTGTCATAAGAGTAGCAAAGAAACTTTTACTATATGTAGGCGTGACGCCAAAGTTTCTCTTTTTGAATACATATGTGTTAATTTGCATGAAGAAAACCATAAAACGGGGTCCGGTCCTCTGTCTAGGGGGGCAGTAACAAATAGCCATGTACAGCTTAACATCTAGGTTTTAATAAATAAGAAAGATGATTTCAATTTTGCAAGCCGTTTGGTCTGCTTTTGTGTGTAAGTATGGGGCGTGGTGGCGCTGAGGGTTAAACTGCTGCTGCTGGGCTTTCTGACCGGAAGGTTTGGAGTTCGAGACCACGCAACGGAGTAAGCTCCCGTTGCTTGTCCCAGCTCCTGCCAACCTAGCAGTTTGAAAGCACATAAAATTGTGAGTAGATAAATAGGTACCACTTCGGTAGGAAGGTAATGGTGTTCTGTGTGCTACGTCGTATAGTCATGCTGGCCACATGACCACGGAAGCTTGTCCTCGGACAAATGCCAGCTCTACAGGCTTAGAAACGGAGATGAGCACCACCTCCTATAGTCGGTCATGACTAGACCATTCGGTCATGGGGAAACCTTTACCTTTATAGCTTCAAACAGGGAGCCCGGAAGGAGGGGTAATAAATTCCTTCCACACCACTCCTGGTTAAAGATAAGGGATCATCAGTGGTTTTGCTGCAACAAGGCAAAAAATAATATTTGTTTAATGTTCCCCTTTTTAATAGGCATCTAAGTATCCATGGTTTCCATGGATAACAGAAACAATGGATGCCAAATCAGTGGATACTGGAGCATACCAGTAATTAGTTTGCACTCTACAACAAATGTATCTTATTCCATTTCAGGAACTTTCATTACTTTCAGTAATTTTTTTTTATCTTTCATTTTTTTTTGTTTTACCCTACCACAAATGTGGTTACTGTACATGCTTTAAGAACCACCTAGAATTAAGGACCACAAAACAGTAGCACAATAGGCCTCTCATTGCTAGCTCATCTTATGAAACGGATAACATGGTTTCCTTGATGCTGTAAACCAGAGGCACTTCCTAATTATTCTAATCCTAATCTAAGGATGATAGTTTAGGATCTACAGTTATTCCTCCCAAGCCTGACCTGTCCCGTTCTGCCTCCTGCCCCCAAATGCCCCCTTCCCTCCCCATCCCCATTCCACCCTACTGCTGCCCAGCGCATTTCTTACCTCTGCTGGCAGCTGCTGTACAGGATGCAGCACTGACCAGGCAGTACAGACGCTCTCTGGGTGCTGAGAATGTGCTTTACACATTTGCAATACCCTCCATTGATGCAGTGGCTGCTTTGGGCCAGTACTGCCTGGACTTTGGCTTTGTTTGTACCACAAATGGTAAAACATAATTCTAAATAATTCAAGAATCGCTGTAATTGTGTTGCCTTCCACACCTAAAGAATTTAACAAGATGCTCGTAATTTGGCACGCCAAAGCTGCAGAAGAAATCAGAACGGTGATGATGAGAGGAGGAAGATGAAGATCAGACATATAATACCTTTCTGGGCACCTTCTGCAGCTAAAAAAATAAAAAAGGTGCTGAGCAGTGTTTATTGTATTTGACCCAGAATATATGTCATAAATATACAATTTCAAAGAGAACGTGGGGATCAAATAACCACGCTTCTCCTATTTAGCATTCCCCTGACAAAATGGAAGAATTAAAAGGAGCTATAAAATATTGTATGTTTTAAACATTCCCCTTTAAAGAACCATGTTGTTGTTGTTTTCAAGCAGCAGCATAACCACTACAAAGGGCCTGGGAGTGTGGAATATACTGTATAGTAATGCATGCTGTCCCCATTTCTCAGAGAAGTGGGGAGCTCCAGGGCAGCCTGGATTCTGGTTTCGTTTGGAGAGATCACTGCAGATGTGAAATGTCTTTGTAATATGGAATTCGCTTTAGTCATAAATATTCAGACTGAACATTGGATGGTGACATCAGTTCCACAGAAGGCAGTGCATCTAAAGTGCTTCAGTTCTTTGCTTGCTCTGCAATAGCTTTTCCATTTTGTGGGTACTTCTGATCAACTCCATGTCTGCCTGTTCTTACCAAAGCTGCTCTAAACCTGAAGTCTCCTGTTTACACTTACCTTGGCTGGGGGTGAGTGGAAGAGTGATTCACCTTTGGTGGGGTCTCCACCTTAGAGAAAAGTCTTCCCATTAAGGAAACAACCTGGACCATTAAGGATAATTAAGAAGCTTCAATTGGCCTCTCTCTCTTTATTAGCATAACAAAGCAGAAGCCCCCAGCATTAATGACTGTAAATTCAAGACAATAGGTTCTGCTCTCTTTTCATTAAAGGGCTTTCCTCCTTGCTTGCTAGGGAAATTGATGTCTTAGCTAGATGAGGTAGTCTGACAGATGGGTGGAGCATAAATCTGCTTACTAAAAGCAACAAAAAGAATCCTCTGGGGAAAAAAAAACCTTTATATTACTATATTATGGCATAAAATGGTCCGCTTTGTCATTTGTCATTCACAGTTGGTGGATTTTATACATCTCACCCACTACAGCCAGAATCCAGGGGGCCCTTGGCAAGTTGTCCTTTGTTACCTACCTTTACATGAGTCCCTCCTGCTTGGATGGGCTCCAAGATGGTCTTTCACCCACCACACCACACAAAGGCTAAGGGAACAGAGTTGAGCACACAGCTGATCCCTGTTTGGGCTGTCGTGGACTAACCACTGAATCTCATGCAGGAACCCTCCAGGCATTCTATAAGCACGGAATTTGGTAAGGCTGCAATCCTAGACACACTTTGAACACAAAGGGACTTACTTCTGAGTACACACGCATGGGATTGTGTGGCGAGTCCCATCCTCCCCCTGCCCCCTCCCCATCGAGAGAATTTGCCTGCTGAGGCCAACGCTCACTGGCGCATTCACCAGCGTTTTATGAGAGTGAAATGTGCCCTGTCTGCAAAAGTCTCCAGTTACAGACAGCATAAAGGCAGGGAAAAGGAATATTGTTACAAAGGTAGGTCACAAAGTTCAGCGTTGTAAGACATAAGTGCTCTGCTATAGGTCAGTGCTTGCACAGGTGCTCTGTGGGTTTGCCAGCTGCCAGCCTCTCTTCAGGAAAGGGGTTGTAGTCCACAAGTAGAGCAAGTGTTTTGCAAGCAGCAGGTCCCAGGTTCAATTTCTAGCATCTCCAGGTAGGCTCAGGTGGAGAAACCCTGCAGAGCTGCTCCTCAGACCAGATGTTATCACCACAAAGGAGGACACAGCACTCGAAAATGTAGGACGTTACAAAATAAAAGCTAAACACACACACAGTGTGTGTGTGTGTATTACTGTGCTTTGTCCTCCTTGAATGTAACCCAACGAACAAAGGAGAAACGTGCTAACAAGTGATGAGTGCAGCCCCTCTTGATGCTGGCACTTCCTTGTCTTGAAATGTAGAACATTTCCTACGGGACATAAGGCTGAAATGTAAGACATGTCCCGGAAAAAGAGGACGTCTGGTTACCCTGAAAGTAGATAATATCTACCTGGATAGACACACACCAGCTGTTTGACCCAGAATGAGGCAACTTCGGTGCCTCCACGTTGTCACGTTATCACGCAGAACGATATGAAAAATGAAATCTAGTCAAAGAATAAAAAGTCTAATCAGACTAGTTATGACTCGCCGATAAAGAAGTAGCAAAGCAGGACGCACTGCATGAACACGGGAAGAGGGACAAGACGTGCTCTCTCTATGATGAGCCAGCCAGATAATGTCCAATCTACATATCAGCTTCAGACTAACAGCCGCCGGCTGAGCCGCGCGCTGGAACTTCTTTTGCTGACACTTGATAGCAACAGGCAACTTCAGATCAGTTCCCCAAGACTCTGCCTCCGCTCGCCCGCGTGGTTTCTCCCCTGGCCAGACCCCCAAAATGCGACAAGACGGCCGAATGAATAACCATGTAAAATCCGAAGCCGGGCTCCAGACTGGCTCTCCTCCGCTTCATCGAGCCACAGACACACCCTAAGCTCCGCCCCTTTCTCAGCGGCGCTCTCTCTCGCTCTCAGCAGGTGTGAGTGAGAGTGTGAAAAGCTAACGCCACATTCTGCGGCGCAGGCGCCCTCGGCCCCTTTCTTTCCCATTCTGGTGAGATCTCTCGCAAACGGCCTAAACTCTACGGGAGCCGGGATTCCCTTTACCGCGCATGCGCAGCGAGTAGTTTGGCCCCCCCCGGCAAGATGGCGGCGGGGAGAGTCATCGGGGAGTCGGAGTGAGAGCAGGGGGGCGGTGACGGCAATAATAGTGGTAGCGGCAGTAGCACTAACAGCCGCTACAATACAGAGTCGTGGAGAGGGCCGAGGCCGGAGACGGGCTGGTCGCGCCGCCGGAGGCCAGGGTGGAGTTGGGCAGCGGGGGTTGCTCGACTTCCGTCCCGCCCGGGAATGAGGAGTCGAGGCGGCGGGACGAGGGGGACCAGCCCCCCTCTGGCCCGCCGCCACCGTCGCCTCTGAAGAGGAGACGAGCGAGCTCCGCACGGCCTTCCCCGGCGCCCCGGATGTGTGGGCAGCCGCCTTCCAACTTCTTGGTGGGGCCGAGTCCCCCGAGCGCCGGCCGCAACGGAAGAGTTCGGAGAGCTGCGACGGCGGAGCTGATGGTGGCGCTGCTGGGTGTAGAGAGCGGTGAGGCGGGCAGGTGAGTGTGTGGCAGAGACTTCGAGGCCGACGTCAGTCTCTGGACAGGCGCACGCCTCATTCCCGGGCACGGCGACGCCTCCTTCCCTTGCTTGCCTCCTTCCAGTTTTTACGGGTGTAATTAGCAGCTAAAACGGGTCGGATGGATCGCCAGGCTTTTGAAGGGGCGTTCCGCCTTTCGGATCCTCCCACCTCCACGGGGCAGCGGACACCATTGCCCCATTGTCTGACTGCCTTCTTGGAGCCAGAGCCTGGAAGTGCGACCAGTTTCAGAGGCAGGACTCTTTATCTACGGCCGCTGTATGTCGTGTGTGGCTACAGAGTCGCACTTTGACAGCAGGCTTTGCCCGTGGAGGTGAAGTTGTGGATGCATTTTTAGGTTGGCACTATTGGAAGTATTGTAGTGTATCACATGAGAGAAGAGCTGTAGGGGATCATTTTTCAGCTGTGGGGTTGGAAAACTGTGGCCTGAACATGGACTGAATTCCATTCATTCTCTTTGAAAAAGGTTTAGTAATTGTACACCTGGGTAGGAAACTGACCTCAGATTAAATTTGCGGCTCTGATCCTGACAAATCTGCTACAACCTGTATTGCCATAGTATAGGTCTGTGCGTCAGGCTCATTAAGCTTAGCGTTCCTACCCTCTAGCCTTCATAGTCCCCACCCCCAGCTGTTTGATGTGCGGTCCCCCTTAATGCTGTTAGTAACTACTTAATACCCTTGAATCTTTCTGTTACACTTAGCACATAAGGTGGTAAAAGGATTTTCCCCAAGCTTTCAGTATATGCATAATTACTGAAAAGTAGGGATTCTAATTTGGTTCAGGGCCAATTCAAACTCTGCAGCCTCCATGTGGAGCTGTTGAAAAATGCTTCCACATGATGGCAACTCCTTTGGGGCGGTAACACTTGTCAATTTGTATCTTATAGAATGATTGACCTAATTGCATGGAAGGTCTCCATGCAAATTGTTTGATTGCTCTTGGTACTAGTGTGGAGACTTTCTAACCAGTTGAGCCAATCAGGTTAGAAAACAATCCTATGACTCTCACATAGAGTTGTCAACAAGATTAATAACAGTTTTCAGTTTGTGGTGGAGAAAGTAATTGTGAACAAAGAACAATGGAGGGGTAGAGTATGTGGTGTAAATCACAAGGATTCATTTTTCCAAGAGGAAATTGAGCCTGGAGCTTCATTTTGCCTGAATTGTTAATATTTTAGGAATTGAGCTAGTGAATATATAATCTGTGTATTTTATGATCCTTTGAAGGAAATGAGAGGTGGTGATGTTCAGTCAGAAGATGGATGGGCACTCTGAATTGGCAGAACAGGGTTAAATTTTCTAGTTTCGTTACATTTTTTATGATTATATACAACCAGTGAGTCTTCACACTGTTATTAATCTTTCCATTGTCCCCTTTGTCTACCTAGATATCAGGCTGTATGGAGGCAGGGGGCAGCTAGTTTTCTTCTTGGTGAGTGGATCTTGGTTGATTTACTCTTGCTTGCATTTTTTGTCAAACAATTCTTCCCATGAATTGTTGCAGCAGTAGTATTTTTTTTGATTGCTTTTGCTCCTGCATGATACTTCTGTTTTGTGTGTGTGCGCACGTGCCTGCCCGCAAATGGTGATAAGAACTATGTCAGTAATATTCTGTTATGTCTACTAAGATATCAGTGAACAGTAAGCCATTATGAATGTGTTTCCTCATTGTTGAACTGAGTCAAATTTCACTTCAGTAGTGGTAAATTATTTTGACGTACTTTATGGAAAATAGAATTATTTAATCACTTAAATTAGAGTTTTTGTTGGAGGGAAAATGAGAGAGGATTTGCAGGACCTACTATAATCAAATATTTATGAAAACACCAGAGACTTGGACTGGTCTATGGGTTATCTTCTTCACTCAATTCATTTCTGCTTGTTGGCCCTCCATAACTATCTGTAATATCTAGAGTCGCTTACCACATTGATCCTTTCAATTGTGGGAGAGATTTCTCACTACCAGCAACTGCCTCCAGGAGCATTGCTCAGATGAGGGGTTTGCACACCAGTGACAGATGTGCTTGAAAGCATCTGTTAGTGGCATGGAAGCTCTCCTGGTTGGGCAGATCCACTTGGCAAGCTTCTGGGCGTGGAGAATTGCCATACAGAGATGACGTTCCATTTGGCAAATGCCATCTTGCCCTCAGGAGCCGGTATTTGAAACAGTAACTTAATAATAGAATAATTGTCATCCTAGATTTATGACAGCTCTCAAATAGCAGTCCTGTTGACTTCAAATAATTGAAGTTCAGCTCTGAAAGTAACTTGTATTCATAAAGTCCTTAGTAGTAATTTTATACAAATGATAACATCTGCATGTGTGCATATGCATTGTTCATTCTGTCATGCATTCTGTCCCCCTGACCACTTGCTGGACAGAGAGCAAATGTTAGTTTTGTAGCAGAATGAGAATATGGAATTTGCACATTTAGCATTTAATATGCATTCTAAAACTAAGATTATGAGACTGTAGAAACATAGAAATGCTTGAAAAAGTCATTTCAAAAAAGAAAAGATTTAAATATTAAGTATTACTAAGAAGTGATTGATAGTCAATTATAATGGCACAGTAAATTCAGTCAAGATCATAAGGTCCCTTAGCATATCCTTATACTTGTACATCTGTTTCCTCTTGATATCCTGCTTCTATTCCCCCTTCACAAAAGGCTCCATTGCTAGCAAATAATTTTATCCCAAAGGAGTAGACTTCATAATTGAACTTATTTTTGATCTGAAAGGACTAGCATGATACGAAGTTTTTGGAAACTTAGGAGTAATCTTGTCTTCCTCATCTCAAGAATATCTGTGTTCCTGGAAGCTTCCAAGGATGGAAGCAGTATATTCAAAATAAAATATTTTATGCAGAACATGTAGAAACATTGCCTGTAATCCTGTGTACAGTCTCACATATGAGCAAATAGCTGTATATTTTTCATTCATAATTTGCTTTTATTGGTTTTGTACTGTTTGTGTATTTCGGATTTATAATAAATTCTCATAAAAGTAAAGAATGCCAGGAAGCCAAATGTGAGCATGTTTGGGGGTTCGCACTGCAATGCTCAACATTTTTAGTAATAATTAGCATTTTTCTAGGGAGTTTGAAAGTGCAAAATATGTCACATGTATTAATTTGTAATTCTTACAACAACCCTGTGCAGTAAATGAGTACAGGTTGCTTATCCCTTATCTGAACTGCTTGGGACAGGAAGGTGTCCGGATTTCAGGTTCTGGATTTTGGAATAATTGCATAAATATAGTGAGAAATGCTACCTGTTGCTCTTTTCACTGTTACCCATTTGGGTGTCTGCTGGCCTCTGACATTTTTCAACAATTGCACACACCACAGAGCAGAGAACAGAACTTTCAGCCTGTACGTGGGAATGAGCACAAGACCTTCTTGTGTTCGCACTACAGAAAGTTTTTAAAAAGTATTGGACAAAATGTCTTGTCTGGATTTTGGAATAGTCTGGATTTTGGATGTCTGGATAAAGGATCATCTACCTGTAATAGTATTCTTATATTGCAGGTAGGGAGCTAAGGCTGTGGTTTGCCTAAAGCTTCCTATCCAGAATTTATGGCAGAAGTCTGATTGAAACGAGGGTCTTGATTCTTAGCTTGATCATTATGTGACATGAAATATTGCTCCCTTTTATAAACAGTAAGTCAGATTTTATTCTGACCCAAGTTTATAAGTTTCATTGGATGCCCTGACTGGTTCTGCATACCCTTGTGCCACTTCTTAGCTAGTAATCATCCTTGCTTCTCTGCCTCTTCCCAGCTCCTGCCTACTTTGTAATGTAAGCCCTCCCTCCTTTAAGTCCTCCCACATTCTGCCTCTTCTGTCATGCTTCCAGTCTGAGATAATGGGACCAGCAGCAGTCAAGGATTCAGAGCTTCACTCTTTCTATTCAAAAATTCTGGTCCTGTTCTGACTCACACTTCAGGAAATCCATATAGGCTTATAACCAATCTTAAACTTGTTTGAACATTCTTCTTCCCTGGTTCCCATGGTCCTGATGGGTTCACATTTCCTCCAAATGTTTGAGAAATACAGGCTCCCCCCCTCCCCCCATGGAAGGTTGTTTAACCCTTGATGCACATAGCCTAATCTACCTTGTTAGTTTTGCAACCCACTAGAAATTGGGTCATGATCCACTGATGGGCCATGGACCCACAGTTTGGGAACCGCTGTCTAAAGATATAGTGCCCTCCTCAAGGATAGAAAACAGATTGTTAGTTCCAGCAGAATCAGGTTCAAAAAAGATTTGGATATGGGAATAGAAAATGGCAAAGGTAGTTACAGTTTTTGCTTTATCTATTTCAGTGGTTCCTAACCTGGGTGTCGGGACCCCCAAGGGGCTCGCTAACCGATTTTCAGGGGTTGCGAAGAGCTTGGGGCAGCCATCTTAAAAAGCTGGGCACCACCATCTTGGAAGCTTTATTTTGGCTAGTGAGTTTTGGAAGAGGCTTTCCATTAAGCTACTGCTTAATGCTTGTGGCTGTGAGGGAAATCTGCTATGGCCCGTCTTTTATATACTGCTTTTCAACACAAAGTTCACAAAGTGGTTTTGATACAAAGCATTCAGAACGTTCTAAAAAAGATGTGAGTTCTTTTGACTTTCAAAAAGTGTGATTTAGACCACTTCCTGCTTAAGTAATAACATCACTTCTGGCTCTATTTCTTGGTGGGTGGGGTTGTACATAAAAAGAGGGTCCCAGTGGAAAAAGGTTGGGAATCACTGGTCTCTTTCATATATACTCACATACATATAATTCTTTTGGTGGCAATTGAATAACAAAACATCCCAGTTCATAATACAATGTAGGCATTCCCCCCCCCGCCCCCCAGTTATTAGTGGTTTCAGTTATCCATGGTTCAGAAATGCCCCCATGAACAAGATGTTCATAGAGCTTAGTGATGCATTCTTTTCAGCCCTCCAGCTTGTTTCCTGTATTTCCTTCTCCCTTTTAACAAACAGCAAAGAGCAGTGAGATGCTAGAGATAGCAACAGGAAGGCTGCAATCACAGGCACAGAAGTAATTTGCCTAATAGGATATATTTTTGAACAGCTTTTTGTAGGATTCGATATCCCCGGTTCTCAGTATCCATAGTGGCAACCGGAACTTATTCTCTGCAGATACTGGGGAACATAACCCATGTTGAAATATGTTGAAATAACTCAATCAAACTAAGAGCGCAGTCCTAACCCGGAGTTAGGCCAGCAAAGTTTGGCCAGCACAAGGGCCACCATAAAGTGCATTTGGACCACTCTGAGTCCAAGGTGGTGCATGTCTGTGTTCTGGCCTCTCTGAGAGTGGTCCAAACATACTTTATGATGTCCCTTGTGCCAGCCAAACTTTGCTGGCCTAACTGTGCCAGCCTAACTCCAGGTTAGGATTGCACCCTAAATTATATATGGTTCATTTTTTTTAACTCTGAAGTTAAAATTGTGATCTTACAATTTGCTTTTACATCTCTCTCTCTCTCTCTCTCTGCATGTATGCATGTATGTATGTACAAATTTACTTCCTTAGGTGCTTATACAGACACATTATGAGACCCGAAAAATAATTTGCATACTGCTATTCACTTGTTGCTACCTCTTAAAGTTTGAACCTCTTAATTTTTTAGCTAGTATCTCATTTTTTCACTAGTATCTCATTTTTTCTTCCATTCTCCTGTCTTCTAAAAATGACAGTTTCTCTTGCATCTCAAATGATAAAGCAGCATGTTTTCTTGAGGGTTTGTTTGACTTTGGCAAAGATATAATTTAAATTCAAGGAGATGCTTTTCTTAAATCAGCTTTATATGATGCTGATTTAAGCATGCATCATATAAATGACGCACATATAAAATGGAGGGATGGTTCTGAAACATGCCTCATATTTG
Source organism: Lerista edwardsae (assembly GCA_029204185.1). Lineage (NCBI taxonomy): Eukaryota > Metazoa > Chordata > Lepidosauria > Squamata > Scincidae > Lerista > Lerista edwardsae. The sequence continues at coordinate 35,812,202 of JAJKFI010000001.1, read as the reverse complement.
TGGCAATATCCATAGAAATCTGCAAGTTTCTTCCATGCTCACTTCCTTCATACCCCATCTCAAAATCCACCTGTCTACCAAGGCTTTTGGTAGACAGGTGGATTTTATCCCCTATTTTAATTAGTTTTCCCCTGTTGTTTGTTTGGATTGTTTGTAGCAGAGTTGGGGGCTTGTGGACCCATTCAGCGCTTGCCTCGCGCTGGCGGAGCGGAGAAACGACGAGATCGCTACATTTCCATAACAAACAACAGGTTATGGGGTCCATAACTGCAACAGGTTATGGAAGATTCAGCCGTAACCCTGCAGGGGTTTGCCGCGGACCCGATCCACGGAGCAGAGACTGAGTTGTGAATGTGGCTGCATCCCTACACTCGCGGACGTCCTGACAGATGTCTGATGAGGAAGGAGCTACCGGTGGAGTGAAGGAGGAGACAGAGGAAGACCTTGGAGACGGCGCAGGGGAAGAGGACGTTGGCGACCCAGGAGAACCCGAGCAATCCGGGGAAAGCGAAGAGGGCGAATCGGAAGACGACGATCTCGGACCTCTCTTACCCCCGCCAGGGGGGGTTCTCGACGGCCAAGCACCTGCCCCGCCACCGCCGCCGCTCGTTCCAGGACAAGGTCCTTTCTTCCCTCTGATACCACCTCAAGTTCCACCGTTGCAGCCCGCTGCGCCCGGAGCCGGGATGGCGCAGCAACCTCCCGCCGCCCCGACGGCGCCTTTCAACATTGTCATTCCGCTTCTCAACGACAGCAACTATGTGCAATGGGCACACAAGATGCGGTTGCTGCTGGAAAAGGACGATCTTTGGCAGCGCACTCAAGCGCTCCCCACGAGCCCTGCAGAAGAAGCAGCTGACAGGAAGGCAAAAGCGACCATCGGTCTTGCAATCTCTGAAGATCTCTTAGTCTATTGTCGCGATCTTGGACATGCTATGGACTATTGGAACACGTTAAGGGAGCTGTTTGCACGCGCATCCCTGACCTCCAGCATGGTTCTGACACGCAAGCTGTGGCGGTCGCGTCTTGAACCGGGAGGAGACTTACGAGTCCACCTAAGAGCAATGCAGCAAAACCTCAAAGACCTTGAGGCAATTGGGGAACGTGTGGAGGAAAGGCTCAAAGTTTTTGCGATCCTCAATTCCCTGGATGAATCGTGGGACATGTTTACCCTAACTTTGGAATCTATCCCTGTAGCACAACTGACTGTCACCCATGTTGTTGCACGGCTTCTCGAGGAAGCGGACAAAAGGAAAGACAACCAGAGAGAGCGAGAATTCCGAAAGGAGAGGAACAACATTCCTGGGAAATAAAAGACTTTGTTATGGAAATGTAGCGATCTCGTCGTTTCTCCGCTCCGCCAGCGCGAGGCAAGCGCTGAATGGGTCCACAAGCCCCCAACTCTGCTACAAACAATCCAAACAAACAACATCCCCTACTGTAATTAGCTAAGTACAAGTAACTGAAACCATCTCATACACTTCCCTTATTTATCCTGCTTCCATCCCCTTTGTTGGCACAAAGGAGACAAGGGGGTAAATGTATAAACTGTAGCAACTCAGTGCTAAGCTGCTCCGGTCTCATAGCAGCAGCAGTAACAAAATGGCTATTGTTGCATCCTACAGGATTTGCAAGCGACCATCAGGGTCTCCTGCAGCCACCACCAGGGACATTTGTCCCGTTCCCCCAAGGAACGTTATGAGCCCCGCAGTGGGACTCCTCGAATCTCCGCCCGCTCTTTTGCTGGTGGAGACTCAAGCAGCCCTATGTCAGGGTCCCAGCCCCACACTGAGGTTTAGGATCTGGTGGTAGAAGATACCACCAGTCCTACCAACCCAACCCCCCTTCTGACCCCGCTCCTCCTTTCCCCCTGCCCAGTTTTGCACTGCCCCAACAAGGCTTAGTATAGCTCTGGCCAGCACTGCTGGAGTGCTGGCTGGCTGTACTGCCCCTGCTGAGGCCAACTGGCATGGTCCCAGTGTGGGTGGTACTCGCTCTCTGGGTGCTGTAAATGTGTTTTATGGCATAATCCTCATCAAACAGTATTTATATACTGCTTTTCAACACAAAGTTCACAAAGTGGTTTACAGGCAAAAAAATAAACTTAAATAGACCCTTAGGATTGAGCCTTTTTACTCTGTGTAAAACGCCATGCGCATTGATGCTGCTGTATAAATAAATAGTAATAATTGTGGTTTTTAGTTACCCCTGTCACATAACTTCTGTGTGTGTAACATTTGTTGGGGTATATCGTCTACAATGTCCAAGTAGCATTAGGAAAGAAAATTGAAAATATGAGTTCTTTCACATTCAGTTATTTTCTGTTCCTTAAACTTGCTCTCAGTAGACACCAGTATTTCAGATATGTAATAATTTCAAGTACTCCCAAGCAATATGGGGTTCAAGGACATAGTTGCCTGATAGTGCACATTATCTTTGTTATCTGAAAGATAGCATTTAATTATCTGAAAGTGCTCAAGAGTGTAATCCTAACTCTGGGTTGGAAGAGGCAACGTCACCTGAGCTGGGGACAGGGGTTAGAATCTGACCCAAAAGATGGATCATGGCTCCACTCTCCTTCCTGGGCTTTGCTCCCCCTGGGCACATCCTACGCCCCATTACTCCTCCTGCTGCCCTCCCGGAGTCCCTGTGTTTGCCTAAGAAGGCTGGCTTCACCTTCATGCTTCCGGGCCTGGGTGGCTTCCAGAATGGAGCAAACATGCTTTATGGCACATTTGCGACATTCAAAGGCTGGCACAAGGGATTTGTGGTTAGGATTGGTCTGTAAGAATCTTACTGGATCTGGCCAAATGTCCATCAACTTTGTATCCTAGTTCAATGCTGCTTCTGAACCTAAAAATTCCATAAACCCATCGTGACTAATACCTAGAGAACTGATCTCATAAAGTATTTGTCTAACCTATTTGTAGTCATCTAAGCTAGCAGCCATCACCATGTGGCTGCAGATTCCGTGTGTTGATTATGCATGTGTGAAGAAGCACATTATTTTGTTTATCCTCAAGCTACGGTCAACTTCATTGGACAACTCTGAGTTCTAGTTATGAGAGCAAATGAATAACCTCTCTGCATAGTATGGAGAAAGAGCTTTATAAAATTATTGCTTATGTCTCCCTTGTGTTCTTCTCCCCTAAACTAAAAGGCTCAAACAGCTTTAGCCTTTTCTTATAGGGAAGGTGTCCAACCCCTTGATCGTTGTAATTCTCCTAATCTGCACTGTTTACAGCTGTATTATATCTTTTTTGTATGGAGCAGTCAGAATGATACACAGTACTGCTGTATTCCAAATGTAATACAGACTTGTTTTAGACTTGTTTAAGGGGATTATAAAAATGGCAAGGTTTTTATCCTTTTCCTCATGATCTTTGCCAGTGGTTCCCAAAATCCTCTGTGGGAGGAGGGAACAACCTAAGTCTTTGTGAGGGCGGGGCTGCAGAAGCACTGCGATTCCCAGGATTGTGCTGCTTCTGGGGATGGGAGGGTTTTTAAACACTTGTCAGCCTCCAGTGCTGGAGTCCTTGGGGCAGGATCGTGGGGGTCTGGGGTGCCCTCCGTAGGACTCCCCATGCTTCTAAACATGTTAAAAAAAGAAGAAATAGGCACTTCCAGTTTTTGTCGCGCAAACGGAAGTGCCCATTTTTTCTGTTTTCAAACTTATTTGGAGGCGTTATTATTATCTTAAAAATATTATTGTGCTTAGGAACTTGGGACAGATGAGACAATTGCCTAGATGAAGTAAATCTTGTTAGATTTTAATGGAGTTTGCTTTTGTTTACAAATACAACTGGTGCTGTGGTGGCTAAAAGGCCTTTGGCCACACAGAGTAAGATAAGAGTAAATGCCACTCATATGCTTATGTCTCCTCTCCTCCACCTGCGTAAACCACTGCTGTGCTGAACATCTGTAGTGCCTTAACATGCATAGTTCTTCTGATGCAGTGTTCTGGGTGGGCTCTCACCTGTTAGTATTTATATCTATAGCCAGAGCTGGAGCAGGCTCTAACAGTGCCTGGAGTGGGGTGGTGACAAAACCCATCTTCGCACTCCCGCACAGCCTTGCCACGCCCCCTGCATCCGGAATTGCTCAGTTTCAGAGTGTAATGGAGGCCGGGAGGGTCCACGCCGCTTTCTTCCCTGGCGTGCCTGTGGCAGGCGCATCACCACACCGGATGGGTGCAGCATCTCTGCCTATAGCATTACCTAAGCGCATGACACTTCACACAGAATTGTAGTGAATGTTGCATTGCAATGTTGAGTCAGGACAGCTTCAGCATTTGAGAACTATTGGGCAAACTGCTTTCAATGGCCCTTTCACCTGTAGGAAGTGGAGTGTGTAAACTAATAATGTTCACATGCTGACTTCAGTCTTTTAAGGAACTGCATGCAAAGTGAGAGTGACTCTTCTGCTTGGCCCCAGTTTTGGAGCTGTGGCAAATGCCTGATCTTATTGCACTTTGGAGCCAGCCCTGGCAGTAGTCCTTCAAATGCACACTTGAAAAAGAGATTTTTTTCTCCAAAAGATTTTTCCTAAAGGTAACAAAAATTGCCTTTTGATTTGAATTTGGCCCATGGGCTATATATTCTGCATCTTACAGTAGATCAGCGAAGCACATGTTTGAATTTTTTATACTAACATTTCTTTACTTTCATTGCATATGCTAAGAACTAGTTTTCTGTTAGCCTTGTAAAATGTTTGAGTTAATGTGGAAAGTTTGGATGCCAGTTCAAGTGACAGCTCCCTAATTAAATGTCTAAATGTCATTGTTAGACCTTGAGAACTGGACTTGCTTCATGAAGCTTTTTCCAAAAAATGTTTCAAGTGCAGTAAGTTGAAAAGACTGAATTGTGAATGGGAAAGGAGTTCTCGTTGTCCTCTTTAACCAGTGGATTTGGTTCTGCTTTATTTGCATGAAAAAGTAGGTTTCTGTACATGACTGTCTTTATACTGCTTTCAGCTTTACAGAGGAACAGAATGTCTTGACTCTTTAGCTCTTAAATGGTGCTTAGATTGGTTCACGAGTCTTTGGTAACTTTATATTAACTTGGTATGCATCTACTGTACAATAATGACGACATCGGATGCCTTTGCTTTTGTTGTATCAAGTTATAGTGGAATATATGACATTTTGGGTTTAATTAAAGAAGTTTTTAATTTGTCAGTACCACATTTCTTCTAAGGCAGTGGTTCCCAAGCCTGGGAGTTGGGACCCCAAGGGGTGCGCAAACCAATTTCAGGGGGTTGCGAGTTGCTTGGGGCAGCCACCTTTAAAAGCTGAATACCACCATCTTGGAAGCTTCATTTTGCCTAGGGAAGAGGCTTCCCCGTTAAACAGCCACTTCCTCAACATTTCTGGTTGTGAGGGAAATTAGCCTTGCTATGGGCTCGTCTTGGTGTGTGTGTGTAAGCATATGATGAAGTTGCTCCTGGGTCTCTTCTGAGTGAGCATATCATGCTTTCCATGTGCATGACTAGGTGAATCTCAACACACGGGGAAGAGTAAATAATCCTGAAAACTATCTAGAATTTGACTTTGCTACCTTGATCAGCGGTGACATAGAGAAGCCACAATACATTCTGTGCAATGTTGTTTTCTGTGCTGAACCAATCACTGAACTCAAAACTCAAATGTCACTTAGATACTAGCGTTCAGAACATTTTAAAGAGGATGTGGAGTTGTTTTGACTTTCAAAAAAGTGATTTATTAAAAACAATTACTTACTTCCTACTTAATGGCATCACTTCTGGCTCTAGGCCTTAGGGGGGTCCCGACAGGTTGTCGTATTAAAGAAGGGGGTCCTGGTGCAGGAAAGGTTGGGAACCACCGTTCTAAGGCATTAGCTCAACTACAGTGAAAGGTTAAGCAAATGAGTTTCAAGGCACATAGTTTCTGGAATAAATGGATGAAAGATTGTGTTTATTTCCCACATCTTTTTTGTTTGAAAATCCCTTACCGCAATGGTCTTTAATCTTTTTCATTTCACAACCCCAACGAAGTGTGAGACCATAGACCCCACTGTTGATCTCACCCATCTCACCCCATCCCTATCGCCCACTTCAGCACTCTCCTCCAGTGAGGAAAGTGTAGGAGTGCAGAGGTGAGAAGAGGGAATATAATAAGGATGCAAACACAAGCTGCAGAGCCATGTTCCCTTCCCCCGATCCTGGTGCTGCTGGACTACCCTGCCCTCCCCTGTTCCTGGCACTGCTTGGCCATGCTTCCCCCCTATCCTGGTTCTGCTGGGCCACCCTCCTGAGATCTCAGCGCTCGGGCTTCTTCACCCTTCCACTGCCAAGCCACTACCTTCAGGCAGATGGGCTTGGCGGGACAGGCCTACTTTGGCAGTGGGTTGAAGGCGCTTATTCATCTACTGTGCTACTTCTGCCAGGGGAGTCCCCTCACTGACCTGGCAGCACAGCAGGCAAAGGAATGTGCACACCTAGTGCCCAGCTTGTTCACCATGCAGCCCCAGGCAAGGCAACCCCATCCTGCCAAGCAAGCTGCCTAAAGGAGGCCCAGCAGTAGTATAGCAGGGTGAAAGAGCTTGAGCGCAGGGCTTGTGGGAGAAGGGGTGTGGCCTGGTGGCAGGAAAAGGGAGCTATACTTTTAATTTTCAAACTGTGAGTTGCTGCAGCCCCACCATGACCCCATAGATTAGTCTCTGTGATGTAATTTGAGTCCCAGTCCCAAGGTTGAAGACCATTGCCTTGCAGCAAACTAATCTCTAAACTTTTTACATAAAGTCTTCCATAAGAGGCAGGAGAAACATGTTATTTTTGAGTGCTAAGAAATAGAAAGCTGTATGTGTGACTTTATTTGCAGTCTCTTCATATTCAATAAACGTATGTATATTGATTTGGTTTTAATATTCTTCTGTGTTGATTGAGTCATGCAGTACTATATTTATGAGTTTGTGAAATGATTGTCCTGTCCGGAATTGCTTAGCACTATTGAGCAGATGTAATCTAATATTTGAAAAGCCTTTTGATAGAGAGAAATCTGGCTTTCCAGCAGGCTAAAATAAATGAATTTCTGTGTTTCAGTGCCACATTTAATTAATTTCAGTGCCAAGTATTTTAAAATACATGTTGGTTTCATGTAGGAACAAAGAAATAACCAGTTTATGCAGTTCTAGATGGAATCTGGGGTTCAAATTAGAACCCTAAAGGTCAGCTATTTTCAACCAGCATGCCGTGGCTGCATGTAGGTATGCTGCAAGAGTTTGGGGAGGGTCATTTGTTGGTAGGACCATTGAGGGATGCAAGACCCTCATAAGCAGCCTGGTGTGCCTTGTCAATTATCCACAATCCATCAGATGCCTTGTGCCATCATGTGCCTTGACATCAGATGTCATCATGTGCCTTGACAACTTTAATGCCTTGTCAGTGTTCCGTGAGATGAAAAGGATTGAAAATTGTTGCTATAGGTCAATATGCCAAGTCTAGCATTTTATTTTATTTTTGTAAAATCCTTGTTCAGTCTGTGAGTAGTGCCTATTGACATGATCCCTTTTGTATATCCTCTTTCATGTATTGGGGTCTAGGCAGTTCCCTGGATTTTGGGGGAGCTGTTGGTGAGAAAGCGCTTAGGGGGATGACTAGAACAAGATTGATGATAACTCAATTACAAGTTGAACTGAAGTGCAAGGAGCTGCTACAGGAAGGAAAAATTAGCTCTACATAAAGAACAAGCGCAAATGGAAATACTTTGCATAGGAGCCTCTTCTTGATCCCAGTTAACTTTAATGTATAGCTTTTCTGGATCCTGACTATCTGAGGTTATATAGCCTCAACATATGGAAAGGCATGTTAGTAACACATGTTTGAAATCCCTACTTACTAACAGAGGACAACAGGGCAGAATTCTATCAACTTTTCAGTATTGGTGCCGTCTCCTCCCCATAGCCACAGATCCAGTACCCATGGATTCAGTTATCTGCAGATCTGGGGCCCCCTGTGTCCATTAACATAGTTTAAAGGCTTACTGAAATGAAATGTTTCTTTTACAGGTTGCTATAAGCATGCAAGCTTATAGCATGTGAAGGCAGCCTGAAGAAACTAGATTGACTATTAACAGAAAGCAGTTTACTTTCTGCTAGTATTCAATCTAACCTTTTCAAGCATTTAGGCTGCCTGTCTGTTTCAGCTTTCATGCTTATAAAAGGTAAAGGTTTCCCCACAACCGAATGGTCTAGTCATGACCGACTGTAGGGGGTGGTGCTCATGTCCATTTCTAAGCCAAAGCACTGGCATTTGTCCGAGGACAAGCTTCCGTGGTCATGTGGCTGGATTGACTCTACGCTGTAGTGCACGGAACGCCATTACCTTCCCACCAAAGTGGTATCTATTTACCTACTTGCATTTTTACGTGCTTTCGAACTGCTTGGTTGGCAGGAGCTGGGACAAGCGACGGGAGCTCACTCCATTGCGCAGTCTCGAACTGCCAACCTTCCGGTCAGAAAGTCCAGCAGCAGCAGTTTAACCCGCTGCGCCACCACGTTCATGTTTGTAGTGACTGTAAAAGGAAGAAACATTTTGCTGCGGTAAGCATCTAAATGATGCTAATGGGACCGGGGGGGGGCTGTGGCGATAGGATTCCCCATATCTGTGGTTTCTGTATCAGAGGGTTGGAATGGATCCCACACAGATATGGGGGTGGGGTCTGTGTATTTTTTTTTAAAGGTTCATTCCATTCCTTGCAGTATAACCTATGGAGATAGTACCCCGAGAAGGTGTTTTCAGTGAGTTGCCCCACAGTTCCTCACAATTGAACTGTATTTGGTTCGAACTGTAAAAGGAAAATGTGTTAGTAGAGACTTCATATTCTTCTCAGAGGGTAAGAGTATGTCAGAAGGTAACATTATGTTGATACTAAAACTAGTTCAGAGTTGTTACATTCAGTCCATTAGTTAGTATTTTTACTTTTCTGGTATTCAGAATATACAAAAGCAAGTTGTTTGTCTGATAATTTGCTAGAGAATAAAGAAGTGATAAAATAGGACATTTGGCCCAAAATTTGCCTTTCATTCTATGAGGTAACCTTCTGGGAAACAGATGAGTCCACACATGATTTCCCTAAATGTGGGAAAATGTTCAAAGTCTCTTTTATTAGAAAAATGTTTCTTTTGCTTGGGCAGAATTTTAATTACTAGATAGGAGTGAAGGCACTGCATAGTAAATGTAGTCGTATAAATTACTTAACCTATTTGAATTGCAGTTAACTGCGCATATTGGATTCTTTTATAATGACAGAAGGAAAATGCAGTTTGCCATGACGTAGGAAATGGGTGTCAAACAGAAGGCCCGCAGGCCATATACCACCTTCAGAAGCTTTTATCCAGCCCTTGTGACAACTGGGCGCTCTCAGAGCAGTCTTTTCGGAAGACCTGTTTCTTCATTGGAGGAAGAGATGGAATAAGGCCTCAGAAGGCAAGGAATACTATGAGGGAGGGTGAGAGATGCTGTAAAGGACCTGGAAGAGCCCAATTATCATGTGGGCCACCCTTTCAGCAGCTTCACTTCCGCTGAGGCATCACTTTGCAGCATGCCTCTCAGTTGCTGAGCTGTAAAGTGATGCCTCAGCAGAAGCAGTGCTGCTGAAAGGGCAGTTTGTGTGATAACTGGGCTCTCCCATATCTTGAAAATATGAACTAGATTTGTATATTTTCTTTTCTGACATTTGCTACTAATGGGTTCCTATGTGAGAACAAAGTGCTTATTTCTGGCCTTCAGTTGCTCAATGACATCACTGCCTGCTTAATGATGTCACTTCATCCCTCAGCAGGAACCATGAATGCTATTCAGTGCTGTTTGAAACAAGTCTGACACCCCTGTTGTAATTTTTTTTTAAATTAGCAGCTGCAGCAGCTTAGGAACAGGATGTAGAACAGGCTTTGACTTAAGTAAAAGTTGAATTATCCTATGCAATGTCAGATAGCAGCCTGCCACCCATTCAGACAGGAAGCAGTACATGCTATTGGCATTAATCACTGCTCCTCTATCTGTTTCTTGGCAAAATGTTTTACCAGATGCAGCTGTCTATTAACCACAACAGCCTTCCTGCATAATGTATTTTTTTTAAAGAAACTATTATTTGTTAAATTAGTCCCATATATAATAATGGGCACATACATGTGACATATACTAAGGTATGTGACATGGCTGTTGTATGAACACCGCGTACTGCATTTTGTGTAAAACTGGGACAAAATACGACGTTGGCCAACAGAATCTTACTTCATCTGAATAGACTCTTTTTGTTAACGAAACATACTCTTCTTTTCCTTTGTTAAACTCCATGTATATTTATAAATGCTATTCTATATGCTTTATCTATATTAAACTATAGCTGAAATCTGCAGTGCAAATACCTTTATCATGTATTCACTGTTTTCGTGCTTTAAAGCAGTGGTTCTTAAACATTTTAGCACCAGGACCCACTTTTTAGAATGCCAACTTCTCTGGGACCCACCAGAAATGATGTCATGGCCGGAAGTACTGTCATTGTGACACCAAATCCTGCTGCTTTCCTGGGAATGCAGCAATATGTTGGGTTATTTCTCAGACATTTTGCAAAAGCAAGGTGAATCAGAAAGAAAAAAGCCTATTTACAACCTTGACACAAGCAAAATAACCACACAGCCCCTCCCCCTTTCTAGCATCCTATCTTCCCATATTTTCAATATCAATCAATCAATCAATCAATAGTATTTATATACCACTTTTCAACACAATGTTCACAAAGTGGTTTACAAGTAAATAATATAAAGTCTTCCTCCCCTACTGCCCGCCATGTTTCAAGCGATTGGCTTAAGCAGTCAGTTATCATAATTTTGTCTTGCAACCCACCTGAAATTGGCTTGTGACCCACTGGTGGGTCCCAACCCACAGTTTGGGAACCACTGCTCTAAAACATCTATTTTTTACAAGTGTGCCTCAGGAGTTTGGGGGAAGGGTCATATATTAGTAGGGCCATTAGGGGAATGTGAGTCCCTGACCCAGCAGTCCAGTGTGCCTGCTGACTGATGGTATGTCTTGACAATTTAAGTGCCATCAGTGTACCATGAGATGAAAAAGGTTGAAAATAGCTGCTCGAAAAAAAGAGCTGATATAGAATATAGACTTGGATGAGACTTGAAGGTCATCTTATTCTCAACACCCTGCCCTAATGCAGGATTTTACAATTAGAACTGAAATGGATTAGACAGCTCTTAATGGTCAATAGTAGAAAACAGAGCTGAAATAAATTAGTCCTCTCCTGTCATGTGAGCTGATTCCATAGTTACTAGCAAGTGACTATGCAGTCAAGTTACCATTAACATATAATTATTAATCTTGGAACATTTCTTAGCACTTAAAGCAGCATAGCTAACTTCAATACAAAGATTCCAGTTAAATGGGATAAGATAAATGAACTTGAAATACATCACTCCTTTCCTACCACCGCATTCCATTTTCTGTCTCCCTCTTTGCTCTGCAGAGATGACTGTCCTTTTGTATTCTCATTGACAAGTTACCGTTCCCTTCCCTCTTGCCAGATAATCCAGACAGCAAATTGTCAAGAGTCGGGGTGGGTAGGAGAAGAGGAAGCACTGGATATGAACAAGAGTGTGTTACATTCTCTGATGTGAGCAGAGCCATTGGTTGGGTTGGGCTGGGCACACACGTGACTGGAATGTGACTGTATTGGCTCTGGCTCTAGCGCAGACAGTGAATACAGGAGGGTACTGGGTGCTGAAGACTGAATGGAGGTGCAGTCAGCGTCGGAGATGGGGTAGGTGAACGTTTACCTTTGCAGTTGTGTTAGAAATAAGCAGCAAGCCTTCATATCTGTGATGGCAGATTTGGTCCATCAGGTTACTGTATGACAAATGCTAGTAGAGGCACGCTGGTTCTCCCCACCTCCCTTTTCAGCTTTTAAAGAGCAGAACTGAGAATGGATTCTTAGTGTTCTGATCCATGGTCTTGAGAGAAGGCGGGGGGGGGGAGGATCTGGTTATGGTGAGCCTGAGAGGCAATAGAAGATGCTTTTGTAGCACAAAAATTGTTTTAAAGGATTGACACAGAAACAAGGAGAAAACAGTATCTTAGGAGACGGGTAAAGGGCAACAAAGAATGAACCAGATTCATTGCTTGAAGGAATGAGATTTGAGCCCATTGAAATCCTCCCTTCTCCTCCTCCCTCATGTCACACTAGCAGCAGCAAGAGAAAGGGACACAAAGCAGCAGAGAAGATGCCTTGATTTGAATCTAACAGCCCCACAATGCAAGGGCTGCAGGGGGAGGATGAGGAAGGTATTGTAGAGAATGGATGTATGTAAAGGTTTGCTTTGGGATGCTATGCATTATATTGCAAAGCCATGAAGACTCCCCGCTGAAAATGCTGTGAAATCCCAGTGCCTTTGTTAGTGACAGGATGTGTTGCTGGCATTTCTGCGGTTTACTGCAGCAGCTTTTGCTCCGTTACTGAAAGGGAAAAGCTGCATAGAGACGAGAGCTTGTGCTGCACTGCTGCGCCCAGAAATGCAATAAAGCAGTTGCCACCCCTGAAAAAGCAAGTGCTGAAATGTAAAATAAAGATGAAAGAAAAGGAGGAGACCAATATTCAGTATCCACCCAAACCTTCTGACTTGATCTATTCATCACCAAAATAGATTCTGATCTGAGAGTTATTGAATCCTGAATACTGTTAGTAATCTTAATACATAATACATGAAGTGGTGGCTCCTCTCTCTTTCCTTGTCAGATGCATCTTTTTAATGTAATAATTAAATCAGCTTTGATACATCGCTGTGGAGGAAAGATGGAAATTTTGTTTTAGCATCAGCAAAATGAGAAGTCATATAGCCGTATATATTACAGGGAAATGGAGAAGTTTACACTATATTCAATAATATAAACAGCAATCATTATAGATGGCTCGCTTTTTCTGTGGATTGGCCCGACAGTACTTGAGTAATTTGTGTTACTCTTGACCTGTTCTCATAAATGCTGACATCTGAATCTTAATTTTTAAAATGTCACTAATTGTATTTTCCAGTTTTAATGGCACACTTTTCACATAACGGTACACTTAGTGTGGATTGTCTTGCATTAACTATGTCAAATAGCATTCTTTACTAAAGATAAAATGGCTTCAAAGCATATAGCAAGAACACGGTTTTTCTGCTTAGTAAAATGTTAGTGAAATTCTCAGTTATTGGGGGACTTCTAATCTTACGTTTATATCAAGATTTAGGTGACTATATAGCCTTTCTTGAAATATATGGCAATATCAGATTGGCAAGATAAAATAGAAAAAGTACTCATTTTATCAAGCCTGCATGAAAAATGCATTCCCTAAAATATGCTTTTCATGCTTGTGTCATTTTGCATGATTTAAATGTGAACTAAGATGAAAGTGTGATTAGAAAAATAAATGCGAGTTGAATTGAAAGGGTGTAAACCAAAGTATTTGGCCTGCGAAAATGTCTGTTGCAGTCATTAAATGACGGCTGATATCAATAGTCCTCAGGATAAAAATTTTAGGTCACAGTTAGAGGTTTCTCTGACTTGGTTTTCAGTTATTGATACGATTGTATGGAGAATGTTTAAAAAGGCTTTGGCATATAGTTTTCTTTTAGTCCTGTGGTCCATAAAAATGAGCCCTATGTAAGTATTCAGATGTCAAGTATTACTTATCTGACTTTTGATGTCTGAAAGATGATTAAGGATCTACTATGACCATAAGACCTGTTTGTGATTAGCATTTAGTAAAGCTTACCTTACTCCAATCCAAAGAATATTCAGTGGGGAAGAAAAATTGGGTCTCTTGGTCTCTGGTTTAAAATTAGATAGATAGATAGATAGAAGTTTATTTGTCATTGTACTCAAGGTATGAGTACAACGAAATGAGGTGCTCTTCACAACATACAATGGACAACACCAAAATAACATATACAAATAACATCTAAAAACAACAGTAAAAAAATATAGCTATAAGAACCATACAACCATAAGGTATGCATTATTAAGACCACCAGATTCAAACCTCTGCATTTAGCCTGATCACAGCACTTGGGTAGAAACTATGCTTAAACCTACTTGTCCTAGTTTTCAACACTCTGTATCTTCTTCCCGACGGTAGAATCTCAAACATCGAGTGACCCGGATGTGAGGAATCTCTCAAGATTTTCTGTATCTTCCTACTGCATCCCATGTTGTACAAGTCCTTCAGTGAGGGAAGAGGGCAGCCAATGATCTTTTGTGCCCTCTTTATCACTCTTTGGAGTGCCTTTTTCTCTGCCCCTGTGCAACTCATAAACCACACACAGAGGCAGTAAGATAAAATGCTCTCAATAGAGCTTCGATAAAAGGCAACTAGCAGACTCTCCGACAGATGTTGTAGTCTTAAAAGTCTCAGAAAATACAAACGTTGTTGGGCCTTTTTTACTAGGGCTAAGGTGTTTGCACCCCACGTTAAATCCTGTTTCAAGGTAATACCTAGAAACTTGCATTCTGCCACCTGTTCTACCAAACCACCTTCAATATACAATGGCTGGATGTCCGAACTGCTCTTCCTGTAATCCACTATAAATTCTTTCGTCTTACTTATATTAAAAATGAGATTATTTGCTTTGCACCAGAGGGACAACTGATGAACTTCATCCCTATAGACAGACTCATCATTGTCAGAAATGAGCCCCACCAACGTTGTATCATCTGCAAACTTGATGATCTTATTGCTCAGATGAATAGAGGTGCAATCAGATGTAAAATTAGTCAAAAGAGTTTTACACTGAGAAATCAGTTTGGTTGAAAAGGTATAACAATTCTGAAACTGTAGAAAGGGAGTTTGGTGCATCTTCAAAAAGAAAAAAAAAGTCCATTGTTTTGCTATGTGACAGTCACTATGCTGAACATTTGTGATATTGAAGTAATGTACTATTTAGTGATTATGTGCAGTATAAATACAATTCCCATGTTTTTCCAATATGTCCTAAGAAAACTCAGGGGAGGTTAGAACTCTTCCCTGACTCATATGTGCACCAGCCTCTCTGTGTGCGTTTGTATCTTGATCAGCAGGCATAATGTTGATAACCTGTCCTATATGTTCTAGTCAACATGGCAAAGATGCCTATATTTGTGTTTTTCATAGATGCATTTGGAGATGCTCATTTCTCTCTTTGACATAAGTGCTTACAGGGTAGAGTGTGAGAACTCTGGACATAATTGACATAAAGTTGCTTCAAATTTAATATTGTGGGTATTTACTTACTTTACTTGCAGTGCCCTTGTATCCTCTTGCCTTCTGCAATCCTTGCATAGCATGTCTTGTTGGAGGTGGGAGGGGAAGAGAGAGTGAACCTATGCAGTGGCTTTAGTGCTGCTCCCTGTCAGTATGACAGTGGAGACCCTGCAGAGGCAGCAGCCATAGCATGTATTGTACTTTCTTAGTGCAGAAACAGAGCAGTATATTATAGCTGCTCTCTCTAGATGTGCTTTTCTGCCACAAGAAGAAGCAAGAAAGAAGAGATAATGTAGCTGCTGGTCTGTACATCTGCTGTTATGTCTTTTATCCTTGTACCAAGAGAGGAGAAAAGGCACAGAGTTCACAGGCTGCTGCTACCATTTTTCTCATCATAGCTCACCTGATTACAAACAGGTATTAAATGAAGTGTATGTGTGATTTTCAAAAGTAAAAAAAAGATTAATTAGAAGTGCAGAAGACATACAGGTGATAGAATGTAAAAAGCTAGTAAAATAAGCATTATGATGATTATTGTGATTGAATCACTGAACCATGATTCCCACAATATCAGAATTACTTTGATATTGAGATTCATACAAGGAGGTTAGATATGGCTGGAGGCGACATCCCTGTACAATTAATAGCCGCCGACTGAAACCATGGGGCGGGCTCAGCAGCCATGTTGTTATGCTCAAAACAATCCCTATTCCAAGCATTTCAGATTGGTTTGCGCGTGATGTTTAGGACTTAATAGTTTACTCCTGAAGTAAAAACTTACCAAAATAACAATGTGTGATCGTGGAGAAACATCATTGGTAACCTTATTATGAGTTAATATGCAATTCCAAGGTTTAATTCCGCATAATTATATTACTGAACACACCGGACGAAATGCTGTCTATTTTAACTCAGAGTGCACTATTTTGACAGACTATTTACATCTACACAAGCAGAAATAAAGTGTGAACGGGAAGGAAAGAAAAAAAGGGGAGGGCGGGCAAAAATCAGATAAATATATAGGGAAATTACATTAAAATCTCTCAATGTATAACACAAGCAGTTGTCAATATGAAAGTAATTCTTTTTTACTTCTAAACTATAAAGAGTATTTTTTAAACTTCTACACTCCCCCCCCCC
>JAJKFI010000001.1:35785294-35795721 GCA_029204185.1 Lerista edwardsae | reverse complement strand
CCCCCCCCCCCCAAAAAAAACAAATTCTGTTAATGTTCAGAATTTCGGAAATATTACCGTAGAAAATGGAAGGCGGGAAAAAACGTGTAAACGGGAAAGGGGGGAAAGGAGGGGGGAAATATTTTTTTTCTTACCTTCTAGACCATTAACAGTGGGTGTCAGAAAATGGTGAATAAGACTGCTAGGAACAACAAGAAATTACACAGCCTCAAAAATAATGCACTATTTCAGTTTACGGTAGTTTTATTGAACCGATGTAATGTGAATACATGAATCTTTCCGTGGAAATTAAATCCCATTTTTCGTACAGCGATTAGTGCACCCATATGCAGAACACGCAGTCATTATTAAAGATATTGAGATTAACTTTTACACACGTGCGGGGTGAATGCGGGAAAGATCTGAGTCAGCCATATTGTTATGCTCATGGCTTCAAGAAAACGATCTCATGTTGCCTCCAGCCATATCTAACCTTCTTGGATTCATAAGAACATAAGAAGAGCCATGCTGGATCAGGCCAAAGGCCCATCTAGTCCAGCTTCCTGTATCTCACAGCGGCCCACCAGGTGCCCCAGGTAGGCATGAGACAACAAGATGCTTGCATCCTGTTGCCACTCCCTTGCACCTGGTACCAGTAGCCCACCACCTTTGTAAGGAGGTTGCACAATCCATCATTGCCTATAGCCCATGATGGACCTTTCCTCCAGAAATCCATCCAATCCCCTCTTAAAGGCATCAAGACCAGATGCCATCACCACCTCCTGTGGCAAAGAGTTCCACAGATTAACTACCTGCTGAGTAAAAAAGTACTTCCTTTTATCTGTTTTAACTCTCCCAACCCTCAGTTTTAGCGGATGTCCCCTGGTTCTGGTGTTTTGAGAGAGGGAAAAGAACATCCCTCTATCGACTCTATCCCTTCCATGCATAATTTTGTATCATGTCCCCCCTCAGGCGCCTTTTTTCTAGACTGAAGAGCCCCAAACGCTGCAGTCTTTCTTCATAAGGGAGGTGCCCCAGCCCCGTAATCATTTTTGTCGCTCTCTTCTGCACCTTTTCCAGCTCCACTATGTCCTTTTTGAGATGCGGCGACCAGAACTGAACACAGTATTCCAAGTGCGGCCTTACCATCGACTTGTACAATGGCATGATAATATTGGCTGTTTTATTCTCAACCCCTTCTTAATTGCTGCTGCACACTGGGTCGACACCTTCATTGAATTGTCCACCAGCACCCCAAGACCTCTCTCAGACAGACAGCTCAGAACCCATTAGCCACAAAGGACTTGTGCTGGCCTGGGAGTGTCGTAAGCATGCCATAAAGTGAATTTGCACTTCCTCCCTGACTCTGAGAGTGGACCAAATGTGCTTTATGGTGTTCTTGCAACACACTTGGGTGAGCACAAGTTTCTTGTGTCAGCCTAACTCCAGGTTAGGATTGTGCAACGTAGTTTTCTGATCCTTCCATCACTCATGTTTCAAGGCTCTGCAGGACCAAGCAGAAATTGGGTCATGACCCACCAAGTTGGTTCCAACTTTTGTGGCTTGAGAAAGGCTGCTTTAGGTTATCTTTTCTTGGGTACACGTTAGTTATCAGTTAAAATGTTAAAATAGTTAGAATGAACTGCCTTGAAGCATTTTCTTGAAGTATTTTTGAAAGTAAATGAAAATGATCAGGGGTAGGGAGGGGAGAGGGTGCATGCCCACATTCAGGGCAACTTAGAAAGAATAAAACTGGTAACTTACACAGAACATAATGCAATAATAGAAAGCCCTTTCTCCATACAACTGATCTGATCTTCTTTGTTGTGGCATAGAGCAGTGGTCTGCAACCTTTTTGGTGCCATGACCCCAATATGAGTCTGGTGACCCGCTGCCAATCCTGCCCTCTAATTAGGGCGAGATTGCAGTCTGGCTAATGCGGGTTTGCCTTCCCTATCTGCATTCATCCTCAGGATTTGGAAACGTGTCTGTAAAAAAGGGCCTCTCTGCCTTCTCAGCCCTTTCTGGACACCTGAAAGCCAAGACAGATTCTTCACTGCCCTTCCTTTTCTCAAGCCAGATCAATATGATCTATAGGTAGCTCCCCACCCTGTCCCATTACACTGATTTTGTGCGAACAGGTGTCATTTTCCGCCTTGTTTCCACCCTTTGAACCCTCTCTTTTGTCTATCCCTTCATCCATCCCTCTCTCAATTGACGACTAGCCCAGATCTCCAAGTTATATTAAGGGCACAGGCAAAAAGGGGGGAGTGAAGTACAGACCATTGCCAAGACTGGAGGGCTCTGATGCCTTTTTTCCAGCCTCAATGTTTTTTCCTTCTATCCCTCCTATAGAGTCAGCGCACGCCAACCCTTCTATATCCCCAACTCCTGAGCAAACGAGGACTACTTTTTCTTTATGCAATAATCTCCCCCTGCAAAAAAGGAGAAAAGCAAACCCACCTTGCCCCCCTGATATGCTGTGCAGTGCTTCTCCTTACTCAAAGATAGCCCCATGTGGTCAAGTGCCTTCTCCCCTTTCCACCCAGCCTTCCTGTTCCTCCGTTTGGCAACAGGGCTGCCAGCCAGGACCAGTGCTCACCTCTCCATTCTGGCCAGGTGAGGAAACCATCCTTTTTGCTGCATACACTCCCTCCCCGGCTCCACCACTACACAGCCGAGCTGGAACAGAGGGGCTAGAGCAGCACAAGAAATAGCAGACAGGAAGAACTGAAGTACAGCTTGATGCAATTGAGTGGCACCCCCTCTTCACCCAACCCTGCCTGTTTCAGATGGAGGAGTGAGCACTGGTCCCAGCCAGTGGCCCTGATGCTGTGCGGAGGAAGTGGAAGACGCGACAGGCTTGCTTCCCTTCCTCTGCCTGGGCAGCCATGCCTTTTGCTGGATACATCCCTGTTCCAGCACTGAGCAGCCGTGTCACGTGGGAGGGGCTAGATCAGTAGAGGGGGCAAAGGCCAGGCATCCGGGTCCCATTCCCCCCCTGCCAAAGTGAGGAAGAGTAGTCACTTGGGGCAGAAAGAGGGAAACTGTGGTTATGGGGTGAACTTTGAAAGGTTGCATATGAAGCTTTGCAACCCAAGAGTTAAAAATCACTGGCATAGAGCAAGGCCCTCCCTGCAGATCTTAACAGGTAGAAGCAGTGGGATTAATAGAATGGTATTCTGTATACTCACAACTTACTCCTCTCATTCTTTGAAAAGACCTTTAGGGATCAAAAACAGCACCTGGAATCAGACTCAAATATCTAAAGTATCTAATCCAATAGTTCTCAAACCTTTTGGTCTCTGGAGACCTTTACAAATCTGAATGGAGTTGTGGGGAGCCCCGCTGGTGCATCGGCAGAGTCTTGGAATACCGGCACCTGTTTGAAGTGGCACAGTCCTCAGCAGATGGTTGCCACTTACAGTGTGATTGTGGAGCCCCCGAAGGGGTCTCAGGGAGCCCCAGAGCTCCTAGTGGCACAGTTTGAGAAACACGGATCTTCAAGGTCATGTCATTTACTGATTTCTGAGGTTCTGGGCTGTACACTGACAACTAGGGTGGTTCTGTTCACGAACTGTTTAACCAGGTATTTCTTTGTTGACTGAGACATCATTGGGCACAAAAGCATTCATCATTACTAACTGGGAAAATTATTTTTCAACAATTAAATATCTGTAGTGTAGTACAATAAGCTTGAGGGCTCTTGTGTGAGGGCCTTTGGATATTCAGTGAGGATTCCTAGCCTTCCACACTGCATTGCAATTGTGATTGAGTTTGGGGATTTGATGTAAACTGGAAATCCATGCACAAAGAGATCTTGTTACCTGGATCATTATTGCAGTTGTAAGAGCGAGTTGTAAGATTTCAGTTGTAAGATATTAAAAAGCACTCTGTTTTTAAATATTTCTCTCAAATCTCTCTGTGTGTACACACACACACACACACACACACACACACACACACACTATAATTTGTAATCCAAAACTCCTGAACTATTGCTAACTGTGATATTGCCTTATACTGGACTATACTTTGTTTATTTTCTGAATCAAAGTCTGACCTGGAAAGTGGTTATTGCTGCAATTCCTATTGACTTCATTTGGAATCTGATGGTAGAAAGCATTTTTCATAATTGCTTAAACAATGCTTTAAAAATAAGTCTTTAAAAATAAGTGAGCTGAAGATAACTGAGCTAGAAATTATTTCATTTGGCTACACATTAAATAAGAAGTGTTTCTCATAGTATTAAATTCATTACCTGGGAAATGGCTTATCACATTCTAACTAGTCAAACATTTTTTCAGTCCTCACTGTGCTTTCCTTGGAATACAGAAACAAAAAAAATGTGTATTTTTTATTTGCTTTAGGTCCAGGGGTGGCCCAGAATGGCTGCAGTGTCATATGATCAGTTGTTAAAACAAGTAGAGGCGTTAAAAATGGAGAACTCAAACCTTCGACAGGAACTGGAAGATAATTCAAATCACCTTACAAAACTGGAAACGGAAGCATCTAATATGAAGGTATAAAAATCAAATGATGTTAAATAACACTTTGGTATGCTGATCTAGATCACATAGCCCTTTCAACCTCTTCCACAGAAGTCAGAGAAACCCCATTCTTGCATTGAGATCCCTTATTGGATCCTTATTGGTGCTGAACTTCTGATAAGCCTTTTCTACTGGAGATCAGAGTGCACCGCATGGGAAATTTGGTTTAACCAAGAAATTCACACTTCACAGTGTACATTTGCTCAAGCAGAATTGGTGGGGAACTCATCCCTTCTCCTAACTCTGCCCCCCCCCCCACTATTATGGTATTATGGTAGTTGTTACTGTAGGGTAGTTTGAGGAACCTGGGACAGATGCGAGAGCCAACTGTGACTTCTCCAAATGTCAGCATGACCAGGTGACATCGAGGTGCAAAAGAGCCACTGTGTGGGTGCCTCACATTATCCTAGTGGCACTGGAAGGAACCATGAGTTACTGGTTATTGTGAGAAGAGAATCTTTATTGCCTTGGGTCTCCAGCTTGTCTCCTTGGGCAGGAGGATGGAGGGTTCCTTCTAGGATGTGTGCCGAAAAGGACTTGCCTCTGGGCAACTCTTGTGGGATGCTACCTTCCTCCCCCAGTATCCTGTTGGGAGAGGAAGTATGGTGGTAGTAAAGCCACTTCATCTTCTCTCCAGGCAGATGATACCTGGGATGGAGGGAGGCAATATCCCATCAGTGAGACCGTCTCCCTGGGTCCCCCACTATAGCTGGTTTGAAAGCAAGATGGTAGTAACTACATTCTCTCCCCCGCTTTTTTGTCCTTTGGCTCTTTTCAGTAAGCGGCAGAGAAGGATATGTGGTTTCTTTGTCCTTCTGCCATGTTTGAATGCTTATATTATGCACCCTGCTAAGATGTACATACTGGAAGCTCAGCATGGCCAAGGAGACTGGAGATTCTATTATAGTTGTTTGTTTCAGGCACCGACATGTTTTTTTTTCTTGCTGGTATTTCAAAAGTCATTGTTTTGAGGACAGAGATGTAAGCATTTTAAAAGCTATATGTTGAAACAAACTGGTTGGATAATCAAGTAAGCACACTTTCTATCTTTCGACTAAAATTAAGCATGACCTGAATTAGTGACACTTATTGTCACTGACATAATTTTTAGGCAAACTATTATCTCTCCATATAGAACAAACTATTTGATCTGATAAGAGGCATACATGAAAAAGGAATGGCCATTTTTAATTAGGAAATATGACTGTTACAGTAGTATAACATGAATATAAATTGAGCCTAATTATCCACGGATTTTTAATCTGTGGATTTGGCGCAACCCGGGTCCCCTAGACCTGCGTTGAGGCAAATTTGGCTCAACCTAAAGCCTCCAATGCCGACCAGAGGTGTATTCCTGTCACCACTGGAGGCTCTTCTGAGGCCTGCCAAGGCCACAACCATCTGTGCGCAGCCTCGGCAGGCCTCAGAATGGCCATTGAGGCAAAAAATTGCCTTGGCAGGCCTCAGAAACCCCTCCGGGCCCAACTGGAATACAGCTTTGGTCAGATTCGGGGGAGGGGGAAATCCGCAGGTTTAATTACCAGCTGATTTTTTTGTATCCACAAGTGTTCCAGGAATGGAACCCTCACAGATAAAAAGGCCCCACCTATATAGCGATTGAGGAAAATATTATTCAAAGATACTAATGAAATATTTTAACTTTATTTCAAGCTATTTTTCCCTACAGTCCCTGAAATGGCAAAACCATATTTGGTAATAAATTGGGCCTTCACTATCTGCAGGGGATCAGTTCCTGGACCCCCTGCAGGTACTGATTTCCACAGATAATCTTTGGGGAAGGCTTCAGGGACACTTCTGGTCATGTCTTAGAGGTGTCCTGAGGTGAGGAAGACCTTGCGCAGCATCCCCAAGCTTCAGAGCAGCTCCTGGATGTGACTGGAAGACCCTTTTGTTCTGGGAGGTCCTTGAGACCCCCCTGTTGCAGGATCAGAACCTGCAATGTCAAATTCACAGGTGCCATACCTGTGAATAAGGAGGACCCACTGCATCTCTGAGAGCTTTCAGTTTTGATGAACA
Organism: Lerista edwardsae; assembly: GCA_029204185.1. Lineage (NCBI taxonomy): Eukaryota > Metazoa > Chordata > Lepidosauria > Squamata > Scincidae > Lerista > Lerista edwardsae. The sequence continues at coordinate 35,789,155 of JAJKFI010000001.1, read as the reverse complement.
ATTAGGTCTTTGCTGCTCTGTTAAGCTGTGGAGTTGAAAATTTTATTGTCTTAGTAGTTAATGCAATGGTATTTTTTAAAGCGAGCTCATTTGCTTGTTTGATTCAATTCCTCCCATGCCTGCCTGCTTTCCACAGCAGGATGGAGACATGTATGCACAGCATTACTAGCTAAACACATGCATAGAGTTTCTAGTAGATTTAAATAATTACTGTGTATATGGCACAAACTGTGTCTCTTAAATCAGCAGAAACTTATTCTGATCAAAAATTGTAGTGTCGTAATAAGCTGTAACACATGAGAGATTGCTAGAGCCAGCTTGGCTTATGGAATGGAAATGAACAGTTATCAAGCAATAACGTTCCATGCTTTTCATCAAACTAGTGAGGTGTCTAAGATCATTACAAGTTGGGGATCCATAGGATGATGTCGTCAACCTAAAAGCAAAACTTGGAATCAATACAGTGCACAGTATGTAAAAGGAAGATACTCCTCAGGAGGAAGGCAGTTTCTGAGATGTTAGGCCCACATTTTGCTTAACCAGCCGGTCAAAGCAATATAGTTCAGTTATAGCACTTGACACAGACACAGTAGAAATCAGATACAGGGTGTGTGCGTGCGTCAAAGATAGCTCTTGACTGCCTGTTCATTATTGTATGTTCAGACTGCCACAGCTAACCACAGAATGTGGTGATCAGGTGCATGAGGGAAGAGGAGAAAATAGCACCGTATGGCGGTATTTTAATACATTGATACTGATGGTATGTTGCTACACTGTATGTTTGCCCCACCCATAGATGTGTGCACTGCTGCTTCTCCTCACAGATGTTCTCTTTTAGTTGACCAGAATGTTGGATTGGTAATTATAGACTAGGTAATTATTTCTAGTCATAACCATTGATTTGTTTTATTATATAAACCGTTTTGCAAACTACACCTATTAAAAAGCGGTGGTGTTAATTGTTGTTAAGAGAGGTAAAGTCTTCTGTGTCAGCTATTGGCAAATTATTTCAACAAGGCTTAATATCCCAATATGCTTGTGTTTGTGTGAGAACAATAATTTTGCTTTTAGAATATTCTAAGGAATCCCATTACAATTACATTTTGGGCTCTAAAAGCATGAATTAGTTGCTATTTTCCTTCTAGCAGTTCAAATGTATTTATTTCTACTTTTTATAGATAGAAAGAACATTAAGACACATCAGTTAGGCAGACATTTCCTGAAAAAAATGTTCAAATAACCATTGTGGACAAAAGAATATGCCTTTTTTTCCCTAGAACGTCATTCCTAATTTTAAACAAAATTCTGTAGATGGATGTAGAATTCTTTACATCAAGGAAAAAGCTAAAGGATATTTCTTTTTATTTGCTCATGGATTCATGTGCCTAATGCTTCTTTTAAAAGCAACCCAGAAAGCATAAGATAGGACAGATCAGTTTTGAATGCTGCAGATTTTTGGCCTTGTGGCCATACTCTCCAGTTTACTTTATTTATGTAGGTTCTATGATAAATAGAAAATCTTCCTGTTTGTCAACATGAATTTAGGCCAATGAACATTTAAGAGTCTGGAAGCCTCATGGCCTCTCTTAATAAACCCATTAACTGTATTGCTATTCACTATGTATTCTTGTTTAGTCTGATAAACTATTAATTTTTAATTTAGATGTGGAAATGTTAGTTTTAGATGTAAATTTCTCAACTCTGAGCTCTAGTGTTCAGATATAAGGTTTTATGTAGTGTGATATTTTTGCTTGATTATGATATAATGGGGAAATGTTACAGAAAATTTTGGGGTAAACTCCTAATTCTAGTATAATCAGTGTAAGTAATACTAAAACATGGGTCATCTTTGTTGAATTCTGTATCATTTTACCAAAATGTCTTACTGATTTCAGCAAAAACACCTAACTAATCTTGTTCAGTGTGTGTAGAGGGAGGAGGGTAGTTGATAACTTCGTTCATATAAATATTGCCTGAGAATAGCAAGTCTGTTGAGCAGTGGGAGACATTGCAGAATAGCAGTATCTTATTGGTATGTAGTTTATTAATACTATTGCTCTTAATTTTTAGGAGGTGCTGAAGCAGCTTCAGGGAAGTATTGAAGATGAGGCAATGGCTTCATCTGGACAAATTGATTTGCTGGAGCGTCTTAAAGGTACATTGGAAGAAGGCTACCAGTTTGCTAAACCTAACTTGTAAATTTTGTTTTAAATCAGGTGTGACCAAGTTTGGGAATTGGAAAGTATATTTTTTCACAAAAACTTTTCACCTGGCAATTGGTCAGACCTAAACTGATCTAGCACTTAAACTCTAGTGGAACATTCACACACTTTCAAATCACAACTTGAATAAAATGTGTTAGGCTGTAAAGGGCATAATGGGACAATTTTATGGGGAGTGAGAAAATGTTCTGGCCCATGGACTGTTAGTTGGCTAGACCCGTTTTTAATTAATAGTATTCCCTAATAATTCTGACACATTTTCACAACATTTTGCTTTTAGGATTTGCTGAATTTTTTTTCCTTTTATCTATTTTTACTGCGGGGGGTGGGTGGGGTGGAGACGTCATGTGAGAAATTGGGTGTAGACAGCTTTTTAGGTTAACATACTGTAGACATTGATTCAATGCTTTGTCTGTCTTATCCAGAATTGAACTTGGACAGCAACAACTTCCCTGGAGTGAAGTTAAGGCCAAAGATGTCCATGCGTTCATATGGAAGCAGGGAAGGATCTGTATCTAGTCGTTCAGGAGAGTGTAGTCCTGTTCCCGTGGGATCATTTCCCAGAAGAGGCTTTATGAATGGAAGCAGAGAGAGCACTGGTTATCTAGAAGAATTAGAGAAAGAGAGGTAACTTTTCATGCCAAATATGTCAACACTTACATTATAAATGTCCTCTTTTTGGAAAGCAAAAATATTCTAATCCTGTTTCTGGTGTGGTTTTCTGAAGAAATTTAAATGTAGAATTCATTTGAAAACTTAGGCTTGGAAATGTTTGTTTAAACAGAGTTGTGTAAGTGAAATCTTTTCACCTCAACCCAATAATAAATGTGCGGACTTGGTTTTTCACCAGTGAGGCAGCAAGAGCACAGACATATGCTCTTAGTGTTGGACAAGAAATGCCTGTTAGGTCAGGTGCTAGATGTGGGGCAGGTTCTGCCACTATAGCAGCCCCATCTGCTCTTCTGTTTCATGTCCTAGTTGGGTGGGATTATGCAGACATTAAACTTTTGCTCCTAATAGCCTGTTCAGCTGGAAATCTGCATTCACCATTGCCCTTGCAAGTCTTCTGCTTGCACACAGGGATCTTGGGTTCTGTAGTATAGTAGCCTTTTGTTACCCGGCATTGCCCAGGAAACTATGGATTTGACACAAATGTTGGCTGTTTTCGAGTATTTTTATATCGCACCCCACCCCTAAGGGTGCTAGCGGTGTCATACCCCCCGCAGTGTTTGTTGCCAGAGTGCATGGCATATGCGTACCAAGTTTGGTGTCAATTGCTCCAGGTGTTCCAGCAGGCCATGGTGGACATTTTATTTTGCACCCCTTGTCGCCCCCCATGCTGAGGGGGGCTGAACCTGGACTCCAACGGCGTCGGGAGTGTTGCCGCTCTTCTCAGCAACCCCGGAAACTGCGGATTCAACGCTGATATCGGCCATTTTTAATCATTTTAACATGGCGTCCCCTGCGCACCCCCACCCCCGGGGGCACTAGGGGGATCTGACCCCCACAGTGTTTGTCGCCAGATCGCAAGGCATACGCGTGCCAAGTTTGGTGTCAATCGCTCCAGGTGTTGCAGAGCCTATGTGGAACGAACACACACACACACACACACACACACACACACACACACACACACACA
>JAJKFI010000001.1:35715423-35785284 GCA_029204185.1 Lerista edwardsae | reverse complement strand
ACACACACACACACACACACACACACACACACACACACACACACACACACATTCTCCTTTATATATATTTAGATAACAATGTTTCCCATGTTTGACCAGTGGGTCATGTTGCAAGTTTTGGTGATTTGCAAACCTGAAGGTAGATTAGGCTACGTGCATCAAGGGCTAAGCAATTTGCTACTTGGGGAGAGCAGTGCTGCCTAACCACTATTACAGCTACAGAGACTTAAGCTGCTGTAAAGTTAAACCTTTTAAGGTGGGTCCTGATGCTAAAACATTCGGGAACCACTGGTATATAGTCTTGCAGGTACGCATGCAGAAGATCCCAGGTTCTGTATCTGACATCTGAAGGTAGGTTTGGAAAAGAACCCATTTTGAAACCAGATAGTTGTTGCTGTTTGGTGTTGACGATAGTGGTTTAAATGAACCTAGTCTGATTCATCAAAGTCAACAGAGTTCATATTGTAAAAGTCTTCTTTATAAATTGCTTCATTGTGGCATAATTCCTTGAAAAATGTAAGAATTATGGCAGGTATGTTTAGGGGCTTTTCCATTGTCCTGAGACTTAGGGATGCTTTTCCAGTTGCATATGTTGAGATTCAAATTTGTGCATTTCTCTTATTTTTCTATTGATAGATAGTTCTCAACCTTCTTGTGAAGGAGGGTAGCGACCAGTCTGGAGACCCGTAGGTGCTGTTGGTATGGCACTTTGGGTTTCACTGCCACCATCAAGAGTGAAGTAAAAAAACCTTTTTTACTTATCCATGTTCAGTGGCAGCATCAAAATTCGGAAGTTTCATACTAATGGCACCAATGGGTTCCTGGTTGGGTCACTATTTTCCTTAAAGGGGCACATCCCAAAAGCAGCCGTGGATATCTCCCCTGGTGGGTCATGACCCCCAGGTTACGAACCACTGAGATAGATGTATCCAAAATTGCATGCCGTGTCTCTTTGTGTAATTTCTACCGTACATCAAGTAAACAAAATGCATTGGGTTGGATCCAAATGAGCCCTTTCTCTAGAGCAGTGGTATTCAAACCTTTTAGACCGGGAGCCACTTTTTAGAATGGCACTTGTGTCAGAACCCACCAGAAGTGATGTCAATAACCTGGAAGTGATGTTGTGGTAGGAACATCATCATGAAGGAAGTTCTGTCATTGTAACATAATAAAGTGACACTCCTGAAGTGCAATTTGGCATTCTTGGACTAGAGCAATTATACAACCATGAAACATCCCTGACAGAAAGCAAGATACGATGTAAAAGCACTGAACTAAAAACAAAATTTAAAAAAAAGCCTCACTTGAAAATTTAAACTGAACACTCACATAAGGAATATAACAAGAGTAAAGTCTGTAGTTTCCAAGATGGCTGCTCCCAGCTTTCCGCAACCCACCTGACATCAGATCATGACCCACCAAGTGGGTCCTGACCCACAGTTTGAATAACAGTGATCTAGAGGAAAAGAAGCTGTTTTTTTATTTATCACAACCTTCTTCCACCATCAGAACAGCTCAGAGCAAAAACCATTATTGTTTCAGTTTTATGTTTCACTTTATCCCTTGGGCTCAGAGCAGCTTACAGTATTTTTTTTCCTATTGTCCCTAAGCTGTTCACAATCTAGAAGGAAAAAAATTGTTTGGGCCAAAGTGAGCTAAACCCAAATGAGCTAAAATGGCATCATAAAAGATAAAAGAAAGCTTAGTTCTAGATGTGATGGAATCTGAAACTCTCCCTAGAATCTAACTCATTATTTGGCATTGCAAAGTTCTTAGTATACAGTATACACATAGATGTATTTAGACAACAAGCATCGCTGCAAAGAACACAATAAAACCTACATGGAATTCTTTTTTAAATCGTTCAGCAATTATCCATATAGTTACATTGTACCATTGGTCCAAGAAATGGGCAACCTGATCCAATGCTGCCCAAGCACTGGTACTGTAACCACTTGGAAGCCCGGAGGAGTGGCCCACAGCTTCCTCCTGCATTACAATGCTGGCACAGAAAACAAAAGCATGTAAATCCTGTTGTTGGTGTCAAGAACAGGACATTTACTGCCCTCAGAAGGATAACCCTCATGGAAAAGTTCCCACTACTTTTGGCTGGCAAGTTCTACTTGGGTACATGCAGACGTATGAAGGATGATTGGCAGTGCTAGAGAAGGTCTAGTACAATTTTTGCCTTGAAGAAAGCCCTGGATTGCGGTGAATGTGGGGTCACTAATCCCACATGAGTTGAAACTCACGGATGTGGTTTCCCACAGAATTGTTGCATGTTTGGTTTTGGCCAAATTCTCTGTACACTTGTAAGTTTTCTGTGTGGCATGCTGGATTCTAGATAAGACAGCAACAGGTGACTAACTCATAATTTTTGCCATTAAACAGTGTGAACTATTCTTCTCTTGCACAAGACCATGGTATAATAACCACTACTTTGAAAATGCCAAACTTTTTGTGTGACTACTAAAAAAGTCCAACAGCAACCCTCGTCTTGTAGCATACGCTACTTTTGAAACTCCCCTATATTTTTAAAAGGTGGCTTGCTACATGGAATGGAGAGCTACTCCTGGAGAGTATAGAAGTCCAAAGGCTCCTCCGGCCAGTGGTGTCATCCTACCGGTACGCTGGGCGGGACATCCGGGTGATCAGCAGCCCGCCCGTCGCGTACCGCAGCGTTACGCCATTTGCGTAACCAGTTACGCCGCTTGCGTACGTTATGCAAACGGCATAACGCTGCGGTATGTGACGGGCGGGCTGCCAATCACCCGGATGTCCCGCCCAGCGTACCGGTAGGATGACACCACTGGTTCCGGCTATGACCTCACTTCCAGTGGGCGGGCCCTGACACAAGTGCCAATCAAAAGTGAGTACCTGTTGCTAAATCGTTTAGATGCCATTACTGCTCCTTGGGCATGTGTTAGCAAGGTTTTTTCTGTCCTAGTCCGAATGAGTAAATTAGCAGTCGCAGGAGTTCAAAAGCCACCAGGACAGAGGAAGTGGCTGTGCCACTTTAGCAATATGTTGCTACATGCATGTTTTTGCAGTATGACAATCACCCTCAGGAAACTGGAAATTGTGAGGTGGTGGCGTGTTTGCCTAAACAGCCATTCTGAGGCCTACAGAAGTCACGGGTGATCACGCTCAGTTGCAGTGGGCCTCAGAGAACCCTCTGGACCCAACTGGAGCTTGGCTGTGATCAGGTTCAGTGGGTGGGAGTGGGTCCCAATCCACACCTGCGGTTTGTTGTATCTGTTGGGGGTTCCAGGATATCAAGGGCCTACTGTACTTTGTAAAGTACCAGTTATTTTTATTTTTGAAAGATAGCAAATCTCATAGTATGGCATTATAAAGAATAAGGGAAATTAAGACGCTCCTTTTTATAATAAGTTATCATTGACTTAGCAATCACCTCTTATACATGTATAATAAATAAAAACAAAATATGTATGTCTCCTTTCTCACAGTAGTGTATATAAAAAGCTGAGAATTCTGGTGGTAGTTTTCAGATTGTCTATATCATACACACATTATATTCCTTGGTATATTTTAAAATATTCTGAAATATGTTTGGAATTGCATGGTAAGTATCTTTTATTTTTTAGACACGCAATCTTAGCCATGTCCAGAATGAGGTGCTGTTGATTTCCTACATTTCCCATTGACCTGTTGAGATCAATATATTGGACCAAATATAATATACTGGGCTAAATTTCTGCCATTTGTATTCAAAACTATTGTTCAGCATCTAATTAAAGCTTAATGACACTTTTTGTTCTTTTATAGATCTCTCTTGCTTGCTGAACTTGAAAAGGAAGAGAAAGAAAAAGACTGGTATTATGCTCAGCTTCAGAATTTGACTAAGAGGATAGATAGTCTTCCTCTGACTGAAAGTGTAAGTGGTATTTGTAGCAATGTGATACCTTCCGTACAGCCAATCTTTTTTTAAGATCCTCTGTGTTATCTTATTTAGTAAACTGTAAAAGTGAAAATGTATACAACTGTAGCAATATTGGTTCATGTACATGGCAGTTTATATATAGCACCTAATAAGTGAGATTGTGGATGAGGTCTTACAAAATGCTAAACAAATATTTTAATGGAACTTTACACTCTCCCTACCTGTTTTCCAGTAGTCTAGGGGTGCTCCATGTTTTTTTTTAGATTCCTTATTTGAATTGTGTGCATGGAATGTCTAGATCATAATCAGTTGAAATTTTAAAGAAATACTTTATTTGGTTCTAGTTCTCTTTGCAGACAGACATGACTCGAAGGCAGTTGGAATATGAAGCAAGACAGATCAGAGCTGCCATGGAAGAACAGCTAGGTACTTGTCAGGACATGGAGAAGAGGGCACAGGTAATTGAAGTCTTGAAAAAATTGGAAGGTTTTGCCTGTGTCAAGTTCTAATTACCTTTAATACAAAACTTTAAACTTCAGTTGTATAATTAAAGCTACATGGGAAGGAAGGAAGAACTTGTTTCAAACTTTTTTGTAATAAAAAAACAAAAACAAATCACAATGCAAAAAATTGGCAAAAGCAGCACTGGTATTTAACTCCAGGAACTGAGGATATAATCATGACTTCACAGGATGCAGTGACATAATTGGAACCTTCTTGACTTACAAAAGAAGGGGAGAAAAAAAAACCCAAGTACCTATGCCTGCCTTAGTGCTTTCTTCCTGAACCTGTCTAAGAGCGCTATCTCTGAAAACCTGATTGATGGATTGGGCTTGTTTGCTCACCACCACCACCACCCTGTCACTCTTACTTACTTACTTACTGCAAGAAGAGTTAAATTAGAAAAGCATGGGATCTTCTGTAATCCTCCACAATATAGGAATTTCTGAATTCTGTTTGTGTTTATTTATTTGTATATGTATTTGTGTATTTCTCACCATTACCATGCCATAGCAAATGTGCAGGCTTACAGAGCTACATAATAAAAGTATGATGTAACACAACAAGGAGAAAAACATCAAAAACAAAAGGCAAAACATTAGTCTTAAAATTAAAGACAAAACTGGGCAAAAGCCAGCACATCTCCTCAGGCCAGGGGCAAGGGAACTTCAACAACCACTTCCATGAAAGAAATTTAATTGTAATACTCCTCAGGTGTTTGGTGGGGAGCAGATGGAGGGGTGGAACACCTTCCATACAAGGAAAGGCTACAACATTGCAGTTTTTAACATTGGAAAAGATGAAGGCATCTGTGGTGTGTCTGAGTCAGTTGAAGAAGAGGTGTGTATAACTATGCAGAGAAAATGGATAAATATCCTGTCTCCCATAATACTAGAATTCAGTCCTCCAATTAAACTGATTGACAGGAGATTTTGGGGCAAAGGAAAGACTTTTCCATCAGTTAATTAATGTATGGAATCCACTAACACAAGGTGTGGTGACAGTCATTAGCTTAGAGCAGTGGTTCCCAAAGTCCTACTTGGATGTTGGGAACCCTGTGTTTGCATGGGTTGGGGCAAGGACAGCAGTACAGTCTTCATGATCATGCTTCTGCTGGGCATGGAAAGGTGTTTTAAACTCACTTGGGGGTCGCTATGTCTTCCTGGAAGGTCTGGGGAGCCTGCAAACCCCCCCTCCCTGAGGCTTGAAAATGTTTTTAAAAGCTTTTAAAAAAAACATTTCCTGTTTCAGGCCTTAAACTGGAAATGAGTTTTTCCTCTTTTTTCAACATTTCCAAGTAAAGCTTCAGGGAGGGCTGCAGTGAGGGTTACAGGCCCCCCTGACCTTCAGGAGAACCATAATGACGCCCAGGTGCGTGAGTTGGGTTTTTTTAAACTGTTCCCTGCCTGGTAGGGCTGCAATCATGGAGATTGTGCTACTGCTGATTTCTGGGCCATTTCCTTAAAGGGGAATTGCCTTTTTCCAGTTCCCCTGGTGGGCCACGACCCAACGGTTTGGAACCATTGGCTTAGAGCTTTTAAAAGGAGGTTAGGTAAGTTTATGGAGGAGAGATCTAAGTTCCAAGATAGCAATTGATATTCAAAACTGCTTGAGGTTGAGTACTGCACTTAACAATGGAAAATGTTAAGTACTGTGTATATACAGTAAGCTTATCCATAGAATCTCCTGGTTTAGGTGTTTATCCTCCCTTTGTTAAGAGCAATATTAGTACGGAGGAAGAGCAAGGAAAACAATGTGGGCCTGACAACCCGATTTCTCCGAAAAGAAAATTCCTGGGGCAAAAAGGGGAGTCATCTTTTTGTTCAAACTTGGTTCTGTAAGGCTTATTGATCCAAAAAATAGTTACCCCCATTACCTTGTTCTGGAGGAGTATATCCAAAATGGTATCTAGAGCAATTGACTCTGACAGTACTATTTAATGCTGAAAAGTCATTTTTGATGAGCCGGAGAGACAAAGTAGTCTTCAAGATATAAGCAGTTTGTTAAATCCTTTTGAACTTTCTGGATTGCTAAACTGCAGAGCATATTTCAAGAGGATCGAAGTCAAACTGAATTAATATTAGTGTTATCAGACTTCCCTAGTTATCAAGGATTGCTAGGTAAGCTATCTGCAGAGTCTTCCTGTACTTTTGGTAATCTGGTGCCATCCAACAGCATTTTGTCCTGTAGCATTCTGTATAGCAAGCCATAGATTTTGTCTTCAAATATTTTGCTTAATTTAATGAAAGCCTTGACAACATGGTTCCCATTTTATTTTGAAAGTATTTTAAGAGAAACTGCAAACATAGTTCAGTAGATTCTTTTTGGCAAGGTGTAAGCAAATATGTTGGGGGGGGGGAATGTGTGTATAGCACACATGCTGTTAACAAATTTCAGCTGTCTTGAATCCAGAATATTGAGCCAGATGAGTGTAGAGTAGTCCTATGAATGTTTACTTGGCAGCAATGTTTTCTGTAAGGGTCCAGTGCATTGGACCCCTTCTGCTGCTGCGCAGTGTTGCATCGCTGTTGCATCGGCGTCTCCAGACACTCAGCAATGACACTGCACCTCATTGCTGAACTTCTGAGTTGCTGAGTTCCAGCAACTTGGCTTGGAGATCTTGGCTTGGAGCCAAGTGGCCATGCAGCTTACAGGGAACAGTGTTAGGCTGAAGTCAGTGGAATTCACTGCCAATGCACAGTATCATAGGATTGTAGGAATTAATTACACGTTACATATACCCAAACTATTTTTTTTAAAGTAAACTTCATTTCTTTTTTCCCCTTTTCCTAATTTCCCCGGCCCTGAAATATGAACCGTGCCAATTATTTTAACTGAGGAGGAATATTCTAAGTGCCTAGACATTGACACATCCAGGATAGCATGCGTTCACTCATGCCAGGACCCCTGTGCTTTTTCTTTTTGGTGACAGCCTCCCTATCTGGTCCTCCAGAGTAGGACACGTGATGAGTTGAGAGCATGATAGGTTGCAGCTAGAGGAGTTTGTTGCTGCATATCCCATGCACTTGCACATCTGTGTGTGCGTGCGTGTGTGCGTGCGTGCGTGCGTGCGTGTGTGTGTACATATGTGTTGTTCAGATAGAGAATTAAATATTTCTTGTGGCTTGGGGTGCCATGAAAAATTTACTGAGACACTAAGGACACTGAGACATGAACAGAGAAATTTGGGGAACCTCTGGTTTAATGAATCATGCAAATATGGAATATCCTTCGTATTGTAAATTCCGTTTCTGAGATCTTTGAGGTGCTCAGGTTGATAAAATTATAGGCAGAGGGATAGATAAATGGTGGGTAGCGATGAAAAATGACATTGCCATATGGAAGGAATGATGTATAGAGTGTCAGGATCTTGTTTTTAATTACCATTTACACACAGAACTGTGAAATAGGTAGCTGATCTAATTTAAGGATAGTAAATCGTAAAGATGGGCTCATATTTTCTACTTGATTGTGTATAGTATGAACCATATTAAGTACACATTTCTAGAAACTGAGTATTACACTGCATAGGAGTGTCATACATCTTCACCGTTCAACTTAAATGTATTGAAATTGAAATCTTGTTCCAGGTGAGAGTGGCTAGAATTCAACAAATTGAGAAGGATATTCTTCGTATAAGGCAGCTCCTTCAGTCCCAAGTTGCCGAAGCAGAGGTCAGTGTTTAAACATGTTTAAAACAAAAAAGAATAGGCAACATCTTCTACATGAAAATGTAGAAATCAGTATCAGACTAATAGTTCATAGCAGTCTCCCAGCTTTGGCCCAACCCTAGTAGAACAATATTGTATTGTTTCCATCAAGGAAGCAGTTGCTTCTTCTGTGTTAAAGCTGTTTGGGTCTCATGCCTCCATTAAGGTAAATTCAGCAGTACTTTTTGCTCAGTACTGAGTTTTGCTCCATAATCATAGCTTTGCCATGACAACTCTAAGGGACAAAGCTGCTGGTACATGTCTCCTATCTTGACTTTCTTTACTGTCTGTAGAATTCTCCTGACAAATCATCTGACTGCTTTATGAACTTGGGAAAGCTTAAATGGCAGGTTTAGGGTTATTTAAAGCAACATATGTAATGAAATATTCAGAAGAATTCCAAAATCTGTGGTAGATGATTGCTTATTGGCTGGTGTTTTAGAAAGCAGTTATTTTGACTCTCAGCGTTGCTTGTTCTCTTTTGGTCTTGGCTCAAGATTCTTGCAATAAATCTGGCTCCTGCACAGATTTCACGTTTGAATTGCTTAAGATTTTGTACTGAAGCCACTGTCTGAGGCTGGGCTCTCCAAACCCCAGCCCAAGGGCCAGAATCATGGTTTGGGAAAAGCACTCCCCCCTCCCATGAGCAGTGCTTACTGTTCTGCTGTGGCTTTATTTCTAAGCCAATCAGGTGCCAAGGATGCTTTGGGCTGTTGCATCTGTCGCCCAGCTTCCCAGAAGCCTGTGCAAGTTTTTTGTCCTTGATGCATATAGCCTAATCTATCTTGTCAGTTTCGTGAACCACCAAAAATTGATTGTGACCCACTGGTGCGTCACAGACTTGCAGTTTGGGAACTGCTGATATATAGGATTGTAATCATAATAGGGAGATGTGGGCAATGGCCCAGAAGGCCAAGGGAGTGGCCAGTCAAAAAGGTTTGGGAACCTCTGGTCTAAAGTCTATGGCAGAAATAATAATCCCAGTTTCCTAACCGTGGTTCAGCAATTAAGAGTGCTTCATGTGTTCCTACTCCTCCTTATCTCACAAATTTTCCTACTTTCACCCCATACCAACTCCCGTAACCATGGAGCAGTACTACTATATGTACTATTAACACAGATTCAGACCTGCTTCTTGCTCTAGTTGCAAACACAAAATTAATACTAACCATGGTTAGCTTCAGAATCTAGCAACATAGCAATTAGCGAGGATAGGAGGAACTCGCACATGAAGAGAAAGAGGAAAAGAATGCACAAGCACTTAACCATGGTTAGAGATCAGCAACATTACATTTGCACTGGAACTAAATTTGCATTAGTTAAATTGTCTTGCTCTGTTTATGGGTAATCACCTTTCCATTATTTCCTTACAAAATCTTCTGTGTATTTTGAAAGCCTGTGTAATATTTCTGTTTATAGTTAGAGTTAATGACCTTACTGCTTTGTAATAAAGTTGTTTGGGAACCTCTGCACCAAAATAATTCAACAGAGAATAAGCAGTATATTGTTACTGCTCATCCCTCTTCTGTTAAAACGAGAGTCAGTGCTTAGATTTCACATCAGCAGATTTTTTTCTATACTATATATAATTTAGTGTCTGGTGTAACTTTTTTCTTTAGAGGTTCAGAACATACTGACATAAAAATTGTTTAAAAACTGAAGTAACGTTAGTCCAGAAGCCACAGGATGTCGCTATGGCAAATAACCAATAATCAAACTTTATCACTGTCTTCATGAATTAATGATACCTTCCTAAAAGCACTTCTATTGTTTCAGCTATAACCATTCATTGGATTAAAGATTACAATACCTAATAGACTTTCCTTACAATTCTAAGGATGAAAAGACCTATCTCTTTGCTTGCTTTTGCTGCTAAAATCTAAGAAAAGTGGAAGAATTATTTTGGTCTAGTCAAAGGATTTGGAGCATGGCTGAAGGAGTAGTGTCTGCTAGTTTGTGCTCAACACACATCTTCCTCTCTGCTTTCTGCTTTCTCCTTTTTACGTGGTCTGAATGGGGGAAGAGATCTGTCTACCTCCACCATTCTAGGCTAAGAAAACAAAGTAGAACAGGGTCTGTCTAGGAAGAAAACACCCCTCCCCTATTAGGACAGCAATAGCTCTTCTGATTTCATTTAAGATCAAATTGCAGTAGTATTCACAAGCTGTTGGACATGACAACTAGCTGAATTACAGTGGTCCCTCTGCATCTGCGGATTTAACCATCTACAGGTGTTGGGAAACGGTCTCTGGTGCTCCCAGAAGCCACTTCTGGGTCATGCCAAAGCCTGTAACCCCTTCCCTTGGCCCTGGTGCTCCTCAGAACGCATCACAGAAATGTTTGGAAAACACTTCTGCTACTAATTCCAGGGCTAAGAGACCAGGGCTAAGAGAGGGAATCATGAAGTGGCTTCTGGAAGCCCCTGAGAGACCAGCAGCAGTTTGCAGTGCTAAAGTAAGGAATTCTTTTTAAAAGACTTTTTTTAAACTTTTAAAACTGTTTTTAACACATCTTTGGATATCAGTATGCACATGGGGTCCAGGAATTGATCCCCCATGGATGCTGATGAGCTATTGTACCATTGTACTTGGAATAGACAGGCAAAGAATAAACCCCAAAGCAAAAGGAATTAAATGATATAAGGAAAAGAGAGGGGGGAAAATGTGACATTTTGTTGATGAAAATGCCCATGCTTGGCTCGATGGACACAAAAAAGAGCTTTACCAAATTGGCTGAAATAGCAGATAACACTCAGAGTTGGGAAGCTGCTTAAGAGAGACAACCACACAAACCCTAATACATGGCTGCACCAGTGGAGTTTATGGGCTGTCTTGGAGTGAAAATAACAAACAAAACAACCCCGTTGCTAACATCTCAGGACTACTGCACTTACTGAGAAGTTAATTGGGTGTGCCTTCTGTGAACCAGCATTTGGTTCCAATGGCAGACCTTGCAACATACGCCCAAGTGTTTGATCTTAAGAAACCTAGGTTTGATGATGATGTAAGTTTACCTGATTGGATGAGTGGGAACCAAGTGTCCACACCATTCCACCGCTTGACCTGAGCAAGCAGGTTTGGCTCCCCAGTCTGTGGGCACAGGCTAATCCCAATAGGAGGCTTGGCTAAGAGCTATTATTTCTAGGTAAAACCCAGACATAGAAAAGGATGCGCATCCAGCTGCATGGCTATTTGGGACTGACTTTTCAAACAAAAGACAAAGGTTACTTTTGTGAACTACTTTTTGTTGAATGATGATGATAAAGGTGCACATGTTCAAAAATTGAGATTGCCCATATAACTTTAATTTGGCCTCCCTGGCTGCGTAGGTCAACAAAACCATGTCATAATGATTTTTGTTACTAAAAAGTTGTCAGATTTTTTTTTATATGTCAACTCTGCATAGGACAGCATAAGGACTTGTTTTCCTACAGTATGTGCCAATAGCAGGTTCTAGGCTTCTGTGATTTTTTTCCCTGCCCTGATTTAAGGTGCTATGGTCATTGTGTCAATCTGTATAAAATTAAATCTTGTTAAAATGGTCTTGTACATACACTAAAAAATATCTACCTGGACATATTTACCAGACTCTTCTGGTACACTTCTTCGTGCACATTTACTTGATGAACCACTCCTCTCTCCTATCTTTTCACCTTGTCTTGCCATCTCCAAGCCAAGTTAACTGATCCTACTGCAGTCAAGGACTTCTCCCTTTCAGCAGTTTCAGTTGGGTCGCAACCCATTTTTAGAAAATCCTGAGCCTTGATTCTCTGTAAATGTATGATCAGTAAGATTTGCACCAGTCTTCTGGCCAAATCTTAAAGACAGCCACTTCCATTATTTGAGGGCTACTTATTACTTAATTTGGAGCAGATGAAACTACTTTATACTGTGTCGAACCATTAATTGAATATTTTGCCTGGCAGCCGATCTCGTCAGGATTTCAGACTTGGGTCTTTCCCAGCCCTGCCTGGACAAGTCAGGAATTTGACCTGGGACCTTCTGCGCACACACAATACATAGTCTATCAGAATACATGGCCAATAGACTAGGCTCCCAAACTTGTGGTGGACAAATATGACTCTTTGTTTTACAAGTCTTTCATCGTTCAGTATATTAGTGGAGTGAACTAAAACAGAAAATTTCAAGAGCAGAAGTATTGGGGAGGAAGGAGTTGTGTTTTGGTCTTTTTAATTACACTGCCATGGCTCTTCCTTGATAGTGCTAAAGCCCTAGCTGAGGAATAATATTGCCATGTGAAATGGAAAGAAATGGTCAAAGAAGAGTGTAGGCATTTGGATGTGAATGACCGCTTGTCTGACTCAAATAGTGCGCGTGTGTGTGTGCGAGAGAGAGAGAAAATGTGCACCCAGACTCCTGTTGGTCTTAGGAGAAAAGACTCCACTCTGCTGCCTTCACTAATGGATGATACTGATGGTGTAGTGTTAAAAAGCTAGGATCCATCTTACATGAGGGAATTGATAGCTTTATGGTCTGTGGATGGCAATCAGTCTGTCTTTTGCAAGGTCAGTTGACTGACATCCCAACTTTCCAATCATGAATTGGTTGGAATAATAAAATGCAAGATTACTCATATAATAATATTGTTGCTTCTTAAAACACAGAACCTTGATTGCAGAGCAAGAAGCAATGGCTTTATTTGTTTGAATTGGACTAGTGCCTAAGATACTAGCATTCAGCTTAGTTCTAATGCTTTTATTATTTGCACAGTTATGTTTCTTTGTCTAGTGCTTCCCAAATGTTTTAGCACTGGGACACACTTTTATAAACAGCAATCTATCATGACCCACTAGACAAAAAGCTGTCTAGAAAGAAATATTTTATTTAATAAAAATTGATGTCCTGTACTCCCAAGGCTAGACTCTCCCTAGAAATGGAGCTCTAGGCCAGACGGGAGGCTGAAACTGGGCTTATACATGATCTACAGAACACCATTCAAATTGGAAAATGTGACATTTTAATTTGGAGGTATGAAGATTACCTCATACCGCAGGTTAGCATGCCAGCTAATGCTTTTCTTCCTCAAAAAGAGCAGGGGTGTTTATGTTTTTTAATGTTTTAAAAACTTTTTGTGAACCATCAAAAATGGGACAGTGGTCTACTGGTGGGTCATAACCCACAGTTTGGGAAACACTGGTCTAGACTGAGATGCTCCATATGCCTGAATTTAGAAACTACGGCTAGTTGGGGAAAAGTAGGAAACGTCTGACCTATTTTGAATAGTCATATGAATTTGACTCAGTTATGTAATAAATTGTAAGCCTGATCCAAGTCCAACTAATAAAAAAGGCTGAACATCTGAGACTACAATTGGGAATTTCACCCCAGATTATTCTGTCTGCTAGAATTCCATATTCAGCTGAATTCTTGCTATTAGCTTTAGCCCACACAGTCTGCATCATAGTCCATAGAATTGTCAGGTCCATACAAACTGTGACAGTATGTGCCTGTCTAATTTGCCTCGAGTGAATTCTTTAAAACTGAGTCTTTTCAGGTTTTCATCTTTGCTGTTTCACAATATGTTCAGCCTTGGATCATTAAAAACAGAATATGTGTGTGTGTGTAGTGTTCTGCATTCAGTTTTGTATATACTTGAGTCACAAAAGGTAATAAGGTTTTCATAGACAGGTAAGAGATGCTATAGAAAAAATCCAATTTTTACTTAGTATGCTTTATAAAGAAGAAAAGCTCTTGGCTTTTCCAGGTATGCCTGTACTGTTTCATTCATCTGTTTGGAGAATTATTAGGCTAAGGAGAATCAATTTGCTTAAATATCACTCATGTTAAAATGGTTACTCCACATAGGTCATGCTAGAGCTGAAATGTAAAAAGATGCCATTGACGTGCTATGTTTATTTTAGGCTATCCACCCAGAAGGTGTTTCTATTTGATTGCAAAGCATAACTAATATTTTAACTGTTGAGTCTTAGCCTCCAGTAAATGCATAGATCATGTGACGTTGCAGAAGAGACAGTTGTTTGCTCCAATTCTGTTACATTTCTGATAGTGATGTGAGCACAGCTGGTGGAGGATGGTGTTTTGTGTCTCACAGCAAATCCTTTGTCTTCTAGGGCTATAATCCTCAAGAGGACATGCTTCACTTTATCCTGCAATTTTGCTAAGACAGTTGGTCTCGGCTGCTAATTATTGAGGCTAGAGGTTATGAAATACAAAGCACAGTTCATTGTCTTCGTAAATCTGCAGCACATTCACAGTTTTTAGAAAGCTTTGAATGGTAAAGTGTATGTTTCTATGTGTAATGTCAGAAACTGTTACATTAACAGAGGGCACCTCCAAGCAAGCATGATGCAGGCTCACATGAATCCGAGAGGCAAAATGAAAGTCAAGGAGCAGCAGAAATCAGCGTGGCAACTGCTGGCAGTAGTCAGGTAATGTCAGCATTTTATTTCTTAGCAATTCTCAAGCATATGGTGCTTTTTTGGATTGGATGTTGTAATTCTGCTACTATACAGCATTCTGCAGGAATGGATTCCTGCATATTCATTAAATCTGAGAAGTCTTGCCACTGGAGGAGATGAAAGCTCTTTAATCTGCTACAAAGGATTTTTCTATATAAATGGAATCAAAATATTCCACACAGTGATCTAGTATAAATCTTGTTCAACTGAGCAATAATGGCTATATTTGGATGGGAAAGGAGCAAACATACTTATCAAGGCGATTTTGTCATTTTTATCAGGTTGGAAATACATCAACAAAAGGAATTGGTTTTTTATACTCTTTTAAAATGGCTACTTAAATGCTGAACAGTTTTCAAAGCTTTTAAATAGAATTTCTGGTTACAAATAATGTTTTCCCTTTCAAAGAAAGGCAATATATTGACCACTGGAAAATACATTTCAGCAATTGGAGATACATTTTTTCTATAATTATTTGTTGTGTCTTTGCTATTTGTACAAACCTGGATTCCCTTCTTCCAGTCTATTTGTGGAATATTTTTAACATATAGACTGGGGATATTGATCTTATTCATATAACCTATGAGCACTTCATAATATGTAAGTATGCTGAACTGAAATTATCATTTCTTCAATTTAGTGTAGAATATATTTTTTCTTGGACAACTTGTATATTAATTTTTTAATCTAATGCTATGTGGATTCATGTTTAACATATATTTCAGCTGTTTGGACTGTACTCTTACTCTTACCTGTTAATGCTGTTGTGGCTACTCTGAGTTAAGTGCAGGTAGGGGTATAAGACTGTAACAGTCTTATTTCAAAAACATGTTTTGATTCATTTTTTTCCCCACCATTTTGGAGCAAAAGTTAGGGATTCTGTTTCTGAGCAGTATTCTGAATAACACATCTTGTACTTTTGTACATTAGAATGAGAATTTTTTTTACAGCCAAGCAGTGCTGATTCACAAAGAGGGAGTAGGAAAAATGTGTTGTAACAAATAAGTTCATTATGAGAACAGAACTAATAAACTAAATAAATAGATTTAGTGTTCAGAACAAATCTGAATTTTCCGCATCAAAAATGGTGGCTAAAATACTTGTCTTATTTTTCCCTGTAGCTTTATGGATACTAGTGGCTTAGTTTGCCTTGCAGTAAAATGTCTGGGGATTACTTTTTATGCAAGACCAGGGAGAGGTGATTTAATGGGCTGGGCACAAGTATTTTTTTTTTTTCATGGAATTGGGCTCAGTCCACCTTGTCTTTTAGCAATGGCAGTTACCAGAGTGCAAAAAAATCTTAGCATAATAGTTATTCCAGCCAGTTTTTACAGCCAGACAAGCAATTGAAGATGTGTTCTCTATGGATAATATTTTTCGAGAGACAACCTTCTCTTCTTCTGCACGACTGCACTGTTCTGCATAATCTCTGCTCTAGTGCATTTTGCTTTGCCAAGAGATAGTGAAATTTGAATGTTTTCAAGTTAGCGGAAGGGTTTAAAGGAATCTGAGGGTTTAGTACAAGAGAAAAGCCCATCAGTGTTTAAAGCTCAGAATATTAAAACAAGAATAAAAATAGTACATGAGGCAAAAGCAGAGATGGATAGAGATGTGGCAGGTCTACTGGAGGGGATTGAGAGAGAGAGAATATAGGAGTGGGGGGAAAAGGAGAGCAATAGTTTGGTTCAGAGGTAGTAGGAAACAATGGTTTTCTGTGATGAATGAACCACAGGCTCATGAGCTGCTCATCCTTTTTCTTCCTGTCTTGCACACACAGGGAAGAGAGTGAAAGCTTCTGCTTTCTGGTTGGAATAAACCACATTATGTATACCCATAGAACTATAGTTTATTCAAGCTGCAGTTAGTAGCAAACCATCTCTGAAATCATATTTGATCTTAAAATGTTCGATCCTATTGTGTTCCTAATATGATCTTAGTTTGATCCTAATAGGTTCCCAGTTCCCAGTATGAATCATAGTTCCTCAAGTTGGCACACTTCCTTTTGTACACAAAGCTGGGGTGGGGGAGCGTATGTAAGCCCATGACTTTTTGTGATGTTTTTAAAGCAAGGATTCATGATTTCTCATTGAATCTAGCCTATGAGCATGACAGTATATGAGCAGAAGGACATTTTTCAAAAGAGCACTCAACCCCATGCACTTGCCTAGTTTTTGGTAAAACAAAACTTTGCCTTGTGTTTGGGTAAAAATACCCATACCAGGTAATATTTTGATCTTTGATGAATTAGTTAATGAATATAGTTTAGCTTTGACAAATTCTAGTCTTTTTAACCAGTTAAATCGTTGGCATAATAACTAGCCCTGAACACCCTAACATGTCTCGGGCAATCTCGGTATAATGATATAGGCTTCAATATAGGCAGTTAAGGGGTGGGCAGGTGAGTGGACACACCATCATTCCCATACTTTTCCTACTCATTGGTGGCCAGTTGCCTACCACTACTGTGCTGTTTGTCCCCTCTTTCCTTCCAGACCATTTGGAATGAGAGGAGGAGGGCAGAGAATGGCATGACAACAGCATGCTCTCAGTATTGAAAGGTTGAGTGTGAGAGAGGAGGCATGGCAGAGAAAGAGAAATGATGCAGCAAAGGTGGGTGGGCGGGAGACCAAGGGGGCCTACTGAAGATTGGGGGCTCAACCAACCCTTCCAGAGAAAGAATATCCAGTGTTATACACAAGTATATAACGTAAATAAGTAAAAAAAAAAATTGCTTGAAAATTGACCTTGAAAACATGGATTGACTTATACATGGGTCAATACGGTAAATAAAGCTTCTAACAGCAGCTGGAGGGTCTGGGCTAAGAAGCAGTATGTGGGGGCGGGTAGT
The DNA here is from genome assembly GCA_029204185.1 of Lerista edwardsae. Classification (NCBI taxonomy): domain Eukaryota; kingdom Metazoa; phylum Chordata; class Lepidosauria; order Squamata; family Scincidae; genus Lerista; species Lerista edwardsae. The sequence continues at coordinate 35,767,882 of JAJKFI010000001.1, read as the reverse complement.
CAAAAATGGAGCAATTTTACTTACCAGTAATTGTTCTCGGGCACCAATAGGTAGGAAACAAAAAACCACGGCAGCCATTTTGCCTTCTTCTCTAAACAGAGAAGTGAAGGCATTTATGGGAATTGCTGGATAGTATTCCTCACAAATCCTACAATTCCCATAAGCACCTTCATCCCTCTTCTTTCCTGCTTGGAGAATAGGTCAATTTTTGTACAGCCTCAGAAGGTGAAATGGCTCCATTTTTTTGTTGACTTCCTGTTGCTGCCTCAGAACAATTACTGTTCTGAGTCATTTTCAAATGAAATTGAATCAAATGAAATCAAATGAAATTTTCAAATTAGTCATTTTCAAATAATTTCATAAACCTGGCTCCCCCCCCCCAAGTTTTTCCATCAACTTATCCATGGATCATAGCAAATTTTATGATTTTTTTTGCTTAAAGCTTGCCATAAGATTCAAGCCAAAGGTAAATCACAACCCAAACTCAAATGAATTACAACAGTGCTGCTGTGATTCTACATTAACAAGAATCCGTTGTCCTGGCTACTTTTAAACTTTATGGGCCTTGAGTCTTAGTGTTGAATCACAGCAGCACGGTTGTAATTCATTTGAGTTTGGGTTGTGATTAACCTTCGGCTCCCTAATTGAAGACCATTGCTCAAAGCTTCTGCCTTTAGTTGAAGTGAAGGGGTGGCCTTTGCATAGGCAGGATCTCTGAGTACCTAGAAGGCCAATAGCTACTGGTTGGGCTAAATATTGGGGAAAAAATTATGTAAATATATTTGCAGTCCAAGGACCTCTGTGTATTTGTTAGAATTTTAAGTAACAAGCAGGACACAACAGTTCTTATGAATATCTTGTTGAACTTTGGTCTAGTATTATCATTGACAAAGCAGCTTTGTGATTTGTCATTTATCTGTGGAAAAACTATTTTGAAGAATTCAAAATAGCAGAGAGTCAAGCCAGAAGGAGCAAGTGCCCTTTGACACGCAGCCAATTTACAACCTGTCGAGTTTCTATTTTCCTGCTGTCTGACAAGCCACATGGCAAAGTGCATCTGACTGCTATCTTTCTTGGCTACTTTAACTATATTTCCCAGTCCTGGAGAACGTGCACTATGGCAGTTGCCTGCCAACTTCGTATCCTGAGGCAGAATTTTTTAGGTTATGAAATAAGCCAAATAGTAAATAAAGTAAAAATCAATAATCAGCTAGCAACCTTCTAGCTACTATGTCACAATTGGTCATAAGGCTTTCCATCCAGTGTACATGTATAGTATCTTCGTAACCTGATAGATTAGGTAGGATCGCTCAGCACATCTCTGATCTTGGATGTATTGCTCACAAACAGCAGATTCCTTACGCATGTTTCTTTGGAAGTAAATTCCATTGCGTTTAGTTATTTGCTTCTGTGACTGCTGCTATTTTTTTTCTCTTCTCGATGAGAGTGTTCTGGGACTGCTTTCCTAGCTAAACTTATGCTGACATTCTGTTTGAATTTAAAATGCTATCGTTAAAATGATTTTGTGTTAATGCAAACACTATTGTCATTTTGTTGTAACTTTTATTTGTAGGGTTCAGCTGTTCGGATGGACCATGAGACATCCAGTGTTATGAGTTCTAACAGTACCTATTCTGTTCCTCGAAGACTGACAAGTCACTTGGGTACCAAGGTAATCAAAGATTAATACAGGCTGCTAACACTACATTTAACTAATAAAATACCTACGTTATTTTATATAACAGGTATTTAATATTTACAAAGAGATTATTTTGTTAAAATTCCACACAATATGTGTGTGATATTTTACATTTTTTTGTTTTAGTCAAGTTTTTAAAAATCTTGGCTACAGCATTGATTGAATTAAGAGCTTTGAGAAGGAATGCTATTAAAATCCTAAAGTTTTCATACAAAATATGGAAGAATGCTAAACTGAGATTGAAATTCCAAGTTTTGTAACACAAGAACTTGAAGATTGTTGTAGTAACATATGAAACTCAAGTAATGAACCTCAGCTGTGTATTCCTTCTTGATGGACATGAATCTTTAATCCTCTATTGATCTTGAGCTCTAATGGTATCAGTAATAACATCTGAGCATATATTGTCTGACTTGTGTAGCTAAAGACAATACAGACATAATGCTGAGTAGGGTAAAAATCACTCGCCTCCTCCCCCATTTCCTCCCTTCTGGAATGTAAATCTCCACCACAAGACTTAACTTCGCCTTGGCACTCTGGTTAGAGCTAACCAGGATTTAAACCAGAATCTGAGGGATCACAAGTTTTTCACATTTTTTCAACCAGGATTATGGTCATCAGCATTATCTTTGCATTGGCACTCAGAGTAATTCTATGTTGTCCAAAATTGGCTTGCTTGTCCTAATAATTAAATGAAACTGTGTATCAGCTGCATTTTATTGCAAAATTTTACAGCAATTTACTCAAATACGTTTTGTGTTGGACATTCTAAAAAGATGTTTCTCTAATATTCCCATCCACTATTCCTCTTAGGAAAGCAGAGAGATAACTTAATAAAGTTTTGCATTCAGGGTGAGCATTGGAGCAGGACTATGAACCATAGAATTATTGTTCACTGTTTAATTATCCGTGGACCATTAAGGCATGAATAATATAACATCTAAGTCTCAACAGAAGACTTATCTTTTTCCCTGATTTGTTAGTTTTGCATGTTCAGGGAGTTTTTTTGTTTTTTAATGGGAAGGAGCAGACAAACATTAGATTCCCCCCACTGTCTGAAGCACAGGATGGGATGATATGCAGTAGCTTTAAAAAGGGAGACTTTCATGGAGAAAGTCTGCCACTGGCTTTTGGTCAGATCACTAAAGATACCTCCAGCTTCAGAGGCAGTGTGCAGGATACCAGCTGCAGGACAACCACCACCCTAGGAGAGGTATATATGTTCATCTGCTGCTTAGCTGGAGACAACCAATGGGCTCCTGTGAGACTTTAGTCTGATCAAGCAGGGCTGTTACCTTCTTAAGCAATGTAGTCTATCAAATCAAGTATCTTGGCTCTTACTCTCTGCTACCAATGCTGGAGGATCATGCCTAAGAGCCCCCCTGTTAACTCTATACTAAAAGAGGTTTGAGTTCAGATGTAACGTAGAATCATAGTGTGTTAAGCTAAAACATGGTTTTGGGTTATGACTGAAGCCATGTCTGCCCATAAACTGTGGTTTGTTTGGGGTCAGCAAACCAGATTCTGAAATCAGTTTGTATGGTTATGTGTGAATTCACAGACCATTGAAAAATTGCACTTTGAGCATTTGTTCTGCCTCTGGAAGTTGCTTTGTTGAGGCAGGAGTGAATTTATGAAGCGGAGTCCAAAGCATATAAGAAAAAGCAAGCAACTTTAAGCTTTAATTTGCCTATTGTACGTCTGGAGACTCAAACAGTAGTATTGGTTTTTAACAATGGTTAGGGTAAATCAGCTATTTTCAACCAGTGTGCCACGAATGGTTCATGGTGTGCTGCAGGAGTTTGGGGGAGGGTCATTTGTTAGTAGGGCCATTCGGGGATTGGAGCCCTCCACAAGCAGCCTAGTGTGCCTTGTTAATTGTCAAAAAGCTGATGGTGTGCCTTGACAATTTTAGTGCCTTGTCAGTGTGCCATGAGCTGCTAAAAAGGTAAAAATCGCTGGCGTAAACCATAATTTTACATTATACCTGAGCCCCACCCAAATATAGTTGGAGGTAGGAGAAAATGGGGTAGGTGGGTTTGTTTGTTTTTTGCAGATGGTGATGTTTTCTAAAGGTAGAAGTGCAGAAAGTGGTGTTGTGTGTTTATTTAAAAATTACATTAGAATTATGACTATAAAAGCATACTAGGTAGGTGGTATAGTCTCAGCAGATGAAGGCACTGTTATTATCCTTGCACTCCCCATTAAATAAATAAAAACCAAGCAGGGTTTTTTGCAGATCTTTTTCTGAAATAGTATTTTTCTCAGAGTCCCTAGATTAAATGTGTGGGTTTTTTAGTTTAAAAATGTTTAATGTAGCAGATATATTTATAGGCTTTCCGGCTTGAACTTATTTGGTATTGGATCAGTTCTGTATGTGGCACCTTTAACTTTTAAAATACCAACTTTTTTCCCCTGTCCTGTTGCACAACTCACTTCATGGGAGCTACTTTTGAAATATTTTTGTAGGCTTCAAGGGGTGTTCAGCTATCCAGTGGGTTCTTATTGACATATTGCATGTTTGATTACTTTAGGAAGTCTGTCTGGTAATTTCTTCAGACTTGTAGAAATAGACAATGTTTTATTATGTGACATCAGATTGCCCATTAACAGTTTGAGAACATCACTAAGCTTTTCTGAAAACACATAGTTGTTTTCAGGTGGCTTATTTATAGGGAAGATTGCTGCTTGCACATAATGAGTTCTCCACTAATTTGGGTCATAACATTCTTTATGTAATGCTACACTTTGGAATTTAACAAATTTTGTTTGCTTTAATTTGGTCCATTCAAGGTTGAATTCTTAAAATACACATTTATATCAGCAAAAGTTATAAATGTCCCTGCAAGGATATTTTTTGCTACTCTTTTATTCAAAGCTGATTTGTACAAGATCTGTGAGGCATATTTGCCTTATATAGGTATAGTAGATTATCCCTTATCTGGACATCTGAAATCTGGACTACTGTATTACAAAATCCAGACATTTTTGTCCAAGATTGGTTTTCTGTAGCGCAAGCACTAATATAAAAGGTTTTGTGCTCATTCCCACATACAGTGCAGGTACAAGCTGAAAGTTCTATTCTCTGCTTTGTGGTACAGACATTGCTGAACAATGTCAATGAGGTTAGTAGACACCCATATGAGTAACAGTGAAAAGAGCAAAAGGAACATAATATAATGCAGTTATTCCCAAACCCAGAAAAATCTAAATCTAGACACCTTCCCATCCCAGGCTGTCCAGATAAAGGATAATGACCTGTACAGCAATTCTAGGCCATTCTAAATAAATTTTATATGAACATTTAAGACATGTAGCTTTATGTACTTCGAAAGAAAATTTTGAATCTCAATCTAAAATATCAAGGAGCCTTTAGCCTTAAAAACAATGAAGATCTAGAACACTTCTAACTCCTGTAATTCTTTTGCTGTTATAGATTGACCTAAGTTTAAATACCTAAGGGCCATTATGTTTTGCAATCATTTTAAGTAGTATTAAAATATTCCCAAATGGGTATAAGGCAGCAATTCTTATTTTATATTTCATCTTTTAAATGGTAATTTTGTTTTAAAACCATTTGCTCTACAGGTGGAAATGGTGTATTCATTGTTGTCAATGCTGGGCACTCATGATAAAGATGACATGTCACGAACTTTGCTAGCCATGTCGAGTTCCCAGGACAGCTGCATAGCTATGCGCCAGTCTGGATGTCTTCCCCTTCTCATCCAACTTCTACATGGCAACGATAAAGACTCTGTTTTGTTGGGAAATTCCCGGGGCAGCAAGGAGGCCCGTGCCAGAGCCAGTGCAGCGCTGCATAATATCATTCACTCGCAGCCTGACGATAAGCGAGGCAGGCGAGAAATACGAGTCCTCCATCTTCTAGAGCAAATCCGAGCTTACTGTGAAACATGTTGGGAATGGCAGGAAGCCCACGATCAGGGCATGGACCAAGACAAAAACCCAAGTATGTTGGTTATAATGCTTAAAAATTGTTTAGAGATTTGAAGTATTCTTTAATGCTATGACTTGGAATTTTAGTCGTCTTCATGAGGAAAACATGATAAGCAGCACATGTGAATTATGTGTCCTATATTAATCGATATCTATATATATAAAAATGAACGTGGCCGGGTGTGTTTGTGGGTGTGTTTGTGGGTGTGTTTGTATGTTCTGCATAGGCTCCTCAACGCCTGCACCGATCGGCACGAAACTCGGCATGCACGTACCTTGTGGCCTGGCAACAAACACTGCGGGGGTCAGACCCCCCCTACAGCCCCTGGTTTTTCGGGGAGGGGGGCCAGCGTGTCAAGAACCATAGGGATTGCATTGGAGTACAGGTCTGCTGCCACCCTGTGGTCACAAACTATTCTGCAGGTCATGTGCTAGGATTGCAGTAGCTGAGCTGATACACAGGCAGTGCTCAAAACCGAAAGTGAAACTGCTTCCCAGTCCCTGAGTTGCCCAGCTGCCTGAAAGAGCAGGTTCCAGACAATTCCAGCACCCACTCGGATCTTAGATGGACATATTTCCACAGAGCTAACTGGCCGGCTACTCCCGTTTCTCATACTTCACTGCTATCCCACCACATTACCTGCAGACATTGTTCAGTAAGTGTGACAGTTTCATTTTGCTCTCTCTGTTGATTGTGTACCTGTTTCCTCATTACTTTCACAGTGATAGTGTGCATTTGGGATTCAGGTTCATCAATACTTTCTTATTTCAGGGAGGAGTGTTATATTTCCACCTGGAGCTAACTATTTCATACTGTTTATGGATATTGCCATATTTCCGTGTCTGTTCCACCATCACTCTGGAACGCCTGGAACGCTGTGCGCCACACTTGGTGCACATATTCCTGACGATCTGGACAGACATGCTGTGGGGGGAGGACCCCCCTAATTCATTCCTTCTCCTACTAGAACCTCGGGATACTTTGTCCCCCGGGCAACGCCGGGTCACAACCAGCTAGTAGAAAATAAAAACCAGTATAGAACGTTACCTTATAAAGGCATGAATTCAGCAACCAAATTAGATGTTTCCTGACAGCTCAGAGCATAAGGCAGTAGTGAAGACACTTTAGGAGCCTCAGTGGATTGCAGTGAGGGCATTGCACAGAGTGGGCTCAGTTACATTGAACTCCCTATCACATTCCAAAGTGTACAAATTCTTTGATTGTTAGGATATGGAACAAGGCCTTCTCCTCAGATCTTAATGAATATACAGTTAAAGGCATTCCATCAGATGCACTGAATTCAAGCGATTTATTTCTTAAATATGTGCTAACACCTTGAATTTGGCTTGGAAGTGTGTAGGCAGCCTGTGTGATTGGCTTGATGATAAGCCCTGTTGCTCATTTAGGTTAACAAAGAAGCTATTGAGTTCTGCACATGCTGCAGCATTTGAGCCATCCTAAGCCATCTGAAGGTGTTTGAGTTCAAGCAAATGATGCCACTATAGTAACTTTTCCCACCCATTCAGCATAGGCTTTGAACTGTCTATCCTTAACTGTTGCTTGGCAACAATGGTAGATATAATCTAAGTTTCAGTGAAACTGATTGTGGTTGCTGGGTTCTGTGGCCTTGTGTAGCAGGTTTCCCCTACAGTCATTGCTGGGGACCCCATCAGTTAAATATGACACCTTGATGTGCTGCTTAGTTGCTTGTTGTACTTGATGTATTAAACTATAATTGTATGACTTCTATTGTAAGCAACCCTGAAACTATGGAAATGGTGCAGGATAAAAACCCTTTTCATCATAATTGGCAGCAATGGCCAAAACAGGGCCCTGATCCATTAAACATTTGGGTTCAGTTCTAATCAAAATTCATCAGTATTTTTTAATGTTCTAGTTCAGACACAAACTTTAAAAAACTACTTGGGGCCCAATCCTATTCAGCTTTGCAGCACTGATGCAGGAAGTGGTAAGGGCCCTGAGGTAAGGAATCAAGCTTTGAGTAGGCCTCCTGAATGCCCCCCACTGCAGTATGTAACACCCCATGAGAACAGTTGCATCAGCACTGGGAAATTGGGTAGGAATTGGCCTTTAGTAACTGATTCAAATACAGAGGACCACTGGTACCTGCAGGGCATTTGTTCAGGACACACACCCAAGATACTGAATTCTGTGGATAATGAAATCTACGGAGGGGAAGTCACCGCTGCAAGTACTTTCCTGGGGACCAAGTCTGGCCTTCCAGAGGTCACACACAGTCTTCTGGCTTTCTCAGAAGCTTCCTGGATGGGAACGCACTTCTGGTTTGTGCCAGTGAACCAACTATTTTTACACACAAAACAGGATTTTTGAAAAAAACTTAAAAATATACAGAAGTCATAAAATCGAAAGCTTAGTATCTGATTGTTCAACCTTATGATGAGCCGATTACTTCTTTTTTTGTTGAGCAGATCAGTTCAGGTTCATGGCAAACTGAAGGTTTGGTGCAGCTTTGCTGACGTGGAAAACACACACACATACACAGCCATGTTCAGTTCTCTGGCCAGAAATGACTTTGACTATTGCCTTTTATATGAAGGCTTCAAACAGACCCAGTAAGGAGATTATTCTGCTTTCTTCTGACATAGTGCCAGCTCCAGTTGACCATCAGATCTGCCCTGCAGTGTGTGTTCTAATGAAGCTTTCATTTGATGAAGAACACAGGCATGCAATGAATGAACTTGGTAAGTCTGAAAGGATTACTCTGCAGAAAAATAGTTATTACTTCTCCTCTTTTCCATAGGCTTACTAGAGAAAGTCTTGTCTGTCAAAACTAGAATGCTTTCCTGTCTTTCCCAAGAATTTAATTTGTTCACTTACTATATTTGGCTGTGTGTCTTTCTCAACTGAAATGGAAGGAGATCTATTTCATAAGGGACAAATGCCTATCATGTGAAGTGTCAGAATTTGGAAGTAGTGCACAATTCTTAATATTTATGGAGTCAAAGTGCTCTTTAGCGTTACCAATATAGTTAGGATTTGTATGTGGCATATGTTGTTTATGTGGGATATATTTGTATGTTGTGTTTGCACTGTGGACCTTCTATGATGTTCTCAATATGCTACCATTATGAGCACTGAAATTCAATACAGTTAAAGTAAATAAATCTTTGGTACCTGCACAGCAATAGATTTACAAGAAGGATGTAAAGGATCATAGACTACTTTTTATAAATAATTCACACAATTTATTTTCATCTTTTTTAAAGGTAAATATAATGAACTATGTGATATAGGAAGTATTAACAGTTTAAATGTTTCCTAGAAATATATAGATTCCAGAAGAGTAGTTGCGTTGTTTCAAAGTCTTTTTGCATCTTAACATTTATTTATGGTGATACGAATTTTCTTGGACAAGACCACATCAAGTGATGCCATGGACTTAGGAATCTAATTATTTTCATTCAAGTGATTTGGTGACTAGTACAGATTTTTGTATTCTGAAAATGGAAAACTCGTAAGGATGTGTGATACAGATTGCCTTTGAGGTTGGTGAACATCAAGTTACATCAGTACCTGTACTCTCTTTCTGGTATCATATCCTCTCCTGTATTGGAAAATAGTGGAGATGCGATGAAAAATTCGCAGTTTAACATACATAATTCAAGGCACTGAATTTACCAGAGACATTTATTTAAGAAATTTTTACCCCGCCTTTCCTCTGCCAGGGCAGATGTCCAAGGCAGCTTACAATATTAAAAAAGATAAAAATAAAGTATAACAATTAACATTAAAAACAGTTAAAAACAGTATTAAACAATAAGCAATCAAGATTAAAAACACAACCAATTTAAAAACAATTAAAAAATAAATTGTTGTGTCACAATTTTTTTGTCAGCACCAAAAAGAAGAGGAGATGGCACATGTAGCAGAGAGGATAATAAGCTGCCACACCAAATAATTCCTCTTTCCCTGGGAGTGTCTGCCATTTATGCATTGCTAGAAGAAAAACAGTGATATGATGTTAAACATATACAGGTGGGGCCTTTTTATCCGCAAGGGTTCCATTCCCAGAACCCTCACAGATAAAAAAAAATTTGCAGGTAATTAAACCTGAAGGTTTTGCCCTCCAAGCCCGACAGGAGCACAGTTCCCATCAGATCCGGAGAGCTTTCTGAGCCCCGCTGAGGTTGTGCGTGTTTGCACACAGCCTCGGCAGGGCTCAGAATGGGGGATTTCCTGCCAACCCACTATCCGGACCCAACTGGAGCTGTGCTTCAATCAGGTCCAGAGGATCTTCTGAGGCCTGCACGTTGCCCCATGCAGCCTTGCCAGGTCTCAGAATGGTTGTATTGGCCAAAAAAAAGCTTTGAATGCTTAAGAGTTTCTTGTCTCGAACTCAATAATGCAGCATAGATTGGTAATACTATCTCCTGAGTGCTCTTCGATTTTTAAGACCAGTTCTTTGATATGGATGTTCTGTAATTATTTCCTTGCTTTAACCTTGGCATTTTGTATATTCAGAAAAATTAATGTTTCTAACAAAGACTTCCAACTATTTTTCTAGGGGGGCTGCAAGCCATTGCGGAGCTGCTGCAGGTGGACTGTGAAATGTATGGGCTTACTAATGACCACTATAGTGTCACGCTAAGGCGATATGCTGGAATGGCTTTGACGAATTTAACTTTTGGAGATGTGGCCAATAAGGTAGTTTTCTAGCATGTGATTTCTTGCTTAACACTTTTAAGAGTTTGGAATTTTAGCTTTCCTACATATAGGTTGTAGCCTGAAAATACCTTCCATTTGTGAAAGCTTTGTATGGCAGAGAAGCACTTTTGGATAATCTCCCTTTGCTGTCCTTGGGGAACTCTAGGGAGAAAATTGGGATGTGTGTGTAAGGGAAGAGGGTTTGGGAAACATTTGCCCTTTCCCTTTTGTGCAAGTGGAGCTTCTTTCACAGAAAGGCTTCTGGTGTTGGGTAGCTTTCAGAGTTGACCCTACCTTCAGAGCAAGGACTGTACTACCAAGGCATGAGTCTCTTCCAAAAAAGCAAGGATACTACCCATTGACTTTATTTTTGCTGATGTTAACTGCAGACTGTGATACAGCTGAATATGCATAATCAGCTTCATGAATGCTGTGAAGCAGTAAATGCTATGGTGGTTATAGAAATACACAAGTGGCCTTTATAAAGGTGTGGTTCAATTGGTTTCTGATTTCCTTTGTAAACAAAAATATTCCAATATTATTTTTGGCAAATATAAATATAGTGTAAGCTATTAAAAATATGTTTTAGTTGACAAGCAATACATTGTTTCAGAGTTTATGTATTAATGTACCAATTTAAAATACAAACATTTAATTCTACCTTAAATTTTTGACCTGCTTCTTAAGTTTTAAAAGCATTTATAATTTCTGCTTCATCATATTAACATTTATTACTTTTTTGATGTTACAAGAATCATAAAACAGTGCAGAAAGTTTTCTGTTGATGCTGTTTTATTGATGCAGTGTTCTTTCTTATTCTTATTAATCTGCTGCTCCTTGATTGGTAGTGGTTTTATGTGTGTGTTTGTTATTCTCTCACACACACACCACTTTTCAACAAAAAGTTAACAAAGCAATTTATAGAGAAAATCAAATAACTAAACAGCTCCTTGTCCTAAATGGGTTCACAACCGGAAAAGATTCAGAAGAAACAGCAAAAACTAATAGAAAAAATTGTGCTTGAGTGAAGGATAAGTTACCCTGTTCCTGCTAAATAAGACAAGCACGACTTGAAAACACTGCCTCTTTGCCCACTTAACATGGGACTAGTAGCATTTTATGTGTAATGTTATTGTTTTAAATACTACAAAGCATGCTGCTTAATCATTTTGTTTCACGGAACAAAATATCTCTCTCTCTCTCTGTCCAGGCAACATTATGTTCTATGAAGGGATGCATGAGAGCTCTTGTGGCGCAATTAAAATCAGAAAGTGAAGATTTGCAGCAGGTAAAATATTTATTAGGGGAACAGTTCTACTATGTTTTCCTATTTACTGCCACTCTTTAGGCTTTTTTCTCTTCGTTTAATGTTCACGGACACATTTTTCTTGCAGTTTCCCCATTTTATTTTCTCAATATTCTCTAATTTCTTGCAGAAGCCTTAGAATCGCCTGAAGTTAGCTTCATATCCACTAACATGGTGTTTTCTAAATCACATTCTAATGGAATTGCATATAGTGTTTAGCCTTTAATCAAAGAACTTGTTTGGGGAAATTTTACAGAATTAGAAACTTAGAAGAATCACAGAAATCATGTTAAGGATGTGCCCAGTTTCATTTGTTATTCTTATCTAGTGCAAGTATATCAGGAATTGTTGTGTTAAAGTGTAGATGGATTCAGCTTTGGTTGCATGGTGTTGTCAAAGCCGGAAGTGCAAGCCTATTGTTATAGGGGAAAATGTGATATTTTTTCACTGTCCCTATAAATAAAACTAGAAGACTTCCAAGTTTGACAACAGCTTACAAAGAGCACAGTAAAGTTTTTTTTGTAGTGCAGATGCAGCAGAACTGAGACAGCATCAAACAGCATTCCAGGTCACTCTACCCCTGGATGGATAGCTTGCTGGCTGAGCAAACAAAATATGAAAGTCTTTAATATGCCATTTTAAAATTTTATTTGACAATATTTGTATTGTCTTATCAGTAAACAATAATTTTCTTATCAGTGAGTCTTTCTCAGCACAGGAAGTCTATGGATGACAAACTACCCGATTTGGGGTAGATTCCATCTTCTGATGAATAAAGTCTTTCTGCCAAAGTATCCAGCCAAAGGTGCATGTATTTTTTATTTCACTTTTATAGGTCATTGCAAGTGTATTGAGGAATTTGTCTTGGCGAGCAGATGTAAACAGTAAGAAGACATTACGCGAGGTTGGAAGTGTAAAAGCATTGATGGAATGTGCTTTGGAAGTTAAAAAGGTACTATCTGCAAATAAATATTTTATAGTATTTTAAGTTTCCGAAATTGCTTTCTCTGTTCAAAAACGATATCCTACCAGTAACAGGCTAAAATGCATTATAATTTAGAATTGGCAGTAGACAAAGAAGCTGTTATAAGACAACTAGCAAATTAAAAATAGGTTTATGAGCATAATCCTTATCCCATTGAAATCAAGTTTCAAAACTCCAGTGATTTAAATGGGATGCACCCTAAAATTCTGATTCAATGTTTTTGTACTGTCATTGCAGGAATCCACCCTAAAAAGCGTATTGAGTGCCTTATGGAATTTATCTGCACATTGCACTGAAAATAAAGCTGATATATGTGCTGTGGATGGTGCTCTTGCCTTTTTAGTTGGCACACTGACTTACCGGAGCCAAACAAATACTTTAGCCATCATTGAAAGTGGGGGAGGAATACTGCGTAATGTCTCTAGCTTGATTGCTACAAATGAGGACCACAGGTAAGTGCGCTATCAAGTTACATATGCAGTGAGCTTTGTTTTTGTAAATCGCTGCTTCAGCAGGCATTACCTTCTAGAAAAATTAACCCAGAAATTATTTGGAATTAGGCAGATAATATGATCAAGGTTATGGTTAACATTATTGTACGCTAAATTATTTATGTTGCCGTTTTTAAAAAAAAACACCCCACTGCTCTCAAGTTGTTGCAGGTTGAGAATTATCTGTAGTTGATAAAACAGCACTTTCAAAAGTGCATATTTGTGTTGAGCTACTAACACCTTCATTTCAGTTGGTTTTCAGATGAATTAATTTTGAATAAAACAGTTCTTATGCAGCAGACCCACAAACTCTGCAGCTGCAAGAAAGCTGTCCCTAGAAGTCAAGGAACCTTTGATTGGAGTAAGGAGCTGCTGTCCAAAGAAAAAATTAGCAACGCTTATGGGCCCATAGAGCTTTGTGCACAAAAATAGTCATCTTTGAGTCTTTGCATATTCTGAAGAATGCTGTTATCAGCAAGAAATGGTTGTGATAGATTCTGGGTTTTTTCATCCTGTTAAAATGATGTTTTTTATGTTCACTAAATTCTAGGCAAATTCTGAGAGAGAACAGCTGCTTGCAAACCCTGCTACATCACTTGAAATCTCATAGTTTGACAATAGTCAGTAATGCATGTGGAACCCTATGGAATCTCTCTGCACGGAATGCAAAGGACCAGGAAGCATTATGGGACATGGGAGCAGTTAGCATGCTCAAAAATCTCATACATTCAAAGCACAAGATGATAGCCATGGGCAGTGCTGCAGCTCTAAGGAACCTAATGGCTAATAGACCTGCAAAATATAAAGATGCCAACATCATGTCTCCAGGTTCAAGTTTACCATCTCTTCATGTTCGAAAACAAAAAGCACTGGAAGCAGAGTTAGATGCCCAACATCTGTCTGAGACATTTGACAATATTGATAATCTAAGCCCCAAAACATCTCACCGTAATAAGCAAAGACATAAACAGAATCTATACAGCGAATATGTTTTGGATCCAAATCGACATGAAGATGGAGTTTGTAGGTCAGAGAACTTTAATACTGGAAACATAACTGTGCTGTCACCATATTTAAACACTACAATGTTACCTGGCTCCTCTTCTTCAAGCAGAGGAAATGCAGATGGTTCTCGTTCAGAAAAGGACAGGAGCTTGGACAGAGAGCGTGCCATTGGATTAAGCAGCTATCAGTCAGCAACAGAGAACTCTGGGAACTCTTCTAAACGAATAGGAATGCAGATCTCTACTACAGCAGCCCAGATTTCCAAAGTAATGGAAGAAGTATCAAATATGCATATTCCACAAGAAGAGAGAAGCAGTGGATCTGTTGCTGAAATGCACTGTTTGTCAGAAGACAGGAATGCCTTAAGGAGAACATCAGCTGCCCATTCTCACACAAATACTTACAGCTTTCCTAAATCTGAGAACAGGACCTGTCCTGTGCCTTATGCAAAAGTGGAGTATAAGAGAGCTTCTAACGATAGCTTAAACAGTGTTAGCAGTAGTGATGGCTATGGCAAAAGAGGACAAATGAAACCTATTGAGTCATATTCTGAAGATGATGAAAGTAAATTTTGCAGTTATGGACAGTACCCTGCTGATTTAGCTCATAAAATACATAGTGCTAATCATATGGATGACAATGATGGAGAATTAGATACGCCAATAAACTATAGCCTAAAATATTCTGATGAGCAGTTGAATTCTGGAAGGCAAAGCCCATCACAGAATGAAAGATGGGCAAGACCCAAACATGTAATAGAAGAAGAAATGAAGCAGAATGAACAGAGACAGTCCAGAAGTCAAAGTGGAGCCTACCCTGTATACACTGAAAGTGGCAATGATAAACACATGAGCTACCCAACCTTTGGACAATCAGAGTGTGTTTCTCCTTTCAGATCAAGAGAGTCTAACAGTTCAGAACAAAACAGAGTAGGCTGCAGTCATGGAATAAATCCAAAAGTAAGTCAGTCCTTATGCCAGGTTGATTATGAGGATGATAAGCCAACCAACTATAGTGAGCGTTACTCTGAAGAGGAGCAGCATGAGGAAGAAGACCACCCAACTAATTATAGCATAAAATACAATGAAGAAGAACACCATGTAGATCAGCCTATTGATTATAGTCTCAAATACTCAACAGATGTTCCTCCCTCAGCACAGAAGCCATCTTTTTCTTTTTCAAAAAGTCCTTCAGTTCAGAGCACTAAAACAGAGCACATTTCATCAAGTAGCAGGAATACATCAGCCTCAGCTGGCTCAAAGAGACATAACCAGCTTCATCCAAATTCTGCTCAGAATAGAGCAGCTCACTCTCAGAAGCCTGCCTCCTGCAAAGCACCTTCCATCAATCAGGAAACGATGCAAACCTATTGTGTGGAAGATACACCAATATGCTTTTCAAGATGTAGCTCTCTGTCATCTTTGTCATCGGCTGAAGATGAAACAGGACGAGATCAAGCCACACATGTAACAGATACTGATAACTCTCTGAAGATAGTAGGAATGAAAGAAAATAGTGGGAATCTGTCTGGAGCAGGCACAGCCAGTGAAACTTCATCAGCCTCACAGCACATTAGAACAAAATCAAATAGACTTCAGGCTTCTGGTCTCTCTCCTTCCGATTCAGCTAGACATAAAGCTGTTGAGTTTTCTTCAGGTGCCAAATCTCCTTCAAAAAGTGGTGCTCAAACTCCCAAGAGCCCACCAGAACACTATGTGCAGGAGACTCCACTCATGTTTAGTAGGTGTACCTCTGTAAGTTCCTTGGACAGTTTTGAGAGCCGTTCAATTGCTAGTTCTGTTCAGAGTGAGCCATGCAGTGGGATGGTGAGTGGTATCATAAGCCCAAGTGACCTCCCAGATAGCCCTGGGCAAACAATGCCACCAAGCAGAAGTAAAACCCCACCCCCAGCACAAAACACACAAGTAAAGAGAGAAGTAAGCAAAACGAAAGCACTAAATTCTGAAAAGAGAGAATCTGGGCCAAGACAAACAGCTGTAAATACAGCTGTTCAAAGGGTGCAGGTATTGCAAGATGCAGATACTTTGTTACATTTTGCTACAGAAAGTACACCAGATGGTTTTTCTTGTTCCTCAAGCCTAAGTGCTTTGAGTCTTGATGAACCTTTTATACAGAAAGATGTAGAGCTAAGAATTATGCCCCCTGTACATGAAAATGACCATGGGAATGAAGCCGAACCTGAACAGCCGAATGACACAAAAAATAATCAAGAGAAAGAAGCAGAAAAGCCCACAGAAACTGAAAAAGATATACTCGATGATTCAGATGATGATGATATCGTAATATTGGAAGAATGTATTATTTCTGCTATGCCAACAAAATCTTCACGTAAAGCCAAAAAGCCTTCTCAGATAACTGCTTCAAAAATACCTCCACCTGTCACAAGGAAACCAAGCCAGCTGCCTGTATATAAACTTCTTCCTTCTCAAAGCAGATTAAATTCTCAAAAGCATGTTAGTTTTACACCTGGAGATGATATGCCGCGTGTGTATTGTGTTGAGGGAACACCAATAAATTTTTCAACTGCTACATCTTTGAGCGACCTCACAATAGAATCTCCACCAAATGAATTGGCCAACACAGAATCTGGCACAGGGATGGAATCAGCTGAGTTGGAAAAGAGAGATACCATTCCCACAGAAGGTAGAAGTACTGATGATGCTCAGAGGGGAAAAGGTTCAACTGGGACTACCATTGGGTTGGACGATGACAAAACAGAAGAAGGTGATGATATTCTTGCAGAGTGTATTAATTCCGCAATGCCAAAAGGGAAAAGCCACAAACCTTTCAGAGTGAAGAAGATAATGGATCAAATCCAGCATGCATCTACATCCCCGTCCATAAGTACTAAAAATCAACTAGAAGCTGACAAAAAGAAACCAACATCACCAGTAAAGCCCATGCCCCAAAGTAATGAGTACAGAGCACGTTTGCGAAAAACCACAGAGCCAAAAAGTAATTTTAGCAATGAAAGGACCTATATGGACAACAAAGATACAAAGAAACAAAACCTTAAAAATAACTCAAGGGACTTCAATGATAAACTTCCCAATAACGAAGATCGTATAAGAGGAAGCTTTGCATTTGATTCTCCTCACCATTACACCCCAATTGAGGGAACTCCATATTGCTTTTCACGAAATGACTCCTTGAGTTCTTTAGACTTTGATGATGATGTGGATCTTTCAAGGGAAAAGGCAGAATTGAGAAAAGGGAAAGAAGGTGAAAGTAAATCCAGTACTAATACAGAACAGCTTTCCAATCAGCAGTCAACCAGTAGAACACAAGCTTGCCAAAAACCCATAGGAAGAAATCCACCCAAAACTGTGATACAGAAACAAACTCCTTTCTCTCAATCAACCAAAGATATTGCAGATCGAGGTGCAGCTACAGATGAAAAAATGCAAAATTTTGCAATAGAAAATACCCCTGTTTGTTTCTCTCGTAATTCATCTCTGAGTTCTCTTAGTGATATTGATCAAGAAAACAACAACAAAGAAAGTGAACCCACTGAACAAATAGAACAATCGGATGCACAGATAGAATCCAGTAGACCACAAGTTTCTGGCTATGCTCCTAAATCATTTCATGTTGAAGATACTCCTGTATGTTTTTCAAGAAACAGTTCCCTCAGTTCTCTTAGCATTGACTCAGAAGATGATCTTTTACAAGAATGTATTAGTTCTGCTATGCCTAAAAAGAAAAAGCCTTCAAGAGCAAAAGGAGACAGTGAAAAAAGTAGCTCTAGAAGCATGGGAGGCATTTTGGCAGAAGACCTGACATTAGATTTGAAGGATATACAAAGACCTGATTCAGAGCATGGTTTCTCACCAGATTCAGAGAACTTTGACTGGAAAGCTATTCAAGAAGGTGCAAATTCTATAGTTAGCAGCTTGCATCAAGCTGCTGCTGCAGCATGCCTTTCTCGGCAAGCATCATCAGATTCTGATTCAATACTCTCATTAAAATCTGGAATTTCCTTAGGATCACCCTTTCATCTTACACCAGACCAAGAAGAAAAACCTTTTACTAGCAATAAAGGTCCAAGAATAATTAAACCAGGAGAGAAGAGTACACTGGAAACAAAGAAAGTAGAATCTGAAAATAAAGGTGTCAAAGGAGGAAAGAAAGTATATAAAAGTATGATTACAGGTAAAGCTCGTTCTAATTCTGAACTTACAAGTCACTTAAAACAGCCCCTGCAAACCAATATGCCCGCAATCTCCCGAGGCAGAACAATGATTCATATTCCTGGAGTTCGGAATAGCTCTTCAAGTACAAGTCCTGTTTCTAAAAAAGGGCCACAACTGAAGAGTACAGCCTCCAAAAGTCCAAATGAAAGTCAGAGTTCTACATGTTCCCCCAGAGTAAACAAACCATCTGTGAAACCTGAGCCAAGCCCTATATCCAGACAGTCATCTCAGCCTGGTGGATCAAGTAAAGGACCTTCTAGGTCAGGATCTAGAGATTCTACACCTTCTAGACCACAACAGCAACCTTTAACCAGACCTCTACAATCTCCTGGCCGAAATTCAATTTCACCAGGCAGAAATGGCATAAGTCCTCCTAATAAATTATCTCAACTGCCAAGAACATCATCTCCAAGTACAGCTTCTACTAAGTCTTCAGGTTCAGGACGAATGGCTTACACATCGCCAGGGAGACAGATGAGCCAGCATAGTATGTCAAAACAAACAGGGCTACCCAAAAGTTCCAGTGGTATTCCTCGGAGTGAGTCTGCTTCAAAAGGATTAAACCAAACTTCTGGCATCAGTGGATCAAACAAAAAGGCTGACTTATCTAGAATGTCATCAGCCAGATCCAGTGGGAGTGAATCGGATAGATCAGAGAGACCTGTTTTAGTACGCCAATCAACTTTTATTAAAGAAACCCCTAGTCCTACCCTAAGAAGGAAATTAGAAGAGTCTGCTTCATTTGAATCTTTGTCTCCATCTAGACCAGATTCTCCTACCCAATCCCAAACACAGACCCCAGTTTTAAGTCCTTCACTTCCTGATATGTCTCTGTCTACTCATTCAACAATCCAAACAAGTGGTTGGAGAAAATTACCTCCTAACCTGAGCCCCTCTTTAGAATACAATGATGGAAGACCAACAAAGCGTCATGACATAGCTCGGTCCCATTCTGAGAGTCCTTCTAGGCTGCCAATTAACAGATCAGGGACCTGGAAGCGTGAGCACAGTAAACATTCCTCATCACTTCCTCGTGTAAGTACTTGGCGAAGAACTGGAAGCTCTTCCTCAATTCTTTCAGCTTCTTCGGAGTCTAGTGAAAAGGCAAAAAGTGAGGATGAAAAGCAGCACGTAAGTTCTTTTTCTGGACTCAAGCAAGCTAAAGAGAGTCAAGCACCAACAAAAGGTACTTGGAGAAAGATAAAGGAAAACGAAATTCCTCAGATAATGACTAGTCCTCCTCAGAATACCTCATCAGGTGCTACCAATGGTGCCGATACAAAAACTTTAATTTACCAGATGGCACCTGCTGTCTCCAAGACAGAGGATGTGTGGGTGAGGATTGAGGACTGCCCTATCAATAATCCTAGATCTGGAAAATCACCCACCGGAAACACTCCTCCCATTATTGACAGTGTTTCAGAGAAAGGGAATGTGAATAGTAAAGATTCTAAAGATCTTTATGGAAAACAAAATGCAGGGAATGGAAATGTCCCTGTTCGCACCATTGGTTTAGAAACCTGCCTGAATTCATTTGTTCAGATGGATAGTCCTGACAAGAAGGGAACTGAAGCAAAGCCTGTACTAAGCAACCCTGTCCCTGCCCCAGAGGCCAGTGAAAGCACTGTTAATGAACGTACACCGTTCAGTTCCAGCAGCTCAAGCAAGCACAGTTCGCCCAGTGGTGCTGTTGCAGCAAGAGTGACTCCCTTCAACTATAATCCAAGCCCCAGGAAAAGCAGTGCAGACGGTAGTTCTACACGACCATCGCAGATACCAACACCAGTAAACAGCACAAAAAAACGAGATTCAAAGACTGAAAGTACAGACTCAAGTGGTGCTCAGAGTCCTAAGCGCCATTCGGGATCTTACCTGGTGACTTCTGTTTAATGAAAAAATCTGATGTATTATGATAAATGTGGAACTTCTTAATGAAACTAAACGATTGGGTTGGTTTTTTTGTGTCTTGTAAATAAGTTTGATTCTTGTAGAGGGTCCTTGTTCTGGAAGCCATATTTGATATTCTTTGTCCTCACTGCTAATATTTTGAGGGATTCCCGATTGATAGTTTAGCAATAAAATTGCTAAAGTAATTATATTTGTACAGTATGTTTTACATATATTTAACATCCCATACCTTTAATTGTTCTTGCAAGGGGGAGGGTATTCAGGAAAGATGAACAACAGAGATTAAAAACAAAATTGTATGGTTATATCATTCATTTCTAGATTTGCAAAATAACTACATCAGGGAAAAATTGGTATTTATGCAAAAAAAAAAACCACCTCCATTTAGTATTTGTGAAGCCACCTAATCTTATAATTAATCATGTGGCTGTGAAATTCACAGTAATATGGTTTCTGCTGAACAAGCCTGTTTTTTGCATGGTTAGAACTAATGGTTCATTTTCTGAAATAATGATTAACATTTCTGTGGTCACATAATGTGCATAGATAGTTACGGTGTAATGATCTACCCTTTTGTTTTTGTGCTCTGCGAAAAAGGAGAGAAATCTGTGTACGTGTAAACCTTGAATAAAATTATTTTACAAGAACTAGATTTTATCCGATGGTAGGTAGGATTTTTTTGCTATGCTGTAACTTGTTGTATATTCTGGTATTTGAGGTGAAATGGCTGCTCTTTTATTGAGACATGGGTGAGGTCTCAACAGAACTAAATGAACATTTCAGAATAAATTATTGCTGTATGTAAATTTTGTTGTGTGTTACTTTGCAGTACTTAAATCAATATTTAATTTTGGTATTTCTGAGAAATTCTCTTCATATGATGTAAATGCACTTGCTCTAAAGGCTCATTGGAGACAATCTATATTCCATTGAAATCTCTGGAAGTGTTTGCATGGATGGTAATGGATTTGGATTGTACCCATGGCCTGTTACAGTCACACACTGGTTCTCTTCCAGCTAGCTGTTAATATACAAAGGTAACAGCTGCAGCATTCCAAGAGAGCACTGGAGTTTGCAGTTGAGACTAAAGTTGGTTCCAGGTACAGAGGCTAAAATAAGTACTTCCATAGATGCATACTTTTCCTATTGCACAGCCTAGAACGCTATTCTGTGTACAAATGCTTTTTTTACAATTTTAGAGAAACTTAAAAGAAGATATGAAATTGAAAGTTTATTACAAATGTATGCTCATTTATCTTTTTTCACTTCAGTAATAAATTAGGGACTAAAATGCTAATGTAAGTGTCTTAGTAGAAAATAAGATTTGTACATTAAACTGTTCTGGATAAACCAACTTTGTATTCATATATGCTTTGACTTAAGAGACCTTCATTAGACTGTTTACAACAGAAGTACTCTGATAAACAAGTGCCTCTATGCTAATATAGTAACATGCGTGTGCACATGGTTAATTAAAACAGTACTAAGCAAGTCAAGTGTGTGCCTCAGACTGGCTTTCATTATTACAATCATACATGTTATCGTTTTGTAGTAGGGTTCAGAATGTGCTTATAAATGTATGGATATGCCAGCTTAATGGACAATACAAGATAGTGCTTCTTGCTGTATGGCTCATTGGTGCACAGCAAGTACTCTGTTTTTTTCAGACTAGTTAATGTCTGAGCCTAATATAGTGTTCAATAAATGACAACATACAAATTCAAACAATTCAATATTACTGGCTTTTTCTTGATGTCCTCTTTCCCCATCCCATAATGCATATAGGTGGATTGAGTCCAATAGTGCTTTGGAAATACCACATGCAAAAAGAGCCAATTACTTGATGCATAATAATATTGCTACTTAATCATGTTAAAACAATAAATATAAGTTGAGAAACTAATGTGCTAGGTATCTCATTAAAAGTATTGTGTAAGAAAATACAAAATTTCCTATTTCTAGTTCTCCATTAAAAAGATTATCCATACTACTTATACTTTTTAACTTGGCATATGTAATTGCATACCATATTGGTAGAATATCTTATGTGGACATGAGCCCTACTTACCTAATATGCAGTCTGCAACTTTGTGACACATTATGTACTGTATGTTTCAATGTACTTTATGTACAGCATCTAATATAGTGATAAACACAGTCAGTATCTGTTTATCAGTATGGATTTGCTTCCATTTCTCTAGCATCTCCTATTGCCAAAAGAATATAGGGAGTTCATCTGGGTGAAAGCCCCCACCCCCACCCCAATGAGGATTGCAAGAATCCTCTGCTATTGACTGCCAACCTTTAATGTCAACTTGACTTACTGATGTTGATAAATTTGTGCTTGCTGATTACTGCTATTTTTTACTTCTATTAAATTAACTACTAGTTCATAGGAATTATGTACCGCATGGTAAGAGGAAAAACCAAGATAAGAAATTGGAAAGAACTCTAAAAATAAGTCCACTGACTCTTAAGTTTCCTGCTTCCTCCCTTGCTCTTTTGCTGAGAGAATTATATTAATTTCTAAACTTTCTGATTGTGGTTCAATATACAAGCTGAAAGATTCACTTTTGTGTGTAATTTCATTCTGACATTGAAATAAACTAATTTGATATTTCATTTGATGTAAAAACATAACCCATTAAAAACAAATGTTGAAACTGTAATGTTTACTTCTTGAACAATGAGCTTGCCTTTTTTAGTTTCAGTGTGTGGCATATAGACATGTTTGTTTTAAGACTGTGACCACAACTGTATTTTTAAACTATTATCGCCCATACCCCTCCTTTTTAGAGGATTCATTGAATTGTGATTTAATTGTCTTTAATGAAATAATTTATTGTTCCAAAATATGTACTTTATCTTCTATAATACATTTTCTCAAAGTTGTAAACTATCCATTTCAGTTCATTATGTACTGATAATGTAAAAACGAAATGTTCTGAAACATTTTTTATATCTCTGATAAACCAACCATGACTTCAGAGACCTGAGGTGGCTTGTTTTCAAAGTAATATCTCTGACAATTAACATGTTTGAGAAGCTTAACTTGAGTTTCTTTGTATATTTTTAATGTGTGGAAACAAAAAAAAATTAAAATTTGGAACTTTGTGTTTAACATAGTGGGATGACTTCAGCACTAAAGAGAATTCAGAGTTCTGTGTGCCTCAGTGTTGCCATTGGATCTTGTAAATTAAATTCTTTTGGAGTGACCATGATCAATTCAAAAATCATTGTGTTATATCTAAATATGCAGCTAACTGCCACAAAAAAATCAGCAGGCACCATTGATAGCAAAACATGCATCAGCAACAGTGCCAAGTATATCTCCCTCCCACAGTACGTGGCCCTCATTGTGTATTTTGCACCCTTAGTAGGCTGAAAAAATCAGTTTTATGAATGAATACATTTTATCTGGATCTTTTTTTGAAATCAACATATGATTTAGAATAAAGGAAATGACAATTACAAAGAATGAATGCCATGCTTAAACTGAGAAATAATATATAATGAATAAAATTACATTTCTGTAATAGACTTGACACTAGCCATGGAGAAAAGAACAGCAAATATAATGCCTTCTATGTAACCCCCTATGGGGTTTATCTTCAAAGGTGCATCTTAGTATGAGCTCAAATCAAATGAGAAGGAGCTACGTAACAGGGATGCTAATGCTATTAAGGCCCTAGGTCTGACTACTGCCCCCCTAATTCCCATTGGAGGGTTCACACACCAGAGGGCCTACTCTGCATATCTTTGAATGGATTGCAATGCATGGGAGCAGTCAGTCCTGAAGTTACCCTGGTCCCAAGCTGTGAATGGCTTTAGAAGTTAAAACCAGCAATTTGAATTGGGCCTGGCATTCAACCAAGTAGCCAGTACGGATGCTGGAGTAGTGGGCCAACAGAATGAAACCACCAACCTCCAGTAACGGCGTGGGCCACAGCTTAACACACCAAGTGCTGTTTCCAGGTAGTCTTCAGACCCATGTAGAGCATGTTACAATAACAGGAGATGTCACCAAGGCATGGATAACTATGATTGATCCAACCAACTCATGTATGGCCGCAGCTAGTGTAGCAGCCAAAGCTGACAAAAGCCCTCTGCCCACAACCACCCATGGTGATTCAAGAGCATCTATGAGTCCAAGAGGACTCCCAAACTGTGCACCTTTTCCTGAAGACCAAGTGCAGCCCCGTTCAAAACAGCACAATAGTCCTGCATGTGTGTCATTAATTTCTAAATCAAGAGAACTTCTGTCTGGTTTTAATTTCAGTCTGTTCGCCCACATCCAGTTCCCTATTGTATCCTGGCAGTGCTCCGAAATCTTGACAGCCTCCCCAGTATTGGGTGGAAAGGAGAGGTGGACCTAGGTATCATCATCCTACTGATGGCACCCCACTCCAAATCCTTATATCACCTATCCTAATAGTTTCATGTATAAGTTAAATAGCATGGAGGATAAAATAGGCCCCTATTGCACCACGCATGCCAGTGGCCAAGGTGTTGAAGTGGCATCTCCCAGCACCATCTTCTGGAACCTGTTGGCCAAAAAGAAGCTGGACCACTGCAAAACAGTGCCTCCAAACCATAACCCTGCCAACTGCCCCAGAATACCCTAGTAAATAGTGTCAAAAGTCACTGAGAGATCCAGCAGGTTCAACAGGAATGCACTCCCCCTGTTTAGCCCCCCCCCCCACAAGCAGATCACCAAGGCAGTCTCCATATCAAATCTTGGCTTGAAGACAGATTGAAAGGGATCCAGATAATCTGTTTCCTCTAGGACCCTCTGGAGCCTCTGGATGCTAGCACTCACTTGATTATCTGGCCAAGAAAAGGGAGCTTTGAAACTGGCTGGAAATTGTCCAAACCAGAGAACTCCAAGGAGGACCTTTTTCAGGAGGGGGTACACCACCGCAGTTTTAAAGGTTCTTAGCAACACAAAGCAAAGAATCCCCAGGCAGGTCTTATAAGGCAAGAGTCAAGCAGGCAGATGGGCAGGCTCACACTCCAAAGGATCCTGTCCACATTCTCAGAATCTATAACAGGACCAACAGATGCAAGGTGAGGGGGCATCCTTAGACATGATCAATGCAGAGTCAAAAGCTACGGATGTCAGCAATGTTATGCATGAAGTGCTTAGCAAATATGTCACAGCAAGTAACTGTACAATCCTCTTACAACCCTGAAGGGGCCAGATTGAGCAGGCTCCATACCACGTGGAAAAGCTCAGATGGACTGTTCTCTGCAGACAATGGTGGCAGGGAAATAAGACCACTATCATCACGGCCATGAAGTAGGCACCAACAGAATCCCTGTCCTGTCTTGTCTGCCAAGCATGATGTGGTAACTGCCTACATTTATACTTCCTAAAGTGCATTTTCCTTTCAAAGCACTCCAGTTCATCCAACCCTACGTGCAACCCATCTCTGGTGGTTTTTCCAATCATTTTATAGTGAGCTACCACCTGTGTTAGGGATGTGGCGGCGCAGCAGGTTAAACTACTGAGTTGCGAGCTTGCTGACCGGAAGGTTGGCAGTTCGAGACCATGCAATGGAGTGAGCTCCCATTGGTTGTCCCAGCTCCTGCCAACCTAGCAGTTTGAAAGCACATAAAAATGCTAGTACATAAATAGGTACCACTTTGGTGGGAAGGTAACAGTGTTCCAAGCGCCTTGGCGTATAGTCACGCCGGCCACATGACCACAGAAGCTTGTCCAAGGCAAACACCGGCTCTTCAGAGAAACGGAGATGAGCACCACCCCTACAGTTGGTCACGACTAGACCATTTGGTCATGGGGAAAACTTTACCACCTGTGTTGCTTGTTTCAACTGATCCAATGTCCTTCCTACTAGTTCCTCTTCCGCCATGTTCTCTTGGCTTACACTATGTTGTAGCACTGTCATGTATTATCAGCATATCCTCCGCCTGCTTATAATCAAATCGAAAAGTGAAAAAAGCCCTGCCCCTGTCTCTCTGGTAGGCATCAGCACACATACAATATCACGGCCTCTGCCTGAATATTTCGGGCCTGCAGTGTAGGCAGGCAGGCAGGCATCTCCCTCCTCCCACTTCCACCCTTCTCCTACAACGCGTGTGTTCCGAATGATGTGTGGAGCGCTGGGCAGGACTAATTTAAGGCTGCCCAAGTCTCTGGGCAGCCAGCCGGCTAATCAGTGTGCCAGAGACAAGGAACCATTGGGATTTGGGATACAGCCTCATCCCATTGGCTCTCGCTGCTTCTACCTCAAGCATGCGCAGTGGATGCCTTGCATCGTGACCAACTGTGCATGCTCGAGGAGGTAGCCTGCGCTCTTTTCAGGGGGGCGCAGGGGGGCAGATATTGGTGTGGCACTGCCACACCTCCAAGTTATTGGGATGGCTGCTGGCTCCCGTGCTACCACAAACTCAGCGCTACTGCTAATAGCCCTTTTCTATCGGTCCCTCTTCTAAAACTACCAAAGCTTTCTAGCCAGCTTCTGGCAAAGAATTTCATGCGTGTTGTGTAACATCTCTCTTTCATCTTGCACCTCCTGCCAACCAATTTCATTGGGTGAACTTGAGTTCTAGTATAGAAGGAAGAAAAAAAAGCTTGTGTCCATGCTGTGCATGATTATACAAACTGTCATATTAACTCAAGCCCCCTCCCCAGTAATACAACAGGTTTAAAAACTTTTAAGAGCCAAATCCTTTCCAATTTTCCAGCCCTGATGTAGTTGTCCCAATGGGGTGTGAGCTGCATTTTGTGATGGTGGGGAAGTCATGGAGGTTTCCTCATTGTAAGGAAATATTTGTTCACTTACATCAAGGCTACATTGAGGCTGCATTGGTACCAGAAAATTGGATAGGATTGGACCCTAAGTTTTTAAAACACTCCAAACTCTTGTAGGAAAATTACATCCATCACATGGACACTTAAGTTGTTCTTTTCTGCATCATTTTCAGCTCTATGACACAACTCCTGAGCTGGGGCATGTACGTAGTATTCCAGATGAGGCTGCACCATGGATTAGTACGAAAACATTCCAATGCTTGTGCTTTTACTTTTTATCCCTTTCCAAATAAATCCCTAGCATGGAATTAGTGTTTCAGCAACAGTTTAATAGTTCTTTCTCTGGAAATCTTATTGGACAGAATCCAGTCAAAGTTAAGCAATAAATTCAATAAGAGAGATTTAACTACTGTATATGCTTAAGGGTGCAATCCTAACCAGGAGGTAGGCCAGCACAAAGGAGTGCCACAAGGGAGTGTCACAAATGCATGTAAACCATGTTTGCCCCACTCTCAGTCATGGAGGCTGGCACACAGACATGCACTGTCCTCCCTGACTTTGAGAGTGGTCTAAATGCGCATTACAGTGTGCTTGTGACACTCCTGGGTTAGGATTGCGCCCTAATTCACTGATTGAAATCCATGTCACACTGTGATGTAGGCTAAATTGTGGTGTTATCAAGGAAGCGGCTTGGGAAATAAATACCGTATTTAGTATTGTCAAAGGCAGGCTCGAGGAAGGCAAAACTCTTTTCTACCAGCCCAGATCAGTGCCGGACTAACAACCCTTCCTCTGAGCCTGCCTGGAGTACAAACCAGTCGGGTAGCGTCCTGGATTTAGCCAGCACCCAGTTAATCCCCCAACAGCAATACCAACTGTACTCCCAGATAGGTTCAGCAAGCAAAGTTTTATTTTAAAAGTTAGCAGATTCAAACTTGGTTACAAAACATCAGAGTATATCAGCATAGTAAAAGCAAAACAACAAAACTAAGTACATGCTACACGTACAGACTTTTAACACAGACTTGACTAAATACTTCCCTTAGCTGGATGTTCCCCCTTTGCGCAAAGTCAGCTCAAAAAACTCCAAATAGCATGTCTGAGACAGTCCCCAGCCAGGGGCTGAATAACCCCTCCCGTTCCTTACAGATTCTTATAGAACTCAAGCCAAACACAGGTTTCTTTGATTCTCATTCTGCTTAACATCAGAAGGTCTCATCAGGAGATTTACTGCAGCTGGTTGGCATTTTTAGGGCGGGCCATCTGGTCATCCGGCCTTGGGAGATCTATCCTCCCTTCCCTTTCCCACCATCTCCTGATAACAACCTGACCAAATGTTAACACCTCCTGAACCGATTGTTTTATGACCTGTTTTCTTCCTCCCAGCCTGCCCAGCTCCATCCAAGATGGAGTCAGGCCTGCACATTTCCCTTAGTCCTTCACAAGTATTTGTAAACGTTTCCCTGAAGAAGGCTGGAGGGTGATTTGTCCTGCCCCTTCCAAGGAAAGCTAGCTAAAGCAAAATGAAACAGCTCCCTGATAAGAAAACTTTTAACTGGTTGCAGGTTAGCAGTACAGGCATGCCCCAGTATCCACTGATTCCGTATTCACGGTTTCAGTTATCCACAGATACCATGGATACTAGGATGCCTATTAAAAAAGATAGGAGAACATTAAACAAATCTTTTTTTTTTACCTTGTTGCAGCAAAACTACTGATGTTCCACTATCTTTAAAAAAGTGTCCCTAGTTCCCACAGCTTCAAGATGAGGTCTGGAACAGAAACCCAGCAGATATCAGGGCATGCCTGTACTCAAAAAGAGAGAACACTCCCTTTTAAAGAATAGACTGAGGAGAAAAAGAGCTTCCAACCGAACAGATTAAAGATATATTGTAAAAGAACATATATCTCCTAAATACCCTTTCACCAATGGTTCAATCAAAATGCAGTAAGAAGCATCAATCAACCCTATCACAAATATCAAATATTTGTGTGTGCCTGGTTTGTGATGGATGAATGTTTGCAAAGGGTATGTAGTGCACCAAGACAGAGAGTAAGAAAAGGAGATAATGTTCGGAGAAGGAATTCAAGGGAGACTTGCTCTTCTGATCCAGATACCTACGGTAAGCTTTAAAAGGGGAAGGGTGGGAGGCAGCATTCCCTCTAAGCTGCGTGGTCACATTTCATTAACGCACCTTATAGATTAAGTATTCTGTTCAGTGTGATCTGTATGTTGTAGGTCAGATTGGAAAACCCAAGGGAGCAAAACATAAGGTAAGCGTACATTTATTGCTCTCCATTATAGGAATAAGAGCGCAATCCTAACCTGGAGTTAGGCCGGCATAGTTAGGCCAGCAAAGTTTGACCAGCACAAGGGCCACCGTAAAGTATGTTTGGACCCCTCT
Organism: Lerista edwardsae; assembly: GCA_029204185.1. Classification (NCBI taxonomy): domain Eukaryota; kingdom Metazoa; phylum Chordata; class Lepidosauria; order Squamata; family Scincidae; genus Lerista; species Lerista edwardsae. Next base: position 35,738,453 of record JAJKFI010000001.1, on the reverse strand, counting down.
TGGAGTCAGAGAGGCCAGCACACAGACGTGCACCATCCTCCCTGATTCCAAGAGTGTTCCAGATATGCTTTATGGTATCCCTTGTGCCGGCCAAACTTTGTTGGCCTAACTGTGCCAGCCTAACTCCAGGTTATGATTGTGCTTTAAATGTATGGAAGTGTTGACCTAAAAAAAATGCAGCCTCCCCAGCTGTGTAGTCATTTACTCTGTGCTTTTAAACGCTATGTTCCTTTTCCTTGTGTTCTTCAGAAATGGAGAACAGTGCTACTTGGGAAATGGTTTGTGGGTTTGTAATGTGAATGTTCAGGAAGTAGGACAGTTTCTTTTCCTCCAGAGCAAGAAAACGGTGGATGTTTCCAAATTTCTTGATAGGTGAATTAAAAGCATTCAGATACGTTTTCTTTCTTTGAGCCAATTAATAATTCCATTCTCTTGTCACTACAGTTAATGATTTCCTTGTGGAGGTTTGGGTGACTGTTGGGATTTGCCTTAGCTGCTGCCTTACTCTGTGCAAATAACAGCATGATAATTAATGTACTCAGTTGGAGGAATGAAGCTGTGTAAGTTAGCGTTTAGATTTGTGATGTTTTATTTGGGTTTAATACAATCTAAAATGATTTCAAGGCAGAACAGAAATTACAATGTTTTTAATCTAGGTTGTTTATTAAGGGCCCAATCCTATCCAGTGTTTCAGCACGGATGCTGCTGTGCCAATAGGGCAGGTTCTGCATGCTGCAGTGGGTGAGCAGTCACAGAGGCCACCTCAGGATAAGGGAACATTGATTCCCTTGCCTCAGTGTTGCATTGCATCTGCATTGGTACTGAAAAGTTGGATTGGATTGGGCCCTAAGGCTACAGTCCTATATACACGGGCAGACCAATCCAGAACTGCCCAACTGCCCAGGCATGGAGCGGTAGCCCCAGAAGCAAGAGCGTCTGAGTAAGGCCACACAGCCTTACCTCAAGGTCGGGAACCGGTGGTGAGAGTTGCTGCCAGTCCTGCCCCCCCCCAACTCCACCTCTCCCCACCCCAGGACACACACACCCCACTCTGCCCAGAATGGCGGCATTGCTTGCAGGCGGTGGCCTCACTGCTCGCTAGCGAGTGGGGCTCGCTTTGGAGCCCCCATGGCATGACCGCCCCAGCGCCAGCAGTCATGGTTTACCGCCAGTGTTGGAGGCGCTTTACAGCACCTTGCACGATATTTCCCCAAGGGGTATGAGCCAACAGCCCATGAGACAGCCCTTTGGATTGGGCCCTTAAGCCCCATTGAAGGCAACAGAACTTACTTCTGAGTAAATAAATACGCAGCTAAATTTTGTCAGTGGGTAGATAGCTAACCATCACTGGCATACAAACATACAAACTGCTCCCACCGGGGAGGCATTGACCTGGTAAAGTGTGTTTGTCATGCATTTTATGTTACTAGATTTTCTTTTTATAAATGAAAAAGAGAACTTCCCTTAAGATAAAATATTTTGGAAGTGCATGGTATCCGCTATTCACAATTTTCAGAAAATACAAAGACAGTTTATCAGCGTTTAGTTTTGAAAATAGAATACACCCCTATATACTATGTTTTGGAGTTAGCCATGTAATGACATTTCGATAAAATGTCCTGCTATAAGGATCAGGAGCCCAATGGCTGTGCTGTGTTAGTCCTTAATGATCTGAAGCTCTGTGTGGGCATTCTGTTTTAGGTCTGACTCTACCCATTCTATTTCAGTTGGATTGAAACCTTTCAGAAAGTAAGCACCTGTAATCAACTGTCAGTGATAATGTTGCATTCAAGCATCAACAGGAGTAGCCCGGCAAATCAAGATTTTTCCTATGGTTGCATCTATGGACTTTTTGTGTGCTCGTTGTCCTCAAATATTGACAGATACTTTATCTTGGCATTTTGGAGCAGCAGCACAGGTTCATTACAGCTACATTGAACAAAGGCAGTGTCTTTTTGTCTTTTTTTAACAAGGTCTTTTGTTTCCCCTTCAGAAGAGCTAAAGTAATTCTGGGGTTTCAACATAGCATGCAAAAAGCCTGTGTTTCTTTTTTTTAGGGCAGGGGTAGCAGAAGAGAGGGTGATGATGGGGTAGGGGATGGGTGGATCGGGCTGGGGGGGATGAGGGATTAGCAGTGCCAGCATTTGCTGCATCTAAAACCCTTCCCTGGCCCTGATCCACCTGCCTGGATTTGAATGAACTTGTGCCAGTGATATAACTGGTACAGGTCCAGGTTGACCCCATAGCAGTTGCTTGGGCCAATGTCCCCTTATGCCGAGGGGATCTTCAGCAGCCAAAACTGCCCCACAGGTTTCAACGTAGCCCACGCCAACACCCCTACATTGCTGTGTGGGGATTTACATTGGATTGGGCTGCCCAACTTCAGTGAACGTCTTGTGAAGTTCTGTTCTAACACCGAAATGTGTTGTCTCCCATTTTTCATAAATAAATACTTACTGGTCACTTCACTTTTAAAGCTCCTGCTCAAAGAAATTTCGTGCAGGAGCCATGAAGTTAATGTAGATGTATTTTTGCCTGTTGAGGCATACTCAAAGAATCACATATGAGCCTAACCAAAAGGCTTGAACCTAAGAATGTTCCCTTTAGCATAAGAATGAGCCCATCCATTAAGCCAACTGAAGCAGCTTTAACAGCTGAAAAAGCGGCAACCATTTCTTCTAGATTCAGTCAAGGCAGCTGTCATCTCTGCCTTTCCATCTTTGAGACTTGACTACTGTCATGTACTTGCCCACACCCCAGCCCTGCGGGGGGGGGGGGAGGTTAAAATGTTTATGTATGTAGATGTGCAAATGCTCAATTTTTGTGACTGGGGTTTGCTTTAAATGTTTCTTGAAACCTAATACAGGAGACCTTCATTAGATGGAGGGTTTTTTTGCGTCAGTGACAGACAACTGCAAGTGCACATTCCTTCTAGCATGTACGAGCAAGTCTCCTTTGTGATTTATTTCTGTCTCTGAATTCTGCATATTTATTGCCTGCAGAATTCAAGAAATAAATTACTTTTGACATCAGAACAAGTGCAGGGACAGTGGACGCCATACAGTCAGTGGAATTCCTGTAGTGCTTGTGTGGTTTAACAGACATACTTGCAGAAACACTTTACTACCAGTATTTAAGGAATCCCGAATCCCTGCTGGTACAGGGTCTAATAGTACTAATGCATGTTACTCAACTGCAAATGGAAGGTGACCTGCTGCTTTGGCTTGGCCAAGCAATGGCAATACTGAGAAATTGTGTGTGCAATCCTCACCAACTTTCCAGCACCAGGGTAAGGGCAATGCAGCTCTGGGGTAAGGGATCAAACATTCTTTTATCTTGAGGAGGCCTCCATGACTACTACTCTACTGCAGAATGCAGAATATGCCCATGGGCACAGCTATGCCAGTACTGGAAAGTTGGCTAGTATTGCGCCCTGTGATTCTGTACAGCACCACAGCTTGGACACTGGGTGACTCATGAAACACAGGAATATCTCTCTTTCCCCCTTTTTAGTGCATTTTCTTAGAGTCTCATTTCCTCATTAAAACCATGGGCTTGCAGCAGATTTGTATGTCAAAATCAGGTCTCTGCTGAATCCCTATGAAGTAGGACTGACAGTTCCCTACTTAGGCTGGCCTCAGGGTGGGACTTGGTGGGGAGGGGGCTCTCTGCTCCCAGAGTCTTCAGAATCTTAACTCCCTGAGAATTCTTCGACTCTGAGAAGGTGATGCTTCAGGCAGCACAATACTAATATAAGCAGTGCTGGAATGGTGAGGCCGGCCGGCTGCTTTGGGGAGGCTGGAGCCTCTCCGATGCAAGGGCACATTTGCGCCCTTGCAGTAGGGGAGGTGCCAGCCTCCCCTATGGACTCCTAGGATATACTAAACAGCAGGCGCAGATCCAAGGAGACTGCATGGCCCAAATTGGAGCTGCGCGGCCTTGGGATTTGGCCTTGGATTTGGCCTTATGGCCAAGTTCAAGCCACACCTCCCTTCCGGGCCAGCACGCCTGCCGGCCCGTCTACAACCCACCTTCCCCCTGCCCAGAAACGCCCTCCTCCCTCCCATACCTTCCCTCAGCCCAGCTCATTACACCTCTGCACCAGCCGGGCTCAGCTACATGCGTAACGTCGACGCTACCATGTAGCGTTGATGCTACAGGGTGCCTAGGATGACGCCCTTAGTGATCATGAACCCACCATTTTCTCCTGCCGTGGTATATGGTGATCAGTGGCAGGAGGACAGGAGAGGCAGGATACTGACAGCCACACTAGCCGATGCCAGCAATGAAGCAGAGTGGGTGTGGCTGGCTGGGCAAGCTGCTGCAGTACCTACCTTATATGATAGATATCACATGCCAGGCCAATGAATGGCCTCTGTAGTGCTCCCTCTGATAGGTCCATGTGCTCATCCCAGCATGGTGTGTGCAGTAATGCAGTGTGTTAAAATGCTGGAAAATGTGCAGTTTGACTGTACTGATGTGGTTGGATATGGTTGGACTTTGTGGAGTAGCTGGTGCGGGTTCTAGACCTGCCTCCTTTCGTCTTTGTTATGGATATTTCTGGCCAGTCAGGCAAAATGTGAGTGCCTTGCTGGGTAGGGCAAATTGCTTGGCTGGGCCTGAACCCTCTTGCCTGGCTCCCAGCCTATGTCTTAGTGCAGTGAGCTACCAGCACCGTGCTTTGCCTGAGTGTTGTTGCAGCTCCCCTTGTGGGCCCCTTCCAGCTGGTAGATGTCCCTGTTATGTGTGCCATGGAGAACCTTGTGTGTTTGTTTTACATGGCTCCCCTCTTCCATCTTTCCACTTTTTGCTGAGCTCATTTGCTTTCTGGCCAGGGTGCAATCCTAACCAACTTTTCAGCAATGGTGTAAGGGCAATGCAGCTCTGAGATAAGGGAACAAACATTCCCTTATCTTGAGGAGGCCTCTGTGACTGCCCCCCAATTGCAGGATGCAGCACATGCCCCATGGGCACAGCTGTGTTAGCACTGGAAAGTTCGCACTCATGAAAAGGATTGCGCACTCACACAGAGAGCACACAAAGTAAGGCCAGGGTATCCCTACCATCACCAAATTTGCTTTTTAAAGCAAAGCTTTTTGTTTTTGAAAACCCATCCAGCCAGGTAAGCTTATGCTACAAAAAGCAAGCTTGCTTGGGTGAAGAGTTAGAGACACTCCTTGAGGGTCATGAGGGACAAAAGCCTAATTCTATTTTAGAAGTTTATTAAGAACAGAATTGGAAGCAGACAAAATAAACATACTCATAACCTTATCAAACACTATGCAATCTCTGGAGTGTTTGGATAGAACAAATTCAGGGCATTAAAGGCAAGCATCTCTTTGCTGTGACCCAATTGCTCTCTGCTCAATGTTTGAAAGCTTGGCATGTGGTTTTAGCTCTAAACAAATGACTAGCTAATCCAAAGGATGAGCTCAGCCACAGAAATTAATCCAGCACTCTGCTCTATAAAACACCTATGAAATAACCTATTGCAATGACATCATCTGAATGAAAATCCCAAATGTCCTACTTGTGGGAATCTACTAACTGCATATATACAGTAAATGGGCATTTACTCATAGAGGGCCCAGCCCATGTGTGCATCTAGAGCAGTGGCATCAAACGTAAGACCTGCAGGCCAGATGTGGCCCCTGGAAGCTCTTTATCTGCTTCTCTGATGAGCAAACCAGAAGTGGTTTTCTGAGACCTCCAGCAGGACCTTCTGAGGCCACGGAAGTGGCTTTCCCCTGGTATCCATGGTGAATCAAATCCACAGATGCTAGACAGGGATGCACTGTATATTAATTGTATCTTGTTTATCTAACCACTGCATTTCATAAACATTTTAAACTTGCTTTTAAGTAATGATCTTTCAAGGCTGCAATGATCAACCACCAACGATTTACAGCAAATTGAGCTCGTAAACAGAGAAGCAAACAAGCCTAGCAAACAGAATGTTAGTGTTGCCCCTGCAATGTGTAAGGGGATCTGCAGCCCGACAGCAGCCTCTCCTGAGGCCAGGGCTTGCGATCGCCGTGGCAATGGCACGCCCCAGCTTCGGGAAGGGGTGGAGCCTGGTGGAACATGCTCGCCAAGGTGCAGGTTTATGTCCAAAGAGCTCTGTGAGATTTTAGTATTTTGCTTCTGAACGTGGGGATATATACTCCCCCAAACTAGCTGGCCTTGACACTGGACTCACCTGCTACATTTCACGTCTGAGAGTTTTTGTCTGACGCCTCTCGAAGTCTGGATTATTGTGGGAAGGGGTGCTGGGGCCACTGATTGTGAGGGGTGCTGGGTGCCAGAGGGGGCTGAATGGAATGTGGGTTCTTGGCCACCACTGAATAAAACTGTGAGGGCCGAAAAAAAACCCAAAAAACCCTAGTTGGCGCCTGTGGGTGCATCTAATGACATTCTTTTGTGGCATCTCCATTAAAAGTTGATGAGAGCACTAGCACGGCATTCACAAAAGAACCCAAGGAAAAAAGTAAGATTCAGGGCAGAACCAGTGATGTCATTCAGGAGGAACGGACCAGAACAGGCGTTCCGGATCCTAACGGGCTCCGTGGCTGGTTCCGGGTTCCTGACAAGTGCCAATCAAAAGTGAGTTCCTGTTGCTAAATCATTTGAATGACACCACTGGGCAGAACCCTAACTTGCTCAGGAGCAGAGGCATTTCTACAGGGAGGGCAAAGCCTTAAGTTTTGCAAGAAGCCTTACCTTGCAGTGAAAAGCACTCCTCTCCTGCACCGTTTTAGCCAATCCTCAAAGGGAAAAGCAACATCTTGGCGTTGCTTACTGGCTATAGCAGCAAGGGAGAGGAGGGATTTACATGACAGGGTAAGGCTTCTTGCAACACTTAGTGCTTTGCCCTCCCTGTAGAAACGCCACTGCTCAGGAGCAGGCCAGTAGGCCTGCGCTGCATCCTAACACCAGATCTCACCACGGGACAAGAAGATATTTTCCCCTTGTTCCGGGGTAAGCCCCAGCCAGGCTTATGGGGCTCCTCTGATCTGCGCCTGCTGTTTAGCAAGTGCAAGTCTGACGAACCCACAGCAGCCTGGATTAGGGCCAGGTGCATGGGGACGGGGGTGTTGGATCCCACATAACTGACAGAGCCTGGCCCTGCCCCACCCATGAGGACACCCTCCCTCCATCCTGTCATCTCGAGGAGCTCTCCTGCTGCCTCCCTGGCCCCTCAGAATATAGCAGTGGCCGTTTTTGTGCCACTGTACCACTGCACAGACAGCCCCATTAGGACGGGGTTGTTAATGAGTTTGCCTATTACAGAGTCCAACATGAGTTGACACCACAGTGCTTATTATGCCTTACTGTGCTTAAGATCTTTGCTGATTTTATAGCTGAACCTGTTTCAAGCAGTAATGCTTGCTTGCAGTTGCCAACCTTCAAAAGGTTTAAAACAGACTGATTCAGGATCAACTTCTACAGAGCACTTTCATTCAGTCTTCTAGCTGGGCATCCACTGAATATGCTTAAGGTGTGGCCTAAAATGGTCTCCAGGGAAGCCTGTCAAACTGCACCCTCTATTGACTCTTTTCTATATTGCTACTGTGCTGATAATGCTGCAGTTTTATTTCTTTTTTTATATGGATTTGTTTTTAAAACTTGAAAACTGTAAATCACATTGGCTGCATAGGTTTTTAGAAAAGTGATATACTGTATACATATATTAAATAAAAATAATAATTCTATAGCAGCAACTTCTGACCACAAAATCTTTTTAGGGAAGCAATCCTATGCTTTCGTCGTTGTTGTTCAGTCGCTAAGTCATGTCCAACTCTTCGTGACCCCATGGACCACAGCACGCCAGACCTCCCTGTCCTTCACTAGCTTCCGGAGTTCACCCAATTTCATGTTCATTGCTTTGGTGACACTATCTAACCATCTCATCCTCTGCCGCTCCCTTCTTCTTTTGCCTTTGATCTTTCCCAGCATGAGGGTCTTTTCTAAAGAGTCCTTTCTTCTCATGTGGTGGCCAAAGTATTGCTTTCACAGGGACATAAAAAGCAAAAAGTGGAATGAGCCAACCCCTGGAAAAACATTTAAATGAAACGGGAGAGAAGTTTAGTAGTAGAATTTAAACATCTCAATTCTTTCTTGTGAGTGATAATTTAAGGCAAGTTTAACTTTCACAAGAACACCTGTCATGGCTTAACTCTACTAATCCAATAGCCATAATTTAGTAATAGTATTGAGGACAACCAATACAACACGATGCTGTGCAGTGAACTTTTTAGTTTTTAAGAACTAAGCAAGCTTATCATGCCAATAGATGAAGCTTAACCTATAAGTAGGGGTGTGGTGTTTTGTTGTTGTTGAAAACCACTTTTTGGGCATTGAAAATCGCCTTTTGGTGGTTAAAATATCTGAATAAAAACACAAAACACCACATTTTGGTGTTTAATATATTTTCCAGAAATTAAAAGAGACTACTTTCCAATTAGAAATAATACTGTGGCAGCATCTGTTGACACTATATAACCTGTATCATCTACCTAATACACTTTTAAAACATTTAAAATTTTAAAAAATGGGAACTTGGATTGAGAATGTAGAATAAAAACACATAACACTGCAACACTGGATTTTAATCCAGAAATATTTGGAAAAAAAATCACCAAAAAACCACACCCCTACCTATAAGAGTGCTGCAGAGGATTTTGTGTTCCTTGCGATTTTGGCGGTGGGTTCTTGTTTTTTCTATGCCCTAAAAGGGGCATATAATGATTAGGAACTTTACTCTCGTTTTTTTACCGCCGATTAACGCACTTCTATGACCAAGGACTAATAGCTTTATTCTATTACCAGCCACAAGGGCTCCCTTTAAACACAACCTAATTAATGCACGCGCGCACTCAGTCACTGCTTTTAATAAATAGACTCGTGTCATAAATCCCTTTCTCATTCACCAGCCAAACTCTCGCGACAGCCAAACTCCTGCTTTCCTATTTGCTATGCCGGGAATGAGGGCGGAGCTCTTGGGCCGGACGTACTCTAGTATTGAATGACAGCGCCAGGGCCCATTGGGATATGAAAGTGTTGGGTCGCGAGGGCGGGATATCCGGAGGCGCTTCCTCCTATTCCCGTGGCGGCACCGTCACCCTAGGCTTCCAGCGACTGTAAGACTGATTCAGGAGTGGGCCGCCGCCATGGCGTGGGCTGCGTCCTCGTTACCCAGCGATAAGTCTCGGTAATGGCTGGCGTCCTGTGAGGGGGCCTTGTTTTGTTTACCCCTCCTGAGTCCTTCGCTGGCGGCCGCGGCTGTTTTGCCGTGTGCAGGAAAAGCTGTTGGGGGCGAAATTCGAATGGAGACGCGGTGCCTGCGCGCGCCTCCCTTCGGCAAGCGGGTCGGGCAAAGAAAGTTGGCAGGCTCGCGGCTGGCAGTGCGGGCTTCTGTTGCAGCAGCCTCGGGCGCCGCCGCTCTTGGAATCTCAGGATGTGCCTCGGCCTCAGGCGCCCCTCGATAGTCTCTTTAAAAAAAATGATTATATAAACGCTTTTTGGCTTTTGGAAGGTGCTTTTTGTCCTGACTGCCCTTTAATTAACCTGGCCCTTAGTTCAGTGGGCGAGCACCGGCTTTGCAGGCGGAAGCCCCCCTGCCTTAACACCTGGTGTTTCCCTGCTATCAAGGAAAAAATTGTTGGCTGAGATCATGGGGTACTGCTGTCAGTTGTTGCAGTGACCCAGTCCAGATAGGGCCGGTGTTATTCTGCTGCAAGGCAACTTCATACTGTCTGTGCTGCTGCTCTGCTTCTGTAGCAACTCATTAAGATTTTTTCAGTATCTGTCAGGAAAGAGGGGTGGGAACCTTGATGTTTTTTTGTTCCCATACTTTGCTTGTAGCAGAAAGGAAAAACGTTTTCTTTTTCCTCATTAGAAAAAAGCCAGGAGTTGCATCCTGTTTTCTGGAAGCTGCAGTTCTTGCCCTTTCCTGACTTGAGGTGGGGAGATGTCAGTTCACTAAGCCTCAGCTAGGTTTCAGACTGGTGTGTCATGGTGTTGTATAACAGCTCTTCTTTTCTCTTAGGTTCATCTGTATATATCCAGCCTACATAAATAACAAGAAAACAATAGCAGAAGGAAGAAGAATACCTATTGACAAAGTAATTCTGGGCAAGTGGGAGGGAATATGCAGAAAGCTGCAGTTCATTTAAAAATTATTTGGAGAAAAGTATAGAAAGAATCTGGTGATAGCATACCTTTTTATAATTTAGAGCCCAATCCTAAGGCCTTGTAGCATCAGTGCTGTTGCTCAGCACTGGTTCCAGGTGACATAAATGTGCCCTAAAGCATGTTTAGGCACCCGGGGAGCACTGGCACTGGGGCCATGTCAATCAGCACTGTGCTTCAGTATGGATGATACGGACAGCTGGTGCTCTAGCAGGGCTGGCTAGCAGTCAGGTCCGTCAGGGAGGGAGGGGTTGGACTGGGGCGGAGGCAGAGGGAGGATCGAGCCCACAAGGGTGGGTGGGGACAGCGGCAGCCTGTGTCCAACCCTCTGCGTGAGCCGGATGGCCTGACATAGATCTCTTCAGTTCTGCGCCTGTTCGAATGTGGGCACAGAGCTGAAGAGACCCATTGACTCCTTAGCGGCATTACTCGGGGCAAGAGAGGAAACTCTCCCTTACCCTGAGGAGACCCTCGTGGAGGACTTGGTGGCTTCCAGCTGCAGCAGTTGCCATTTTGGCACCGCTGCTCCTCCAGGACCCACTGAGTATAGGACTGGGCTGTTAATTTATCTAAAATTGCTTTTGGAGAAGGTATGGTGTCTCTCCTTGTTGTGAATAAAACTATTTGTAGAATGTGTCTAATGAGCTCAAGATATTAGCTCTTGCTATCTGTTGTCCTGCTAGTACTATAACTTCAGGCACTCCCTGTCTTGTGTAAGGGTTCTGTTTCACATACCTTTACATAAGTTGATTTTTACACAAGTTGGAACTGGCTTGTTCAAGAGAAGCCATTCTGTGAATAAAGCTGGGGTCACTCCCGGCATGCTTTGCATATTCCTTTTCTTTTGAAGACCCTGTGAGGAAGGGGTGTGTTAACCTCAGCCTTTTTATCTTGCTCCATCTTTCACATGGAAGGCAAGGGGCCAGATGTCTGGGCTCGGCGGATTGAAATATAGCAATTTTGCCTGTCATTACTCCATACAGCCTTTTTAAATGAAGGAAAAACATGGAGCAATCCCACCTTACAGAGCAAAGTGGTTAATTTTATAGAGCAGCGAATGATGAGCACAGGTAGTTCCTTCTGCACATAAAATTGAAATTGCATAAGTTGAGGCTTGCATATGTTGGGGAGTGTCTTTATTTGCGTGTTCAGTAATCCAAAACTTTAGTTGGGCTTGATAGTTCCCTGTTAACATTTTGTAACATGGTGTTATTTTCCTTTCTTATTGGAAAAATATAAGGCAAAAAAGTGCCAACATTAGCCCTTTTAGGAACTTTATGGAACCCAGTTGTTTGTCACTTCTGTTGCATTTTGGTCTAAGTAAATAGACCAGCATTATTGTACTGATAATCTGTAACTTCTGCCATTTTGCATTTAATATCTGAATTGTTCTTAATTCTTTGAACCTGTTTTCTCTCAATATATTTTGGTAGCACTTTGTCTTTTTTTCACAAGAGGACTAAAGTCACCAAGGAGTGAAAAAAGTCATACCCATCGTTTTGTTGAACTACAAGCCATCACTTGAGCAATGGTGTAGTGGGAAGGTGTGCCACCCCAGGGAACACCTTCCAGGTCTGCCCTTTTACTCCTTCAAATGCGCCCGGAGCTGTGCTCCGGTTATGTCTGGAGCATATTCTGGGGGCCAGGGAGGCTGTGTGCAGAGGTGGCGGTTTTTGGCCTTCCAGAGGGCCACTGCGCACTACTTCCTTGGCCCTTGGAACACCCTCTTAATACGCTGGAGCACAGCTCTAGATATGTTCAAAGGGAGTGCTATGGGGGGAACTGGACCCTAGCAGCTACGGTGGGGGTGACATTGCTGCTCCCCGTAAAGTGCTGCCTGGGGTCATGACGTCTGTTGGGTTCCCCCCCCCTCCAGCTCCCTAACCGCGCTTAAGCATTCTAATGTTTGGGACTGCAAATTATTTCACATTAGCTAGCTGTGAATCTGTGCACAATAGAGTCAATCATAAAAGAGAAAAATAACTAAAAAGTATTTTAGTAAAATATCTTGATTGTTCTAGGCTGTTGAAAATCCCACATCCTCAGAAATCCAAGATGTATGTGCAGCAGTTGGACTTAATGTGCTTCTGGAGGTAATATGAGAATGAAGTTCCAGTTTCAAGTGCAATTGTATGTAAAATTGTAATCTGTTCATCTGCTTCTATGATTAGACAGGGAGAAAGCTGTTATAAGGATGCATCTAAAGTGTCATGTGCCATTGTAAAGGTTAAGATAATTATATACCTCTATACATATACATTACATTTACAAGACTGAGAGGTTAAGTCCCTTTCTCATTGACCCAACCATCTAAATATTGACTCAGTAGAAGGAAACTATTGGGTGGGGGAAAACAGGCATTTTTTCCCATTTGCTTGTACTAAGGGAATGGGGCCTGTAGGCAAAGCACTTGTTAGAATCTTTGCATATGTGTGAATTTTGCTTGCTTCTGAAATCCTAAACCTTTCTCCAAATGCTAGAAAAACAAAATGTATCCCAGAGAATGGAATCGTGACACACAGTATAGAGGCAGAGTGCGGATTCAACTCAAGCAAGAAGATGGCAATTTATGTTCACCTCAGTTTCCATCACGTGAGTGGGGATGAAGGGCTTTCTTTTGAATATTAAAGTAGATATACTTGCATATATGTGACTGTGAAATAAATTATGCTGTGTATGCACTAGGACTTTGCCAAGAATGGGATGGGTGTGCATAGTGTGGCATGGATGGCTACTGTGGGAGAGGGAAATCTGTGAACACTACAGAGAGGGCTTCTGTGGGCAGACCAATTGCTAGCAAAACTTTTCTGTCAATACGTTTTTTCCACAGTCAGCACTGTTAAATTCTATATCCTGTCTGTTCCATCCCCTATTTTAGGTAAAGCAGTGATGCTATATGCTGCTGAAACAATTCCCAAACTGAAAACAAGGACACAAAAAACCGGGGGCAGTGACCAAAGTTTACAGCAAGGAGAAGGAGGCAAAAAAGGTAAAGGAAAGAAGAAGAAATGAGGGTGGCTGACCGAACTGCCACATATGGAGTTAAGCATGACAGTGGAAGTATTGATGAGCTTATGACAGGAATGTTGAAGAAAGAAGCAAGATCTACTGCAGCTGTTCTGCGGACCCTTTCTGAACTGGAATGCATTTAATTTGCATATGTCTACATGACAGTCTCATTCATTTGGGATCACAACAATGAATGCCTACTTTTCAATTTGTGAAGTCCTTAAAATGCATTTTTTAGAATAGAAAAGACATCTAAAAACTTGCTTCAGCTAGTACTTTATAATGCTGGCTTTCTTGACTAGTCCAGATTGGTAAAGACAATGTTAGGTTAATTCAGTGTTGTAGTGGGCTCCTAAATTGAATTTCATTCATAGTTAAAATAAACTCCTACCTTTTTGAAATTTATTAACCATTTAGAAAACAAACCTTTAAGTCAGACCTATTAAAAGCTTGACTATTTTATTTAAAACAAAATCCTAATCTAAGGTAGAACCACTTGGATTAACTCTAGTAAAGGTTCAAGTCTGGAAGAATCATCATATTTCAATGGCAAAAAGATTGCAATAATTACTAGCTGAATTTCTAAATTGAAATAAATGGTCAATTTCTTAGTTAACAAATTGTCAAGGTTTATGCTTCTTCAAGTAAAAACAGTTTCACGTATACTTAGTTTATTATAAACATAACAGTGGTTGCAATGAGAAACGACATCATGGAAAATAGATATGTAAAATGAGATTTGAGATACTTTGCGATGAAGATAGACTTGCATCCTATTTTAAGTAGGAAGCAGCAGTCCAATTAAGGAGTATTGCACACCTCATATCTACCTTAATATTTACTAGATAGAAGTGCTCAAGTCAAAAATCAATCTCCAATTATACATATCTATTCTGGTTGTTTGCATTCAGTTAATCTAGGGTTCCTGGAGGACATTGGTTCTTTAAGCAACGATGATAGTTTCTGTGTCCAAGGTCTGCTGAGTTTGATAATTCATCACCTAAATGTTGATGGATGGATGTCAGATATCTTTTAATAAAGGTATCAGGTTTTTTAATTGACTGCTGTTGCACTATAACCTTTTTGTCAATTGAATTTTTCTTGGTGCCAATCTTTTTCTGCGATAGGAAGTCCATGATTGAATCTCCTGACACTTTCTGTTTTTTTCTTGGAAACATTCCAGCAGACTAGAATAGTGGTTCCTGTAGGAACTGGCTACAAGCATTTTAATTCTTCCTCTCCCTCTATTGTGCTCCTAATTTGAATCACCCCTAAAGTGCCTGTTTTTCTTGACCAATATTGTGTACACACACACACACACACACACACACACACACACACACACACCAGCAGCTCTACTAAAATGTTGAGAGATTTGATCATAGACATGCTTTGTTCCAGCCAGATATGTGTGGTCCAGCCACAAGCATTAAATCCATGGAAAAGCTTAGAAGATCAGCAATCTGAAACAGTTTTGTCAACTTCCTTTAGGGGGCAACAATGTCTAAGAACTTACTTAGCTGGCAAACACGTTTTCTTTTCTATGCATTGCTTAAGGTTGCTGAGTTTATCAATGGGACAGGGTTGAACATGGCTTTCAGTCGTGATCTGTACACAGAAGGTACTTGTTGGAAAAAGAATGCAACTACTGTAAACATTGTTGGTGGCGTGATTCTGTATATGTCTTGTGTGAATATGTAAAGTAAGCTCTTGTAGTGCGTATATAATGCATGCTTTTCAGCTGAAGCAGCCTCTGAGGGTACTGTCATGGAACCGGCTCCTGGCAGGGGCTCCACTACTCTGTACCATGTGTCAGCACTTCTATTCCTTCTGTGTTCTGTTTTCCAAAGATTCACTTTTGGACATTATTGATGAAAGTATTTCTTGGAGGCCTGTGCCTTCAGTCATTGCTATTCCCTCATATCTTGAGCTGGTAACATACAGGACAATTGGGTAGATAAAGCATGTTTATCCTACCTGGGGGAAAGCTGACAGGAGGCGAGTGGCATCCGGTTTGCGACTCCTCATCCTTATGGGATGAGGTTGGAGAAATCAGCCTAACGTCTATTCCAGTAAGATGGTAAAAAGCCTCTTGAAAGATAAAATCCTAAAACGCATTGAAGAACAAGGTTTGCTGATGGAAAATCAGCATGGCTTCTGTAAGGGTAAGTTTTGCCTCAGGAACCTTTTAGAATTCTTTGAACAGCTCAACAGGCATGTGGATGTTGGTAAACCTGTGAATATTTATGAAAGTGCAGAAGAGAGGCAAGGAAAATGATTTCTGGACTGGGGCATCTCCCTTGTGAAGAAAGGCTGCAGAAACAAAAGCACCTGAAGGGGGATATGATTGAGACATACATGGAATGGATAAAGTGATGTTCTTTTCCCTCTCTCACAACATAGGAACCAGGAGACAGCCACTAAAATTGAGTGTTGGGAGAGTGAGATATAAGGAAATACATTTTACCTCAGCAGGTAATTAATCTGCAGAACTCTTTGCCACAGGAGGTGGTCTAGATTCCTTTAAAAGGGGGCTGGACAGATTTCTGGAGGAAAAGTCCATTACAGGCTACAGGCCATGATGGGTGGTGCAACTTCCTTACTTCAGAAGTGCAACTTGCTTCACCTCGGACTGCCAGATGCAGGGGAGTGGCAATGGGATGCAGATACCTTGTTTTATGTGTTCCCTGAGGCCCCTGGTGGGCCACTGTGAAATACAGGAACTAAATGGGACTATGGTCTGATCCAGCAGTGCTCTTATGTTTTTATCCCATCTTGCCTAGCCTAAACCTTCCCTTACCTGAGGCAGCACTATGAGGCAAGTATAATGTAACCTAACTGGGCTACTTGTTTACCAGAGCAAATTATTAAGAGCTTTCTCCTCGTAATTCTTCAGTACTCTTTTTGTCCAAACACAGTCCCTGGGGCAGCTTGAACAACCGCACCCCAATTTATTTTGCTGCAGTAAAAGTAGACCTGATTGTGTGCAGTACATTCTCCAAATGTCAAAAGGTATCTTCCTGATTAGATCTGTTAAAAACCTTTTGTATCTTTCCTGAAACATCTTATGCAAGGTAGTTTTTTAATTCGGTGTACGTTCTCTCTCTCTCTCTCTCTCTCTCTCTCTCTCTCTCTCTCCAGTGAAACTATGGGAAAACTGGTACATAGAGATGGTGATAAAAGTTCTACAATGGTTTCTGAAAGCCTCAGGTCATGAACTTCAGAACTGCTGAAATTCTGAAAGCTGTTTCTGAAAGCCTCAGGTCATGGAGTTGGAGAATTGCAGTGTTAGTACAGTCTGTTCTTATTTGCTAGTTTCCTAGAAAACGTAGTGGATACCGAATTAGTAGAAACTGAATCGTAGAGCATATAGGTTCAGTGAATTTTAAACACAATATATTATAATAAATGAAAAACAGAAATATATCCACATATGTAAATATTAAACTTTTATAGACAAATTTTAAAAAAGGATTCCATATCTCCAAATATTTATCCATATGAAATTGTCTTCGATAAGACAACTGATTCCAATATAGAGTTGAGAGTTCATCCATTGCAAAATAGGAGGTGGGCATTTGTCTTTCCAACTCTTCAATATAAGTCTTTTAGCAACAGTAAGGGTACAGAGAACCCATTCCTGTTGGCCTTCTGAGAGTTTCCATACTATAGGAAAATAATTCAAGAGAATGTAAGGTAAAGGTTTCCCCATGACTGAATGGTCTAGTCGTGACAGACTGTAGGGGGCGGTGCTCATCTCCGTTTCAAAGCCTGTAGAGCTGGTGTTTGTCCAAGGACAAGCTTCCATGGTCATGTGGCCGGCATGACTATATGCCGTAGCGCACGGAACACTGTTACCTTCCCACTGAAGTGGTCCCTATTTATCTACTTGCATTTTTAGGTGCTTTTGAACTGCTAGATTGGCAGGAGCTGGGTCAAGCAACGGGAGCTGACACCGTTGCACAGTCTTGAACTCCCAACCTGCGCCACCACGTCCCCTCAAGAGAATGTACATGTCCACAAAGCATAATCTTATGTAGGTATCTCCAGTGGGGTCCAGAACGGAACTCCAGCAGATACTGGGGCATGCTTGCATTTACTCCATATTGGTATCACATTTTGTGATTTCTATAAGAGGGCTACAAATCTGGCTGCTGAAGGTAGCAGGAACGCTGCAGAGCCATTTGCACAGCCTCCTGCACTGCCTGTGGGAAGTGTCAGAAGCTTCCTGCTGGCATTTCAAAAAGTGCCACACTGGTCACAACTGCAATTTTCAAAGTCCCTGCTGCTTCTGGAAGAATTTTGCTGGCTTTCTGAGTGCAACAGAGTCCTTCTGGAGGCAGCAGGGACCTTCAAAGTAGTGCCTGCAACCAGCAGCCTTAGAAGTAGCCTGGGGAAGCAGGTAAGGCACTCTTAGCACAATGGGGAGAATTTGAGTAAGGTTTGCGGGTTTTTCCATAGAAGCAGCAGGAATAAATTCCCTGCAGATATGGGGAAGGGGGCATGCCTATATATCCTTAGTTATACACTCATAACAATGCAATTATATTTCTGCACATCAGCATCTAAGGTGGGTATGCCATATCTCCAAAACAAGAGCTGACATGGCCAAACCAATGCCATTTTTGAAATTGGCACTCCACATGTATCAAAGAATAGGTCTAACTTAACTTCCCAAGCCCAATTATTTTTTTGTTATGTGTAATAAGATGGGAGAGATACTGAGGACAGTTTTACTTGCTCAAAATAGTAGGCCAAAGATGCTGAGCAAGTATTAATTTGGCTGCTGGCAACTTGACTGTTGGTCATTTAGTTCAGCATTATCACTTAATAATATGTCCAATAGTTTGAAGGCTTACATTGGGAAACCTCTTTTCAAATTTGTTACCCTGAAAAATACACCCTCATTATGTGAATGAAACTTTGCATTAACCAATTTTGAACTCCGTTTCTCTACCAAGAGGGTTTTGCTGTGGTGTTTTTTAAACCACTTTTATTATACAAATGCAAAGCCAAAGTGGACACTCTAGCCAGATGAGTTTTTGCAGCCAGATGAAAATATGAATGTTTTCATAATTCTTCCTCCATTCTAGGTTTTCCTACACACAGTAAGAAAGGTAAACATCACACTAGTGTGAGATACTCTTTATTTGTATTCTAAGTACATTACATCTGCAGCACAAGATGGCTAAGATATAGTAACTTTTCCCAACACTTGCCAAAAAAAACAACTTTACATTTTTTAAATCACGTCCTGTGCAGTTATTTGCAAGTGAAGGATAAATTGGTGCAGTACTATTTTTTACTCAGTCAGGCTACCAACTGAAGAGATACTCTCAGTTGTATACAACACTGGATCTATCTAAGCAAAGCTAAACCATCTCAGAGAAAGGCAGCAATACTTGCAACAAGTATACTTGCTTGAGTATTGTTTTCCTAAACATATTGAACAGTGCCTGTAACTTATTTTTAGATCTACCCAACATTTCACTGTGTGGCATCATGGAATAAGTTCAAGTTATGGAGAATTTATTCAAAGCACATAACTGCAATAGGAATAAAAGGTCACAGCATGCAAGGATGCTGTTATTGCAACTAAAATGTTAACGTTTTCTAAATTCCTTTCAGATTTATTCAAAATGCTGTAGTTCCCAGCAGATGATGAAAACCACCAGCTGTTAAAGTTATGTTTACTGTACAGCTTCATGATAGTTTAGAAGAAACCAGCACAAATTATTTCAAACTGGCAACACCTGCTAATGGTGGCGGTTGAAGCTACACTATCAGCACAAAGACCTATAGCTCTCTTACGGGAACATAAGGAAATCTTTAAACATATAGAGCAATGAGTCTGTGGCTGTAGGACTTGCATTCCTTAGTTATCCCCTCCCCCTACATACATTGTGTTTATATGATCAACACTTTTGATAACTTAGTGAAATGCACAGCAAACCTGACATGGTTCCATGTAAAAGAAAGTGTGTTTTTGCCAAACATGATGTATAAAACATTCCACGAGGGGCTGCCCTTTTTCTATAAAATAAAGCTGCTCACTTCTTGCTCACATTATTCTCATGCCCATGCACACCTAAGCAGCACTTTTGTCTTCGAGCAGTCCCTCAATATAGGGAAAAAGATGGTGATGGCATTAGCAAATTAACTAATAAAATATATTACGATTTCTACTATCTTAGAAATCTTTGCCAAGATCTGGAAAGAGATAAAAGGTAGTTCAATCAGTGGCTATTAGTTGTAGGACTAACACATATGTAATCAGGGTAGTTAATCTGTGGAACTCTCTGCCACAGGAGGTGGTGATGGCATCTGGTCTAGATGCCTTTAAGAGGGGATTGGATGGATTTCTGGAAAAAAAAGTCCATCGTGGGCTATAGGCAATGATGGATTGTGCAACCTCCTTACATCAGTAGTAGGCTACTTCAGAGTACCTGGTGCAAAGGAGTGGCAACAGAATGCAAGCATCTTGTTGTCTCATGCCTTCCTGGGGCACCTGGTGGGCTGCTGTGAGATACAGGAAGTTAGACTAGATGGGCCTTTGGCCTGATCCAGCAGGGCTCTTATGTTCTTAAAGCAGTATCGCAGTACAGATAGCAAGGCCCAACAATAGCATGTGGCTACCACCATCACAGTACATTTCTGAGCTAATCTAGGGCATGGGGTTATTATATGGTGGTGGCCCATATGGGAAGGCTGTTTTATAGTCATTTATAGACTTTGTTTCAACAAACAGCTCAGCTTTAAAACTATGTTGTTCTACCTTTGCCGAAAAGGAGATTTGGAAAAAACCATTTCAGCAGCTTTAGTTAATCCCTCTAACCATCTGTAAGCCCTGCAGAAATGATGCTGCACAGATATTCTATATATACAGCTGCCACCTTCTCAAAATTAAAACCCAGCCACTAGAG
This sequence comes from Lerista edwardsae, assembly GCA_029204185.1. Lineage (NCBI taxonomy): Eukaryota > Metazoa > Chordata > Lepidosauria > Squamata > Scincidae > Lerista > Lerista edwardsae. The sequence goes on along the minus strand of JAJKFI010000001.1, from coordinate 35,718,330 downwards.
CTGCTTTTAGGAAAAAAGTTGGTCCTCCTTGGAGTCACTGGGCAATTTTGAAATACTGGCATTGCCAACTAGCAATACTTCCTCTCACAATCCTACTAGTTTCTCTTTATAAGATTTACTCTTTATAAGATTCACAATCCTTCTTTATGCTGCCACTTTCAATGAAGAGAAAAGATGTAAGGCTTTAAGGGATGGGAGAGAACGCTAAACAAGGCCAAGAATCACCCTCTCTGCTTGATGCCATGCAGTGAAGACTGCAAAAGAGCAGCATGTGCTATGGGTACCATTTATGGAGCCATGCACATGCAACAAAAGTCAATTAAAAAGGCAGAGATTTCCCAATTCTGATTCTGTTAAGTAGATGAGGCTCTGATGAGGCTCTTGGCATCATCGTTCTCTCTTTTATGCACCAGCCATTAACTGCATCCAACTCTGGCAAATAACTTTCTGGCATGTGGTCACCAGCAGCGTGCTCATCTCAGTGTTTAAAAGGACAACTTTCACAAATACACATACTCTAGACCATATACTGCAGTTACAAGCGGTATGTGCAACAAGTATCAGTGTTTAGCACGGTAATGCAGCTTCACCATTTGCAATATTGTTGGGGCAGGAGAGAATACACATTAACAGATGCTTTATGATCATTATTTCTTGTACATGCGTGCGCACACATGCAAGAAAATCACTGTCATTACGTTTTCATATAAAACTGTACTTTACAGCAAGAACCATTCAAACAGTAACAAAACTTTTACGTACAGATGTTGCATGCACAAAGAAACAAAGAATAATGGTCGGAGCCTGGGGGATATTTTATTTTAAGTTTATATTATTTCCAAGACAAGCCATTACTGAAAGTCCTTTCTGTTTTTAGGAGATGAATTACCTAATCTGTATAAGCTTTAAAAGCCACCCACTGCACTGGTTTTAAATAAAAATGCCTACTTTCAATACAGAGAACTGCAAAAAAAAGCAAGCAAATTTACAACACATTCCTTTAATAAAATCAAAAATGTTTCCAAGGCAACATTATTCAAATTACTATATCACAGTCCCCAGTAACACCAAGCTGTATAAGGGCAGTGATGAGGAAACTTCGCATCTTCCAGTTAACCGTATTAGGTGGACTTCTTCTCTTCGCCAAGTAAATTTATTGTGGCTTTTTTGGCTGAAAGAAAAAAAAATTCATGATGACTCAAGTGAACATTACTGAATAACCCAAGGCTATGAACTATGGAACAAGAGAGACATGAAACTGTGATGAAGTCAAAGGGTTAGCTTCAATATTTCTAAATCAACAATTTGTAGGAAGAGGTGGGGGTTGGGGAGAACTGTCAAAATTCTTAATCACCAGATTTCTGAGCAGCTGGGTGACCAGACTTCTGGAAAGCTTTCAGTCTTGGCTATACCCACTTCAATATCCTGAAGTCTTAGTTATTTTTTAAAAAATAGGTTATGTCCAGTGTTCTGCACCAAGGATAGCTGAATTTTGCAAGCTCTATGCATTACGCAAATGATACAGTTGTCCTCTTTATATGCAAACCCGCTATCTGTGAATTCATTTATCTGCGAAGAGCAGATTTGCTGCCTACCTCATTATCTGCGTCTCTGTCCTCGTTATCCACTATGCAGGGACTGCACAGTGGCACTGGCTACAGTTCCGATGCCTTTAAAATGGCTGGCAGGAGCATCTGCAGGCTATGTTTAAGGGGTCAGGGCTGGTTGCAGGTACAACTGAAGTTCCCTGCAGCCTCTGAAAGCTCTCTGCAGCATTCAGAGATCTTTCGGCACTTCCTGCTGCACTCTGCTGACTTCCTGAGGATCTCTGCTGGATTCTTCGGATGGCAGATAAAGTATCCCTTGCACCTCCTCATTGAGTCCATAGGATCAATGGTTCGTTATCTGCAAATTTGCTATCCACAAGGATTTCCAGGAATCTAACCTCAAGTGGATAATGAGGACTGACTGTATATATTTGCATACACTTGTTTACTTGGATAGTTCATTCTCCATTATGAAGGTTACTGAAAAATTGGTTACTCCTTCCACTTTCTTTGGAGGCAGAAGTATGACTTCATGCTTGGAGGCAGAGGTAAAGGTGAAGGCTTGCCCAGTTCTCACGGTACTGCCTTTGCATTTTGATGGCTACATTTGCAAACTTGAAGGCTTAACTACTACTTTTGAAATATAAAAGCTGGCATTCTTTGCACCAAATTCTACACTCAGAACATGCAATTATAGAATTGCAGAGTACACACAGCCTTAATGCATGGACTTTAACTCCACAGTCAGGTCAATACCAATGCCACTTTTTTGACCAAGAGAAAAGAACTACATTCAAAAGTACTTGGATGTTGTATTCGTATATGTGTTACTTTAGGCGTGTGCATATACAGTATTACATTAGACCAGCGATTTTCAGCCACTGTGCCGTGGCACACTTGAGTGCTGCAAATGGTCTGCAGGTGTGTTGCAGGAGTTTGGAGGAGGAGCATATATTAGTAGGGTCATTGCGGGATGTGAGCCCCTGGCAGGCAGTGTGGTGTGCCTTTGTCAATTGCCAAAAAATGGATTGTGGGCGTGAAATTTTAGTGCCTTGTCAGTATGCTGTGAGATGGAAAAAGTTGAAAACACTGCATTAGACTAATCCTCAAAGACCAACAAGAATTGGCAGAGCATGTTTTGCTAGATTTTGGAAGTGGATATGGCTTAGGGGAGAGGTTTTGATGTTGTTGCCGCTTTCCCTAGAATTGATTTTTGTTTTGCATTTGATTATAATACTTTTGTATATTTCTGTTTATATATATATATACCTTTGTATATTTATATACTCTGACGTTTATTCTATCCGATGTTTATCTATCTATCTATCTATCTATCTATCTATCTATCTATCTATCTATC
>JAJKFI010000001.1:35648806-35715413 GCA_029204185.1 Lerista edwardsae | reverse complement strand
ATCTATCTATCTATCTATCTATCTATCTATCTATCTATCTATCTATCATTGGTTTGAGGAATATGGGTAAAAAAACAACAACTCAGAAAACATTACTGTAATAAAAGCAGTGCACATATCCCAGAGTACCTCTTTGCACCCATCTCGTCATCTTTGTCCATTAATAATGAATTTTAGAAAATCACCCCCAAGGTTGAAAGAGTTCCCTGAAGAAATTGGCCCCTTTGGTATCACCTCACCTTCTTTACGGACAGTGTCTGCTGTCTCTGCAGCTTTGTCTTTCAGATCCTTCATTACACTGTCCACTTGAGCCTCATGCTTCAGGAAGATGGGGCGGATAATTCGGTGGTAAAGTAACTCGGCTCCATTTGAGGGGCTTGGGGCCATGCACCATAACAGAAAACCGCACTGCAGAAAAAGAAAAAAAAAAGACGGGAAAAACCAGACATTACAACCCTGTCTGATGAGTGGTGACAATCAAGTCTGACATAGGCACATCTACTCAGGCATTAATCCCATTATGTTCAATGTGACCTACTCCCAGGAAAGTGTGCATAGGATTGTAGCCTTAGCAACCTTAAGCAAGCCACAGTCCATCCCCATCTGCAATAGGGGCACGGAAATACTTTTCAACACAATAGGGTATATGAAACACTTTGAGTATATTGAAACTCTCTCTATAAACGCTATTTGTACTGGCTGCACCAGCAAACCTCCATGAACCACTCAGCATAATGCAGAAAGAAATGCAACAGATAGGGCAAATGAGTGCAGACCCCAGCAACTAATGGTTTTATCGTCACATCAGGTCAAAGTAGCTATAAAAATTGTGAATTTCTAAATTTGCTTAGCCAGTCTGTGTAACAGTGGGCATAATCCAGTTTTTCAGTCATGGAACGATTGGGTAGAGAATACCACATTGGCTAGAGCAGTGGTATTCAAACTTTTTAGACCGGGACCCGACATGGCACTTGTGTCGGGACCCACCGGAAGTGATGTCATTAACCTGGAAGTGATGTTGTGACAGGAAGTGACACCATCCAGCAGGAAGTGCTGTCATTGTAATATAATAAAATGACGCACCTGAAATATAAATTGGCATTCTTGGATTGCAGCAATTGTACAAGCATGAAACATACCTGACAGACAGCAAGATTAGGACAAAATGTGATGTAAAAGCACTGAACTAAAAACAAAACTGGAAAAAAAAAACCTTCACTTGAAAACTCAGTTAACACTCACAAGAGGACTATAACAAGAGTAAGGTCTGCAGTTTCCAATATGGCTGCTCCCAGCTTTCCACAACCCACCTGACATCAGGTCGCAACCCACCAAGTGAGTCCTGACCCACAGTTTGAATAACACTGGGCTAGAGTTCACCACTAAAAGTGTATGTAAGTTCCTCAGAAAGAATAGTATGCAGACATGTTAGCTACAGGAATTGCAAAGCTTGGCAAACTTAGTCCCCTCTGTCCCCTCATGCCCTTTGCCTTAAATGGACAAAGTGTTGTTCCTTCAAGAACAGCCAGCAACTCAGGGAAGGCACCATGAGCATCCTGTATTTGTTAATGCGGTATGGGACTATCAGACGGACATTCATATTTTAGGGATATACAAAATTAATACCAGGCTTTTCAAATGAATGTACTCAGGAGGCAGCACTGCATATGATGTAGAAGAGCAAAAGTAAGGAACGCAAGTGAAAACAGAAGCTTTGTTGTAAGATAAAGCACTTCCTAGGCAAAATGAGAGAGGGCTTCAGAGATTACCACATGCATCATATGACACTGTAACAGTACCACTAGGAATTCTGGGCAAACCAAAGTACTGCAAACAGTAAACAGCATCATCTGAATATTATATATGAGTCACAACCAAAAACACAACAACCAAAAAACCCTGCGAGTTGCTAGGAGCAGAAAGAAGGCAGGGGAAGAAAACAGTGGCTATTGCGAAGTGCAAGGCAGTCCATGTATCTGCCTACTCAACAAATCTGCTTTATTCAGTAATGAACCAACAATTGTCTATTAAGAAGACCACAGGCCGTTCTATGTCTGGAAATTGACTGAAAGTTCATTAGTAAAGAGAGCCTGAAGCATCTTACATAATCCTTCCAATACAGTCAAAGTTCAAGTAAATCGGGGAGGTTTAAACTTAAATGTGAATTACCCTTCTTGGTGGACTACATGGCAGAGTCAGGCCTTGTCATCGGGGGAAGCTCCTCCTCCTCCTCAGGCAGGCAGGCCATGCTAGATTTTCCTGAGGGGAGGGGCTCCCTCAATCCCCAGACTGACCTTGCCTCAGGGCAGAATGGTCAGGCAAAAGCCCATCCCCAGAGTGTCTACCACTGCATGGTCTACCTCACCAGGTGCAGAAAACTGGAGGCAGAATCACCTCGGAAGAATGACAGTCCACAGAACCTGGAACTGGAGAGAATTCTGAAGCAAGAGCACTCCATTAATCCCCAAGATCACAGTGTGTTGTCATATTATATGTAATCTGAGTATTTTACACTTATTACAGAACTTACTACGTTCTGTATGAACTCTAAGTATTGTGTACCACTCATCTTTTTATCATAACTGTTATTATTCCTGTTCCTTTTTTTTCATACTTTTTTTCATACACACTTCAGGCGGCAAGGGTGGGCAGACTGACCCTGCCATGTAGTCCACCGAGAAGGAGAGTTCACAGGAAAGCTTAAACCTCCCCGTTCTTGTGGTGAGCTCTACAATGCAGGGTCAGACCTTGTCGTCTGGGAACTACCCAAGCCGTGTCTTCTCAAGGGTGGGAGCTGCCTGAAGCATGCGAAACTACAGTTTGGAGGAGTCGCCTAGCGAAGGCTGTATCCTTAGAGGCAAAAGTGTCACTCTTGTAATTCTTAATGAAGGCAAGAGTGTAGCTACCTTACATACTGTCTCAAAAGAAGGCTAAGTTTTGAAAGCTGCAGGCGTAGCAGTGCCCCTTAGGGAGTGAGCTACTATGCCCGATAGAGGATCTATCCCCCTTGCCTTATAGGCCTCCAGTATTGCCTCTCTTACCCACCTGGAGATGGTGAATGGTTAACTCTTAACCTCTGGATTTCCACGACACAAACAGGCCTGTGTTTTCCTGAATGAGGAAGTTCTATCCAGGTAAAAGCTCACTGCCCTGTGCACATCTAAGGTATGCCAATCCTGTTCTTTGGGATGACTAGAGTTGGGACAAAAAGACAAGAGGAACACCTCCTGAGATCTGTGAAAGATGGAATCTACCCTAGGCAGGAAGGAGGGGTTGGTGAATAGAACCATTCTATCATCATGGAAGTGACGCAAGTCTATTGACATAAATAGGGCTGCTAATTTGATACCCCCCAGGTTGAAGCTATCCCTACGAGGAAAGCTGTTCTCTGACTACGGAGCTTCAAGGAACATATAGCCACTGGTTCAACAGGAGGCCTCATCAAGGCCTTCAAAACCAGGGGTAAATCCCAAGTGGAGCTCTGATCATAGGTGAAGGAAGATAAAGACACCCTATGCAAAAACTTTTCTTTTTAACATATGGGTCAGAGGCCAGATAAGTGCCCTTGGAATACCTGAGAACAGATGCTATTGCTAACATCTCTCCCCTTAGGGCTTCAGTATATAAACGCTTGCCCAACCCAACCTGAAGGAAATCCAACAATTTTCTTACCTTAACCCATTCAGAATCTATCATATGCTGGGCACACCAGACACCCAGTACCCTCCAAGTGTTGCTGGACACCTTAGTGGAAACCATTCTCGGATGTGCTCTGCTCCGAGTGTAGATTCCTCCCCACTCTCGAGAAACATTCTGCGCGTTTGGTTCTACAGGGAAAGCAGTCTTGTTCCTCCCTGCTGGCCAACGTGGACTCATGCAGACACATTATCCATGTAGACTAACACATCCCTCATCTTTCCCTTAGTGGTAAAACACTGAAACTGCTGAGGGATAGACATATAAGACTGCCAGACGTCTTCGTCCCTTGCAGTAACCACCAGTGGAAGCCCCAAACAATTGCTGTCTTGGGCTATGAAAGGACCACTGTAGGTGCTTAAATGTGGTCTTGCTCGCTGTGACCATGGTGGGAGGCATCTTACATTTCCCTTTGGTTTCCACCAATAAGGGATCCAGCCCATCGTCAAAAATATTTAGTGCCCTGGAAGGCTAGTGCTACAACCTTGCTTTGGGAAGTCATGGTTGTGGAGTCATGTGCTTCTAGGTACTGTTATTCCTGCTGCCATGGGTCTAGCAGAAAATTGCATCACGTCCGCTGTAGCATCTGCAATGAGAGCACCCTGCAGACGCCATCTTTCAGAGGTCCGATTGTGCCTTGGACGGGAGCTGATGTTGATCAGTGAACTGCTGCATCCATAATGCCATTGCTCCAGCACAACAGGAATAAGCCACAGAAGTCTTGAGTGATGCTGCAGAAGCATCAAAGACTCTCCTGGCAGCAATCTATTTTTTTTAAATAGGGTCCTTAGGTATACCCTTGCTGTCAAAGAACAGATGGAGGACCTAGGGTTGCTACTGGTGCATCCACCAGTGGTAACCTGAATCTGTGCATGACATCCTTAGCAACCCTGTAGAACCTGATGGTGGGTGAATGGGGTCCTTGGCTCAGGATGAATTGGCCCACTCTATTTCAGTCCTTGAAATAGTTCTAAAACCTTAACAACCTTTTTAAAGAGCTTATGAAATTGGGGGAGATTAGAGGGAGATTAGAGGGGAAGTTGCTGAGAATGAGGAGCCAGAGCCAGGAGCCAGAGCAGCAGAGAGCTTGTCTTCTTACCCTGGACCTCTTAGGGGGAAGGGGGAAAATGGATTCGTGCACTGGCTCAGCAACTGGCTGTTAGGGGTTACTTTGAATCACTGACCCAGGAGCGGACATGGATTTCTGGAGTGTTGCAATGGCAAATGCTATACTGGCAGATAGGCCTGCAAAATACTGTGTGTGGTGACTGTTAATTCAACCCAGTGGACAGCTGAGGGCTGAGCCAAGATAGGTACAGAGGCATCTGAAACCTCCTTGCTGGGGCTGGCCATCTCTTAACTCGTCTCTCCCCTCAAGCAGGGGAAGGGTGACAGGGTGGCCAGCAAACTGCTGAGGTAATGTCACTGCAGTGAAGAAACACCTCAGAATGGAGACTGGGTTACCAGAAGTGTAACACTGGAGGTGGAAAGCTGTAAAGCTACTACCTTGGCAACTACACTCCGCTGAATAGATCTATAAGTAGTAATCTAAAGCAGAAGTTAGGAGAAGCTAAGCAGAGACTAACCCATATGAGCTACTGAAGCATTGGGGAGCCTTTAGTGCCATAGGCTTCCCTCGCAGCATTGACGCCTGTCTGCCACTTGAGGGGGAACGAAGCTGGAATGGCTGTGGCTATGCCAGTTAAGGAGGACTGGCTGCTCAGAATGACTTGCTCTTCTGAAGCAGCACTGGTGTGCCAGAAGCGACTGCTTTGCCCTCTGATCCACTGCCTCACAGTGCTTAATGGCCTCTGTTAGTCTGCCACACTGTATTATTTTGGCAAGAAGCTCTGCCCTCTGATCTACTACCTCACAGCGCTTAACAGCTTCTGCTGGTCTTCCAGATGTGCTATTTTGGAGGGAAGCTGAGTGTTCTGCGGGCCAGCTCTGCTGCCACCATAGAGGCTCCAAGAGCCGAGTTCTGAACTCCTCCCCTGTCCAAGAGGCTACCAGAACCCTAAAGCTGTCCAGGGCAAGAAAGGGTGAAGAGCCCTTAAAATGAGCAGACCCAACAGCTTCTCCAATGCTGAGGACTGAAAGACTAACAATTAGCCCAGTCCTCGGAAGTCCAATTCTCCCAACTGCCAAGTGACCGGGCTGATGCCCATTTGTGGTAAAAATTCTACTTAAAAGGACCAGCTGTAGCAGTAGATGCAGCTAATACAAGAACACCCAACTGTTCCGCCTTGAGGCAAGGTCTGTCTGGGGACTGACGGAGCCCCTCCCCTCAAGAAGACTTCTACCATGACCTGCCTACTGAAACGGAGGAGCTTCCCAGATGTCAAGGCCTGACCCTGCCATGTAGAGACCACTGGAGAATCTACGTATTGATATCATATGGGAGAGGTCTCGGGCCCCTTGCAGCAGTAATTTGGCTCACCCTTTATACTGGTGGATTTGTGTCAAAGAGGAAAATGATGGAGGCCTGTCTTAAGAGGCTGTCTCAGAAAGAAGAAAGCTTCAGCACAATACTTCAGGAAGTCTCCAGTGTGTGAACACTGGAATCCTGAACCAGACATATGATGAGCATATGAACCTCGTCATGGACAGAATAAAGATGCATGTTGGCATGACAAAGAGTGTATCAATAGGTGAAAAGACACTTTCCTGTGTGAGTAAAAGAGCAAGTGCAAGAAAATATGTACTGTGCATCCCAACTTAAACCTGGTAGTGTAACTTCCCATTAGACAAATACACAAATGGTATTTTTCTCACAGTCCTATAGACGAACAAGATGTATCAATCCAATGGCAATCATGTGCTGCACCACCTCGCTCAGGCTTACAAAAAACAAATACTGTATACTTTAACTGGTAAAGGAAAGCTCACATGAAGCTATGATTATCCCTCTTCTATCTATTGTACTTTCACTTCATCCTTGTAAGAGCGAAGAAAATCTCACTTTGCCTCCTCTGGATGAGTGCCCATGATCACCGGTCCAGTAAGCAGGTTTGGTACTGGAAGCCATGCCTTGAAATTTTCCCCTTCTGAATGCCTATTCCCATCCAAATTTCTAGAATCTACACCATAACTGCTGATCAATTTCATGAAACTCTTTAGAAAATGTGTAGGCAAAAGGTATATTGAGATATAGGGCACCCAATAGATCTCTAGGTGCAGTAGATCAATGTCAGTGTGTCTCTCAGTTGTTTAACAACTTTTTTTTTTCCTAAGTGGGTTGCTGAAAAGAGCAAATTGTGGAGAAAACTGCCACCCTTTGTGTGGGAGACCTCAATTACAGTAGGGAAAACAAATTCCCAGGTTGAGAATGCACCCAGAGTCATTTTGTGTATATTTTTGGGTGTACATCTTTTATACCCATCTTCCCATATTATTTCCAGCAGATTTCAGTTGGTAGAACTCAGGCTCCTAGCAGCAAACAAATTAGATCTTGCAAGTCTAAAGTCATCTACCCCTGCTCTAGAGTACATATGCTACAGGTGAACCACATTTGTCTCTAGAGCCCCCTCCCAGCAAAAGAATGCAAAGCTGTCACTTAATACCTCATATTACAAGCAATACTTCAGATAACACAGCTTCTTTCAGCACTATTTTGCAACAGTGCTTTTCAATTGGGCTGTATTTGACAACTTTCGTAACCAGTGGGAGCAGTGCGTTCTGGGTAGCACTTAGCCAATAACCCTCAGTTTCCTGTGCACTTGTTCAACAATGTCTCCCGTATTCCTGTTTCATGCAGCACTTCCCTATTAGGAAATTTATCCCCTCACTATTGGAAATGAGGCTGTAGTTTCCAAGATTTCAACAATGGGACCTACAAACAAAATTTAATCATTCCTTGGGAAGCTATCTGTTTCACATACACAGTATAACTGGCTCTCGGGCAAACGTTTTGCCACTTTTAAGATTCACTTGGTATTCTTAAAATTGCTCAAAATTAACATGGTTGAATTGGTGATGGGTGGTGATGGGGGAAGTGTGAGCCAACAAACCTTCATCATGTAGTAGAAAGGGAACCAGGAGAGAAAGATATCAGAGAAAAATTCTGCAATGCTGAAGATGCCATACACCACCCAGTAGGTCAGCCACTGTGTGTCATCATCCTTGTTAGGGCTTTCAATGGCCTTGATCCTGAAAGAAGAAGAAAACATTGAAAGGGATCCACCTTGGTATAATGCAATTCCATCTACTAAATATATATGTGAGCAGTGCTATAGTCCTAGATATGTACATCATGCAAATCTAAACTGGAGGTGCTTGCTGGGGTTCAGAATCACTTCAATTGTGATATCACATATGTCAAAGGAAATGCATACAGTATGCGCATTTGCTCCTATGCAAAGCACTTGACTAACAGCCCAATCCTATGGTTTTCCCAGCCATCACACGCAGCACCAAAACAGACTATGTTGCATGTTATGATAGTGGTGGGGGGGCTGATCAGGAGTCTTGGGAGCCTCCCAATGGGTCTTCTCAGACCTGTGTCTGCTCTTTAAACTATGCAAGTCCGAAGAGACGAAGTGGGCATATTGAACCCTGAAATCACCCATATTCCTCCTTGAAAAACAGCTTCCGTCTAGTGGGGGTGCCGAGTCAGCCACCATTCAGCCCAAATAAATTGTGTGGTTGCCACACCCCAGTGATTGTATTGTACAATGTCATCAAAAGCTTTAACTTCCCATGTCAAAGTGGGACCAGTCACCCTGGGTGACCAGCAATCAACTGGTAGGGACTCCTAATCAAGGTTTTGGCAATGTTCCTGGAAGGAGCCACATTTTTTGAAAGGGTAGGTAGGGGGAACCCTGCTTTCTTGAATAAAGAAAGGAACAGAACAATGAGAGACAATAACTTCCCTATGAAAATGGGAGTGACAAATCACATAAGATGCTTGAAGCAGAAAGTTTTCTGACCTCAGAAGGGCAAGCCCACAGAGGGAAACTCCTGCCCATTTCAGCAGGCAAGTGCTGCTGGTATATGCACAGACACAAGAAGCCTGCCAGGGGATGACTGACAGCATTGGCGCAAGAAGCAGCACAGCTTTTGCCACCAAGAAACCCTGGGCTGGGGTGAATGTGTGTTTGCATGTGCTGACACTCATGGATGTGGCTCACAAACACACTTTGCCATGGAACAACTGCACATCTAGGACAAGCCTCAGTCAGAGGCAGAGCAAAAGACCAAACTGCCACTTCAGGATGAACAATTATTGTAATGATTGCTTTTACCAAAGTATTCTGTTGGAACACACAGTTCTGTAGAAGACCAGGCAGAGCATATAATTATGCTGTTTGTTACTGTGAACATACCCATTAGGTAAGAAAACGGCGAATAACTGTGAAAGCAAACTGTTAGCAAATGTTCACCACACAATCTGGGACACAAGAAAAAGGCTTCAAACCTGTGCTGAATGACAGCAAAACCCAACATGTTTAAGGGTGGGTTACACATGCTTACCTTAGAATAGTGTATCATTTAAATCAATGTGACATCTCAAGGAAATGGGTTAACACACTAAGCGTGTCTTTCAAAGCGGCTTTTCTTTGACTAATGGCCCAATCCTACTGAGGGCTGCACCGGTGGAACATGCATAAAGCACTTTTCACAGAGCAAGGCCCACGTGTGCTGGCAGGAAGGCCAGAGACTTCCTGCTAGCATCGGCGGGCTTTGGGAGCCCCGCTGGAGAAGGCAAGTCCAGCACAGGAATTGGGGGAGAGCAGGGGGCGTGCAGGGGGGTGTTTGAACAGAGTGAAGAGATGGCGGATCAGGCTCGGTATAGGGAAGGGGTCAGCAGTATTGGCACATGCCATATATCCAAACCCCCTTCCCGGCCCTGATCCACCTGCATGGATCAATGTGGATTTTACGCCTGCGATGTCACTGGCATAGGTCCGAGTTGACCCATGGTGGCTACTGGAGATTACCCTAGGGCAAACTGAGGCACTGCAGTGTCCCAGCCTGAAAAGCCCCATCTCTGGCCCCTTAAGGGGTGGGGGGAGGCAGCAATGCAATCATGCTGCTGCTGGGGGTAGAAGGTCTTTTTTAGTACTTATCCCACACAGCTCCAGCCTCCTGGGGCATCTGGGGAGCCTGCAGATCCCTCTGCTGGGCTCTCATGCATCGTAAAAGCTAAAAAAAATGTGGAAAAAAACGCCATTTCTGGTTTTTGTCATGAAACCGATAGTGGCTGGCTTTTTTAAAAAAAAACTTTTTTTAGCTTTTAGGAGGCATGAGGAACCCTGCAGAGGGGTTCTTGGGCTCCCCAGGAGGCTGGAGCTGCGTGAGGTTAGTACTAAGAAAGACCCTTTACCCCCAGCAGCCTTCCCCTCTCCCCCACAACACCTTATAGAGGGCGTTTGAGAATCACTGCCCTCAGGCAAGGAGCCAAATGCCCCCTTACCCTGAGGAGATTTCCAGGAGCCAAATTAAATAGCCCTTGCAGGTTACAGCGGACTCTATGCCAGCAGCATTGCATTGCTACTCGGGGATATAGTTATGATTGGGCTGTAAGTCTATAACATTTTGTTTTATAGAATTTTATTAGGATGTTCAATAGCCCCCAGCCATCCTGTCCAGAGAGATTATCTAATTCGAGCAACATGGATCTCGTGGTCAATTTTCTGTCTACATGTGCTGGGGTGGTTTTGTTTCTTAGAAGTGTTAAGATGTGTATTTTCTGATTTGTACTGATGTATTTGAGAAAAGATACATCTGAACACAGTACAAGGAGGGGGGCACAGATAAGAGTTCTTGATCATGAAAACACTCTGAAATGGATTATGACTTATCTGATCTACAGAAGCATACCTATAGCAAACATAGGCCATGAACCAGAATAACAGGTTTTGGCATGGAAAGAAAGAGAAAAAACACTAATCCCATGCTGACAGTTAATTTCCACTCAGTTGCCCAAACACAACTGAAGGAACATTGACATGATTCCTATGGCAGTCTTTTGGAGTGGAGCAAGATAAACATAAGATAAACATATGCAAAATGAATAACTCAGGAGCAACAACCACTTCTTTATTCAGTTCCCTGAACTTTGCTAATGCTGATAAGAATTGGAGGGATATACGTGTACTGACAGAATGGGTCAAGGATGACGTTTCTCTCAATTCAGGATGGGGGAGAGACTTTGGCACCCGTCATTTACCTGCTCACCTGAGGTGAGTAGGAATTGCCACTGAGTGAACCATCAGTACAGTTGCCAGGAACAGAAAGCCTCAAATTGAAAAGCAGTACTGAGTAGCTATCTTGCCTGTAACACTTATTTACTTTCATTTGAAGAACAATTCAATCACATCCATTATCAAGTGGCCTGCAATAGGTAGACAGTTTTAAAATTTGAAGTTGACTCAGAGGCTGATTGCTCTCTACTGTGTAATTAAAAGCAAAGAAAATGGCAAGTTCTGGGACTATGTAGCACTGACACCTTTGGATATGAATCTATGATAAAGAACTTATGGGTCTTTCAGGGTGCTCTGCAAGTTCCATTCATCAGGCACGTACCTCCAATTGTATGTGATGTCAACACATTTAAATGCACAAGGAAAGGAAATAGGATCTACCAACATGCCTTTTGCTCTCATAAAACATGAGCTACAAAATTATAATTTCTTCATTCAGGGGTGTAGCTAATTAAAGTGTAGTCCAGCGCAGAGGGCAAAATGTTGCCCAGAAAGTAATATCACAACAGGAAGTGATGCCATAGTTGTATTTTCGTTTTCTCAGGGTTTTCGGCCATAACATTTAATAAAGATATTGCACTCTGATTTGTTTCATTGCATTTTGCCTTAAATTACCTTTCCAATGATACACAAAATGATTATTCATATATACCAAAGTTTTCACCTTGGTCACTAATTTTGGTCACTAATGCCAAACTCAATTTGTTGCCCCCTTAAAGCTTGTTGCCCGGTGCAAATGCACCCCTCTGCACTCCTTTAGCTATGTCCCTGTCTTCATTGAGATTTTCTGGATAATATAAGCAATAATGCAATACTATGGGCCCAATCCTATCCAACTTGCCAGCACTGATGCCAATGGGGCATGTGCTGCATGCTGTGGTGGGGAGGAAGTCACAGAGGCCTCCTCAAGGATCCCTTACCTCAGGGCTGCATCGATGATGAAAACTTGGATAGGATTGGGCCTTAATTTTGGAAGCACTCTGCAAGCACTCCTTTGGAAAATAACACCAGTCTTGACAAACCTAAGCGGACTTTGTGGAATCAGATGTGAACTCCTTTGGAACCAAACTAAGTAGAACATGGCTAAATGAAAACAGATGGAATTTAAAAAAAAATGCTCCTCTTAATGTGCAATAAACAATTTTGCTTTCCTCATTCCTGTTGTGTCACATTTCATTTTCTGTTTCATTGCCCCTGCTCATGGAGAGAGCCTCATTTTTTTTATGATTTTACATTTTTGAATATATGCAGATCATGTGGCATGCACCTATAAAACACTAGGCACTACTGGCTTACTTCACTCTATGCTGTTTGGATTTAAAGCAGGCAATCACAAGGTATGGGTTAACCTTGTAATGCTAATGTCCACTTGCCTGCCTGATTCCCCCCTTCAAGAGGCATTCAGCTGTTTTTATCCAGTTGCACACACACATGGTTCCAAGACCGGACATAAGCCCAACGGGGAGGGCATCTGCAGGACAGAAGTAAGTGCTGAATGGCCACCCACACCCTCTCAGTCACTAATTCTGCTCTACAGACATGCCTCCACCCACATTCATAGTACAGCCATGCCCTGCATCCACTGAGATTCCGTTCCAGACCCCACCATGGATACCTGAAACCATTGATACTGGGGATGCCTTTTTAAAGGTGGGGGAACATCAGTCATTTTGCTGCAACAAGGTCAAAAAAAGGTATTTAATGCTCCCCTATCTTTTTAATAGGCATCCCAGTATCCATGGTAACTGTGGATAACTGAAACCGTGGATACCAGAGAATACCTATACTTCAGCCAAGGCTGGTTTGGGACTGCACATTTACCAAAGTAGAAATCTTTCAGACAGAGATCCTCCTCAGAGATTTCCCTCTATGAAGAACAAATCATCTTTCCCTAAGCCCATACTACAGCAGGCTCTCTTTCAGCAGGGCTGACTTCAGAGAACAGTATGCAAAACATAATTTGTTTTAACAAATGACATGAATGCAAATTAAGGGATAGTCAGATTGCATTCTGTAGGCCTTCAAGGGGGAGAGGGATAGCCAATTTTGAAATGCAAACTGAAATCAGAAGCCCAGGCCATAGCCTACTTTCCACTGCAGCAGAGCCAGAGAAAGATGTCAGTTGTTGCTGCTGCGATGCAAGAGGCAGCATTATCAGGAGGGGTGCAATCCCAACCTGGAGTTAGGCCAGCAAAGTTTGGCCAGCACAAGGGACACTGTAAACTATGTTCGGACCACTCTTAGAATCAGAGAGGCCTGCACACAGACTTGCGCCATCCTCCCTGACTCTAAGAGTGGTCCAAACACACTTTACGGCAGCCCTTGTGCCAGCCAAACTGCAGTCCAACTTGTGCCGGCCTAACTCCAGGTTAGGATTGTGCCCGAAGAGAAGCCAGGAAGATCAGAAGAGGTATTTGTGGTGGATAAGCACTGAAAATGTTGGGGGAGAGAGCTTAAGGAAATCCTCCCGGAAGCTACTTCCGAATGATGAGCCAGGAGCCAAGTACACTCCTGTACTTGGGTGGTGTCTGTGTGGTGCTCAGTAGACGGATGCGTGACTTCAGGCCTTCGGTGCAAGGACCTGAAGAAAGACTTGGAAAAGGTGCTTGCTGAAGTGTGCCCCCCCCCCGCAAGAGAGTGTGACTGGGGTTGAGACAGGGAGGCGGAGGCTACACAAGTTGTTTAGGGAATTGAACTAGTCACAATGTCAAGGCATTTCTGAGAACTGGTATTAGAATAACCTCATAAGTAATGGAACACCTAAGGCAGGGGCATCAAAAGTGCTGTCCATGGAAGCTCTTTAATTGGTCCTTGGGCTCTCCTAGCACTGCAATCAGAGCTGTGCTTAGATGTCACTGCGGAAAAGGTGGCCTGCGTGATAATTGGGCACTCCCATGTTTGAAAACAGGATCAAGGTCGCATATTTTCCTCTTCTGTCATTTGCAGCTAATGATTTCCTAAGTGAGAACAAAAGTGCTTTTTTTCTGATTAATGACATCACATTCTGTCCTCAGCAGGCATCATGAATGCTATTCGGCCCCACTGTATGAAATCAGTTTTGACACCCCTGATCTAAGCAAATGAAGCAACCTGTTCATTTTTTATATAGTTTGTTTTGTTGGTTCAATTTACTATTGGATTGTGTTATCACTCCCATGCTCCAGAGTACCAGGAGGATTGCAGTATATGGTGGCAATGTGAA
The DNA here is from genome assembly GCA_029204185.1 of Lerista edwardsae. NCBI lineage: Eukaryota > Metazoa > Chordata > Lepidosauria > Squamata > Scincidae > Lerista > Lerista edwardsae. Next base: position 35,701,310 of record JAJKFI010000001.1, on the reverse strand, counting down.
TAAAAAAGACCATCATGGAGAAGAAAGTAGGGAGGTTTTTATAGAAGTTCCTTCCTTACTACTATAAAAAGAAATGTCCTTATGCATGTTAAAGCAGGTGGGATTTTTTTAAATCCCAATGTGGTGCTACTGAAGGAATATGACACCAGAGAGGTGGTGGGATCGACCTGACCCAGCTGCTTAACATCATCTCCCTTCTCACCTCACATCCTCCTCCAGACGTCACAGGGCTAAACAGAATGCCTGCAGCATGGATAAGTTCCAGAACTGCGAAAATGAAATTCATTCATTTTGCATCCTCCTAGCCTCGACAAGCTCAGAGTCTCAGCTTCCCCAGCGTCCTAACCCACATTCTTCCTGTATTTAAAGCTAACAACTGACAAACGTTTCCACTGGGTGTTCCATTCAAATACCTTTGAGGTTTCAAGAGCTACATGAGCCTTCAAACACTTTCAGCTTTGTCTGATCAACAATTTTAAAAAGATGTATTATGGAAAATGATTTTTTTTCATAAAGTCTGGAAATTCCCAAGGCAAACGGGATCAGCATACTTAGACAAAGGCCCTGATCCTATCCCCCGCCAACTGCAGCTGATACACCCCTATATTTGAGAGATGATCTAAAGGCAAAAAAGCTTTGAGACCACCTATCAGTCTCCTCTGACATATACCATCTTTTTTGATGGTGTGTGTCCAGGGAGCAAGAGGGGCAGGCAGGTTTTTAAATGAGAGCAACAGATCCACCATGCATCTTTACTGCCGGATTACCCCCTGGTTCTTTCCATAGTATGCCCCAATCCTCCCCCTTCCTGGCCATGGCCCACCCCACTGCTGGCTTACTCGCACAAGGAGGTCCAAGAAGGTACACTGTTTCTGGCTGCAGCCCAGTAGCATCCTACAGAGCATCATGTTTTGCAATGCCGTTAACTCAGGTTGAGCAGCAAGTTCTGGAGAGCAGCCCAATGACAGGATTGGGCTGAAAGTGTTCTAGAGGCACCAAATTAAACAAGATAGATTTGTTTTTCCCTTCCTTTCCTTAGACTGATATACTTTTAAAATGATTTGATTCCCTATATAATTATTTATTATAAGATATTAATTCTGGTTAAGAAGACTGAAAAAACTCAAGTATGAATGGATAGAAGAATCTTCTGCATCTTGTCTTACGAATTTAGCACCAAAACAGAGGAGAAAGAAATAACATGAACAGTGCAGGGTAGGAGGTAGCTATGGCCCAACTTCAAGTAACGGGAATTGTTTCTCCCTATCCTGTGTAGCATGGCAGCCACTTCAATAGGGCTACTCGGATATGAGCCAGCAAAATTGCAAATTCAAGCAGCCTGGTATAATACTGGGCTGCTCAGGAGGGTGAAGGTTAGGGTATAGTCTAGGTTGCCCAGGCTAGTCCCCCCCACCTCTCCTGGACCCAGCCCAGCCACCAGTCCACTCTCCCCCCACCTCAAAAATGCCCCCATTCCACCCTCCCCAATCCCGAGCCAGCCTCCCCATGCTGGCTTGACCTTAACTTTGGCCAGCTGGGATCTGGTATGGGGTAGGGAGGTGGCATTCATCTCTTGCTGGCCTCCCCGACTCCTGAGTCATCCTAGAGGTGCTGTATGGCACGTTTGCAACACTCCTGGGCCAGCGCAAGGGACTTGCACTGGACCAGTGAGCACTTTGGATTGTACTTTGAGCAAAATTGGTCATGATATGAGAGAAGATTTTATGTAACAACTCCTCTTCAGACTGGGTTAACAGCAATTCCCTGCACCTGAACACACTCAAAAGATTTGTAGGGTTTCTCCATGCTGGGCAGGGTTGCATTCTTTGAGTGTTCTCTCTTCTTCCATCTGTTAGATTGGTATGTAACTGCACTGCTTATAGCATATCTAAAATGCTTGAATTCTCATGCACACATGCAATTAGCCAGTGACTTATTATGGAATCGCCATTCAACTACGCAATGCCAACAACTATGCAAGGATCTCCTATCATGTGTCATTAAGCATGGGCAGAAAAGTACACTAGTGAGGAACAGTTTCCATGGTCACCAACAGAGATATGAAACTCAGTCCAGTCACTCATAAGAAGCTTCATAATGACATATGAACATTATGTCATTAGGGTAACAACCCTAGCACAAGCAAGCACACCTTCCACAGTCTTCTGCTATTTAGCACCAAGAAGTAGCTGTGTTAGCCACAGAGTTGTATTTATAATACCTGGTCTTAAAAATACTTTTTAGGCATTCTGAGACTTACATTGTAAAAAAGATCTGATTTTAAACAATTGCTAGTAATCACGGAAACAACCACAATTATCTGATTTAAGACCCCACAACCTTAGTCAAGCTAGCATTTCAGAAGCTAAGTAGGTTTGCCCCCCCCCACACACACACACACTGTATACTTTTACCCACTGCTGTTTTACAGTGCAATGCTATACATGTTTGCTCCAATGTAAATCCCTAAGAAGTTTAGGTTTGTGGAGTCTCAAAACCATTCGCTTGGAGGACTCTGGTTATTTCTGAGTAACACTTGTTTAAAATCAAACTATTTTTATGGCGTAACTCAGGGAATGTTTGATGGCTGAATGTTAAAAAAGGAAATCCCACTGTACTGAACAGGATTTACCCCCAGGTCAACATGCATAGGATTGTGATACTAAGCTGCAATCCTAAATACAGTTACTTGAAACTAGGATTGCAATCCTATATATACACCTTCCTGGGAGCAACTTGAACATACTTCTGAGAAGACATGCACAGGATTGTAGTAGTTTCTTATGCAATGGAAACCTCACTACACACATTACCCTGCGATTCTTTCCCCTGCTTCTACTGACATACTCTATGTTGCCTGTTAGTTGAGAGGTGAAACCTGAAAGGGTGAAACTGCTATCATCACCAGATGTATCATCATGGTGATGCATCATCATGGTGAATTCACCTCCCATAATCTCAAATAATCGCAGCCAGAACCAAGCTAGATAAGATATTGGAAGGGCTGGAGATAATTGAATGGAGATGTTTGTAGATAAAAAAATCAGCTGCATGAGAGTGTGGGAGTTCATATTCTACAATTGTGCCAGGGAGGGGTATATTTATTTATTTGAAGAATTTATACCCTGCCTTTCCCATGCTGAAGCAAATGCCCAAGATGGCTTACAGAGAACAAACAAAGTACAACGTAACCACAATAAGTAAAAAAATAAAAACAAAGCATTAAACATGAAACCGTTAACGGGAACACAGAGAATGTTCAAGAATGAAGCTAGACCCAATTCTCCTCCTCAGAACCTTTGGAGGGTGGGAAAACAATTGACCAGGGGAGTAAACAAATTATGACAAGCTTTATTAACCTTTTCTCTAAGGAAGATCACCGTCCTAAAGGTGCCATTTGCCCAGTTTGGAATGGCAAGTTTTACAGGGAAAATGGTGAGAGGGGAACTTGTTGCATCTCACCAAGCTAAGTAACACCAGACAGAAACACTAATCATGGCTGTCTGACAGTTTTATCTAATTTGGCTCTGACTTAACTCAGGATATACGATATATAATTTATCAAAGCAAAGCTTTCAGATTGATTTGGGCAGTCCCAAAATAGGTGCAAGGTAGAAGTCCATATTGGCAATATTCCAATTTATGTTGACTAAGTAGCTGAGCTAATCGTGTGACTCCAGGACAAATTTTGGTAACAGACACTGGTTCCACTGAAGGGTTTGTAGCTCAGTGCTAGAGCATATATTTTGCATTTTATAATCCTACCCATTCTTAGAGGGGTCATTAGAGTGGGCCCTTTTGGCTATGCCACCATCAGTAGAGGTGAGGGGGATGGCAGATAGAAGTAGGGCCTTCTTGGTGGCGACTCCTCACTTGTGGAATTCCCCTGGAACTAAGAACGGCTCCCTCTCTGGACATCTTTTGGCAGGGTCTTAAGACCTTCTTAAGGAAGGAAGACATTTGAATGACGTGGGCTGGTGTTTTTAATGAGTTGGTTTTAATAGATGTATGTTTTGTTTTAATTTTTATGTTCAATGTTTTTATTATTGTTTTAATCATGATGTAAGCCACCTTGAGTCCCCTTCAGTGTGGGAGAAAGGCGGGATATACATTTTATTTCCCAAACAAACAGTATTAGTATTAAAAATCTCAAAATTGATCCCCTGTAATTTCCAAGTAGGGCTGGGAAGGATCACCATACTATTACTAGTATACGTTCCATTCCAAGATTGCCCTGGGTACTGAATACCAAATGCGGCACATGATTAACAGTGCAATCCAAGGAAGCACACAGCGTTGACGCAACTGGGAGTGGCACCCCCATGTTGGCACTCGGGCAACAAGACCAGCACTGCAGGCAGTGCTGATCCCGTTGCGCCTGCACCAAGCCTCTCTCGCATCAGCCAAAGCTGGCCAGTGGGAGGGAGGCTCTGTGCTGAGGCGGCAGCAGGACTGGCAGCAGGAGGGAGATTGTGAGCGGCGGGAGGGCAGGATGTGGGCAGGCTTGGGAATCGGCTAAGCCTGTCCGGGAGGCCGCACGGCCCTGATTCAAGCTGTGCAGTCTCCTCAGATATGCGCCTGCTGTTCAGCAGGCACAGATCCAAGGAGCATATTGGGGAGGCTGGAGCCTCCCCTACTGTAAGGGCGCAAATGTGCCCTTGCCGTGGGGAAGCTCCAGCCTACACAACCCAGCGTTGGATTTGGTGCTGGCCTGCTGGCCTTGCCAATCCAGCGCTGGGTTGGATTGTGCCCTAAATCTATGGCTGTTGAGCCTCAGAGGACTTCCCGGATGTGACTGGATCTGATTTCTGGTCGTGTCTGGGAGGGTTTCTGAGGCACGGGGAGGCCATACATGACCTCCCCGCACCTCACAACACCTCCGAATGTGACCAAAGGCTGCTGACACGCACCTGAAGTGACTTCCAGTCACATTTGGGATGTCCTCTGATGCCCCCCCCAGCAGCAGGCTCAGCATCTGTGGATACTGAAATTCACTTATGCCAAGCCCATGGATAAGGAGGGCCCACTATACTGCTTTTCAACAAAACGTAGTTCACAAAGCAACAGTAATGGTTCATGTAAATGTATCACATCTTCACAAGGAAAGTGGATACCGAATATGATTCATGTGTTACCACTGATATTGTAACTGAGCCTAGCATCTACTGAGCGTTTATAGGAAAACACATGACGTGGACAACCATAAATTACAGACAGCAGTTCAAACTTCAGATGCTTGTTAACATATCCAAAGAGCGGAAGAAACTGTGTTGACAGTTTTCAACACAAGTACACATTTCAATTCTCATTCCATGTGGAAAAAATAGTAGATATGAAAGACAACTTTTGAATGCAAAATTCAGCAGCCTTTACACTTAATTTGGAGGGAATGCATCACAGAGGCTCTAAGGAATATTGCAAAGAGGTGCAGAGGGAGAAGAAGAGCTGTGTTTTATAGCTACGGTTTTATAGCTACGGTTTCTCAGGGTTTTCTCTGAGGCCTTTAGTTCCTGTTAAAACTAAACAAGCATGTCTGGATGGATAACCATCTGGAAACCCCATGGATACCAGCTTGATTTCCAGCACTGGAAGAAGAAGAACTGGAAAGGGATAGTTTCCCTTTAAATGGCCCAGAAATCAGCAGCAGCACTATCTCCATGATTGTGCTGCTGTCAGGAAACCCTCTCTGCAGCCCTCCCGAAGACTTGAATTTTTTTTAAAAGGGGGAAATCCACTTCCTGTTTTCTGGTCAAAACAGGAAGTGGGTTTTTTAAACTTTTAAAAACATTTTTAAGCCTCTGGGACGTCTGCAGAGGGGTTCACAGGCTCCACAGTGGAGAGCCATAGTAAGTTCCAGGTGAGTTCAAAAGCCCCTTCCCTGCACAGCAGCAGCACAATCATGGAGACCATGCTACTGCTCTCCCCCTCCCCACACCCATGCAAAGACTTACAGTGTCCCAAAGTCCAAGTAGGACTTTGGAAACGACTGCTATACATGCATACACTGCTATACATGTTTCATTGAGGCTTATTCATATGTAAGTGAGCACAGAATTGTAGACTTGGTTGTTAAAATCATAGACAGAAAGGAGGGAGGACACTAATGCAGAAATGAGACAGAAATCTCAAAGACACACCAGAAATATATTTATTCCAATGCATTTGAGTCAGTGACTCTTCTCCAAGTTAAACAAAGCAGTCTTCTGTACTGTCTCAGAGCAAGTTACTTCACTCTGTTGTTTACATAGTGTCTTTAGTTTTTCAAGAGCAACAATACTCCTTGCTAATAATCTGATTATAAGTCTCTAGTATAGGAATATCTATTTAAAGTCCCTAAATGATAAATAGGACATTTTGTCCTGAGCTTTGGCTTTGCAAGGACAGGGGTATGTGTTACGGTCTCAGATCTAGGGAAGACAAGGCACAAAAGTCAGCAGAAATGCTACATATTAGCATGTAATTAACTACAGATTACAGTTACCATCTTACTGCTACATATTAGCATCTAATATTATATATTACGAAATGTAACACTGTATTACACATTGCTTTATTATTGTTTCGAAATAACTGTAAGCGTCTTTGAGTGCCCTTCGGGGAGAAAAGTGAGGTAAAAATCCATTAATTTTCTACCAATGATGCGCTGAAGATTGCATTTCTACCAATGTTGCTCTAACACATCATTGGCAGAAAATTTAAATAAGTATAGATTAGAATCTGTCTTGATCGATGCTTCTGCTGAGAGATTCTGGGCAAAAATGAAATAGCATTTCCCTCTGGTATTGAAAGACTGCTTTTGGCATTCAAGTCCTTGTTGTCTAAAAAAAAGTTTAAATTCAGGAGACCGCTACATGAAGCCATCAGGTAACAACACAACAACAAAACAAAACAAAAAACAAAACACACACACACACCCCTTTCTTTTTGGAGTGATATTTGTCAAAACAAGGGACTATTGCCACTGAGGCTCTCTCACTATATTGAATAAACTATGTGAAAGACAAACATATTTTAGATGCATGTCATGGAAATTCCCATCTGACAGTTTTTAGCATACACAGGATGTGACTAACATGTATCATCTTATGTTCATCCTAATACACTGAATGCACTCTTAGAAGTTTGAGACTAGCTACCGGATGAAAAAAGAAACCTGAGGCAAAAATAAAAGGGAATCCATCTTTACTCATTCAAGTCTTTTACTTCAATCCTCTTACGTTAGAGGACTCTCATGCAAGCTGGTTCCGACATGATGATGTTCCCCACACAGCATCTTTGGGATTGTATGGAACCACAACTAATTAGACTAGAGATTTTCAAACTTTTTCACCTCAAGGCACACTGGCAAGGTGCTAAAATTGGCAAGGCACACCATCACCTTGTTGACACACTGGCACACTGCGCTGCTGGTGGAGGGCTTACCCTCCAATGGCCCTACTAATAAATGACCCTTCCCCAAATTCCCACAGCACACCTGTAGACCATTCACGGCACACTAACGTACCATGGCACAATGGTTGAAAACAGCTGGATTAGACACTGCTTTCATGGAATGCATTGTTTGGGGAAGCCAGTATCTCCACAAGGTTGGCATATATGTGGCTGCCAAGATTTCTGAGATGGTGGCGGGACATGTTCAAGCTGCTGCTATCACAGAAATCTCAACAGCTGCATATAATCAATCCACATGGGGTGCTGATTTGGACAGACATCACCTTCCATATTGAGTACACACACCTCACCAGAAGCATATAAGAACAGAATACTAAGGGCCCAGTCCTATCCAACGTTCCAGTGCTGATGCAACCACGTCAATGGGGTGGTTACACTGCAACCTGAAGTGGAGGAACAGTCATGGAGGCCTCCTCAAGGTAAGTAATGTTTGATTCCTTAAATTGGGGCTGCATTGTGGCCTCATCAGCACTAAAACCGATAGGATTGGGCCCTAAAGCTGCTTATCTGTACTTATTTAGGACACTCAGATTTGACATTCTCACCAGTCTTACTCAATGCAGTGCTCATTTGTTTCACAACCAGGGCCTCCCAGCAAAACTACAGCGGCTTTCTCTTATTACATAAAGGTGTGGCTCATCCTAATCAATACCAGCTGTTACCAACATCTAGCCTTTCGCCATGTTCCAGTAAGAACAAGCCGAGAGGAACAAAGTTATCCTGCTGGAATCAAAGTGCTTTACTTGGCTGGATGATACCTTGTGCTTTGGGAAAGTGTCCAGATTTACTCACATGCCCAGTTTGCTGTCTTTGAAGTGGAGCATCACAAATACAACTATCAGCTTCATCACAAGAAGAGATTTCTCTGGGAACCTTCCACTCTGGACAGGGCTCTAGATCTCTTATAAGCTTCCTACCTAAGAGATTATATTGGTCAACTGCCAACTTTTCCTCAACCTCCAGCGGATTCTGACTTCAGAGTACTATACAGAAGTACCATGGCAGATTCAGGGGTTAGCATCAGCATATACCTTGCCCCACTGCAGAGCTCCATGGCCCCAAGAACAGAGGCATACTTAGAGGGGGATCACAGTACTAAGTTTTGCAAGCAGCTGTTCCCCTTCCTCTTCAGAGCCATTCGCAGTGGCTAGAGCAAAAAGGAGACTATGTTGGTTATGAAGGGTTCCATAGAGGAGGGGGGGAGTGGCTGCTTGAAAAAGTCTGCTTGTGGTCCTCCTCTAAGTATACCTCTGTCCCAGAGCCACATTCAAAGTGAGAGCAAGAGAACTCTGGCATGTTGACACATTGCTTTAAAGACTCATCCTGAACAACAACCCAGCCCTCTGGGATGTGATAATTGGCAGCTACTTGCAGTGAAATAAGGGAAGAGGAAAGGGACACATGCACGAAACATTCATTTCCAGCACTCTGCCCACCCCCCTCAAAACCATCAGTGTCACCATCAGCAGCCAGCAGGATGAAGAGGCCTGTTTATCAGCCAACTTACGATATATATGCAGGATAAGCAAATCCGATGAGGTTGCAAAGCAGGGATGCTCCATAGCCGATCACCAGGTAGATGGCCAGCACTGCAAAAACAGCTAGTCAAAAGCAAAGCAGAAAGTCGGTCAGTGGGGAACAGAGACCTCCCCCCCCCCCAGCAACAAAAGAGCACTTTTATAAAGTTGGAAGTGTCTTCTTAACGGAATGGAGGGAAGGAAGTTGGCAAATCTTTTCTGTTGCTCTCAAGTTCAACAAGAAAAGAATCCAGAAGCCACATCCTGCCCCACTCACTGCCATGCTGAGGGGGAGACAGGATGGGGTGGTGGAAACAAGAGCTAACCTGAAGCACTGTAATAGGCGTACATGCCCGGCTGGAGAGGCCAAAACACAAAAGGACGACTTCAGTCCAGTTCAGCCCCAGACACATCAGCTGTGCACAGTAGGCCTCTCTCCCGCCTCCTCCTGCTTCCTGTAACTCCCAGGATTCCCCCAAAGCCATTCAAGAGGGAAGGGCTTCGCCCTTGGTGGACTCTGGGCTCCTCACGCCCCCGAAAGCGGGCCGTGCACCAACATGGCTCAGCAGTTGTGAAGAGGAAACCAGAGAGACGAGGCGGCGGCGGAGGAAGACCCGCGTGTTGTAACCCGAGCCCAGACCGTTTACTGCCCGACGTTCGACATTCGATCCCAGGCCCTGACTCTCCCGCATCATCTCGCTTCAGCCAGGCAGGCTGCCCGTATGCGGCGGGCTCGCCCAGAAATGCCCCGCCAGAGCGACAGGTGCCGAGAAGCTCGGGCATCATCAGTGGTGAAGCAGGCAAGGAGGAAAGAACGGAGAAGGAACTCGGGCGGGCGCGCGCGCGCCCCCGGAGATGCACGGGGCGAACCGAAGACACCACGCTGGAGGCTGGCTTGGAGGGGGAGCCTCAGGCGGCGCGGTGGGAAAGCACAGTAGAGTGAATGATCCGGGGGGGGGGGGGGGCGTCGGATTTCTTATCTGGCAGCCCCAGAGGGCAGGGGGCGGGAGGAAAGAATGACGAGGCATCTGGACAGTGGCGTTCCCGGGGGGGCAAATGCTAAGTTTTGCAGGAGCCTGAGCTCCTGTGCCATGCGCCCGCTCCCTCTCGCCTCTAGAGCCATTCGCGGCTAGGAGACCAAAGCCTCACAGCTGGTCTCGGAACCGCGAACGGCAGTGAAGTCGACAGAGAGAGGCCGCTTTATCCAGGAGCTCAGGCTCCTGCAAAACTTCTCATTTTGCTCCCCTTCTAGGAACGCCACAGCTCCTGGAGTGAGGCGGGGGGGGGGGCAGGCCCAATCCCGAGCAGGAAGAAACCGAGCCCGCCGCTCACCGATGGCGACGTAGACCCTGTTCACCCCGGTCCTGGCCTCGATTTTGCCCAGCACATTGGTCAGGAAATTCTTCTCGTGCAGGAACTTGTCGAACCTTTCCCTCATGGAGGCGGTCATGGCGCGATCCTTCCCGGAGCTCCCGGCTCGCCTTCAGCTGCCCGCCTTCAGCTCCGCCTTGCCTCCCCAAGCTCGGGCTCAATGCAAGCAGCGAGCGGCCTCTTCTTGCACTGCTTCCTCCAGCCCCGAGAAATGCCCGAGCCTGGCCTGAAAACGGAGACGTCAGAAGCAGTATCATGAGACGCGAGTGCGCGCGCCGAGCGTCAGCACAGACCCGGCCCCGAGCGCCGCCCTCCTCCTTCTCCGGACTGCAAAGGCGCCACGCCCGGCTCCAAGCAAGCCTCTGTCGCTTTAAGCCACGGAGCGCGGCGCTGTGCTTGCGGCGAGGCGAGCCCGGCCGCGAGTGATGATCTCTTTGCAATCCATATACAGTTTGAAGGCCTTGAAAAGAGCGTGCAGGTCGGAGGTTTGCAAAAGAGGTCGTGCGAGCCGCACGAGCATTGCCATTGCAGGAGTGTCATTGTAACCCCCGTCCAAATTGCTCCGTGGTGCTATCAGGTATTTTGGGGATATGGGTGTTTCCACAGTAGTATTACCCAACTCAGTCACGCTGGAGATACTCAGATGTTGAAATGGCAAGCCTCAAGAAATGCCAAGATGGGACCAGCTCCCCAGGTCCGGCCCATCCATGAGGCCAACTAAGTGGTCGCCTCAGGCTGCAATGGGTCGGGTCACTCATCTCCGTCTGCCTCCATGCGCCTCCTCTTTCTGTTCCCAGGTTTGGAAAAGGAGGAGGGGAAAGAGGAAGTGTGGAGGAGAGAGGAGTGCTGAGCCAACACTTTGGAGAATGGGAGGAGGAGCAGAGGTGGTCTGGGGAAGGGGACAACATTTGACATGCTGCCTCGGCTGTCAGGAAGTCTTGGGCTGGCCCTGGAGCTGCCCTAGGCAGAGCTTCAAAGGGCAGGGGCGTAACTAGGGTATGGCAGGGGGTGGCACGAGCCATGGGCGCCATCTTGCAGGGGGCGCCGTTCGCATGGCGCCCGCCCCCCCAAAATGGCACCCATGGCCCGCCTGCTCCCTGCGCCGCATTCTCCTCACTCCGGCTGGCCTTAAAGAGCCAGCCGGAGCGAGGAGAACGTGCTGCCACCCGGCGCCCCCTCCCGCTTCTCAAGGGAGGCGGGGCGCTGGGGGGCGCCACATTCTGTTTGCTCCTGCCGGCTCTTTAAGGCCAGCAAGAGCGAACAGAAAGAACGCGGCCGGGGCGCCGCGTTCTGTTCGCTGCCGCTGGCCTTAAAGGGCCGGCAGCAGTGAACAGAACGCGCCTCTTAGAAGGGGCAGGGCGCTATGTCATGACGTCACGATGTGACGTCATGACGTTGCGTGCCCCTAGGGGCGCATTTTCCTTGGGCGCCATGGGCGCCCTTTCAAATAGATTCGCCACTGTCAAAGGGCAAGACAATTGAGATCTGGGTACCTTCCAGCCACAGATCTGAGGACAGGCTCAGCAAGGGTGTTTCCAATTTGCTCCCGTTCCCACATGTGCCCAACATGCTTGACACTGGGCCAGTTCTGGAGTGTATTGCTGGCTGCTAGTCAGCCAGTCAGAAGAGCAGGAGAATGATGAACAAAGGCATTGCAGTTGGTGCCCCTTTGGGCCCCAGTGCAAATGTGTAGCTTTCACCTATGGCCTTGTCTGGCTTGTGCTGTTGGCTTTCTGTAGCTGAGGGCGGGGCTGCAATGTTATCCTTATGTTTCCAGTTGATCACTTGAATGCTAATTCTGGTTTCTCAGAAATAAAATGGAAAAATGCAGCTTCCGGTTTCCAGCGCAAGCAAACTCTGTGGCCCTTCACCTCCTTGTCAACAGCATTTGAGGCTCTTAAGAATTTGGATCCATTCATTAAAATGGAACTGGGTACACTAGCCATTAAGGACCACTGTTTTTTTTTTTTAATAACAGGGTGAGCTTCAGAAGAATTGGTGCATGTAGACTGTAAGACTTAGGTATCATGGATGACTGTACAATGGAAGTCTGCAGGAGGCAGTGGGTGTGGCAGCAATGGCATGTGCCAGATCCTATCCCCCCTTCAGGCAGATTCCTTGCCCCCTTTCTCTCCTCAGACTTCTCTCTGGGGAGACCCATTGTGGAGCAGGAGGCTTAGGGAGTCGTAAGGAAATGTAAATTCCCTTTCCCCTCCAAAGCTTCCTGATCCATGCCCCTCCCCTTAGAGCATGCCCATTTTTGGCACAGCTGCACCAATGGGGGAAGGATAGGATTGGGCTGTTAAACTACAATCCTATGCACAATTTCCTGAGGGTAAGCCACACTGAAGCCAATGGGACTTAATTTTGAGTAGACATGTATAGACTCCTCCATAGAACATTTAGGGTGCAATCCTAACCAACTTTCCAGCACTGACATAGCTGTGCCAATGAGGCATGTGATGCATCCTGCAGTTGGGGGACAGTCACAGAGGCCTCAAGGTAAAGGAAAGTTTGTTCCCTCATCTCAGAGCTGCATTGCCCTTACCCTGGTGCTGGAAAGTTGTTTAGAATTCTGCTCTTAAAAAGATATAAATGGTAAGTGGAGTCATTATTTCAAGCAGAGGTGGGAACAGAATTGCATGATCAATTTTGAAAATAAAGTTAAGAGATATTTTGGAATTACAAAGCCTGAAATTATTAACCTTCTATGGCTATTATTAACCATCTTCCAGCTCTGTATTCCTCTCTAAATAATGACGCTCTCTGTTGCAAGTTCTGATGGAGCTGAGTTGGTACAAAGTAAACTAGCTATCTGCAGCCTAAATGTTTACAGATCACCTCTTCAACTCTCAGTAAGAGCTGTTGGTGTTTCCACACAGAGAAAGCTAGTTTCCAGATCCAGCCTGAAGAACAAAAATTGCAGCAATAAGTTAAATTACTCTGCCTGCAGAATGCATATTGGAATCATTTCACTGTGACATCCAGCCTCAGGGAATTCAGACCTTTGTCATGTTTTGCATAGCTGCTTTGCCTAGAAAAATGCCCTTATTGAAAATGTATGATGTGGTCTTGGCAAAGAACAAGGAACTGTTCTTCATTTGAGCATGATGTTTTCTTTGCGAACTACTTTTTGTTGAAAAGTGGTATATATTTTTAACAAGAACAACTGGTTATATATAATCATAATGTCCTCAAAGGGCACATTTTTGCCCTTTGTCCAAAGGAGATATTATCCTGACACCCCCCCCCCCCAAATGCAGAAGACATACCTACAGTCATGAAAAGACACCAACTGGGGGTGAAGAGGGACTGTTTCTCTATAATATATAAATATGAGAGCAACCTTTTAGAAGATGCCTTTTTGCACATAGTAGGGTTTGTCATTGAAAAACAGTATATTTAATGTGGTATTTGGAATTTTTGAAAGGAAGCCATAGATACTAGTTGGCAGTAGCAGTGGTGTACCTAGTGAAGGATCACAGCACTAAGTTTTGCAAGCAGCCACGCCCACTGGGAATGGCTGTGAAGGAGGAGTGGCTGCTTGCAAAACTTAGTGCTGTGATCCCTCTCTAGGTATGCCTCCCGGCAGTAATGGCTGCTTTTTTAGGGTGGCTACAGGGGTGGGGTAGTTACAAAGGAAAGCTAAAGCTTCCCTTACAAGGAAAGGAAAACTTCCAGGGAGAAACTACATCCAGGAATGCAGTCCTGCTGTGTCTCCTGCCCCATCGTAATTGTGCAATTGCTCCCCCAGTTGTATTGCCTAATATAATCACAGCTGTGCTTAGGCCAAGCAGAGCTAAGTTAAGAGTCCCATGTGCTTTCCGCAGAAATCTTGTTGTAGATCTTGGTTGCACTCATCCAGCATGCAGAGCTTGCTGGTGAAAGGTGTACCAGGAGGGTGTGGTTATTACACTCACATGGAGCATGAATATGGGTGAGGCTCCAACTAACAGCAGGGTGGTGTGTTACTGCTGGTAGAACCTTGCCCACTTTCAGCAGCTCAGACCTTCTCTTAAACATAATGTAATTGATTTATAGCCTTTAACAGATGGATGAGAGGAAACATTTGCTTGACATTTGTTTGACATTTGCTTATCACTTTATTTCCCCCACTAATAAGATCCCAGCACTTTTACCCATACAGTGTCAATAAAAATAGGAGAAAGGTGTTTGCAACTACAAACAAACTGGCATGATGGATACATGGTGGACCCACCATCTGAAGGAGAAATGTTTTTATGTGTATAGAAGTTTATATAACTGAACACTCTATGATATTAAGCAAAAATAAAGACTGAGGCAATAATTAAAAAAAAAACCTACTGAAAATGAGACCTTCATTTTCTTTTATTTTGCTTAGGGATCACTATTGGAAAGGTTTGAATGTCATGGCAAGGGTACAAAAGCAATTTTGATTTATGTACACAGTATATTAAAAAGGTAAAGGTTTCCTCACAACCAAATGGCCTAGTCATGACCGAATCTAGGGGGCGATGCTCATCTCCATTTCTAAGCTGAAGAGCCAGCGTTTGTCCAAGGACAAGTTTCCGTGGTCATGTGGCCAGCATGACTATACACCGAGGCGCATGGAACGCTGTCACCTTCCCATAGAAGTGATACCTATTTATCTACTCACATTTTTATGTGCTTTTGAACTGCTAGGTTGGCAGGAGCTTGGACAAGTGACAGAGCTCACTCTGTCACATGGTTTTGAACTGCCAACCTTCCGGTCAGCAAGCTCAGCAGTTTAACCATGTCCCTTTTCAGTATATAGATACTGGCAAATTGTAAATAGAATATATTCAAATGAATGTTCCCTGGCAAAGACAGTCTTCAAATGCATCACAGTTTAGGAGCTGGCCCTTGCTAATACAGGCATGCCCTGGTATCTGGGGGCGGGGGATAGGTTCCAGGCCTCCTTGTAGATACCTGAGACCATGGATAAGAAGGAACTCTTTGTTAAGTATAGCGTTCTTCCTTGCCCACCCCTGAGCAAGAAGGTTTCTCACAAACCCAAAGTACTAATAAAGAAAGGTAAGGGGAACCCCCCAGGTCTGTGGATAATTGAAACCGTGAATCCAGAATCCATGGATATGCTGACCTGTATTGCCTTTTGCATCCACTGTGCCTGTGCTTACTGGGACTATTTCTCAAATGCATAAATAAGGGTTCTTTTTTCCAATGCAAAGAAGAATAGACCAAAAAGATTTCTCCCTTTTCCAGCATTTTACACAGTATAGGACAAGTACAGTGAGTCAGCTTTTATTGCTGAAATGGTAATGCATCTAGGTGTTTTATCATACAGTAGAGTTCCTGGAACTGAGGATAGGCACTACAGTGATTGATGATGTGGCAGATGACCATTTCTTTGGGTACATTAGGAAGATTCTTGATCTCACAAGGGTTTAAGATCATATACTGCATAGTAGTTGATAGCTGGCATGTAGTGCAACTCCATAGCTGATCAAAAGTCATTCTTAATGAGTTCAGTGAAACTACTCCCAATTGTGTATAGAACTGCAACTCTAGTCAATATTTTCACTGCAGTTTCCTTGTTTTGTTTTTAGATACAATAATTTCTACTGAAGCAGTGTTGATAATGGGGGTTGCGGCCAAAGAAAGTCAATTCTAACTGTCTTATTAACTTCAGTAAGGTTTAGGATTGACTTTTGTTGGATACAATCTGGAGTAGGGGGGAAAAAAAGAATTGTAGTACATATCAAATTGAGAGCTTAAGAGGAGAGATGAAATCCTAGGATTATACAGGACAGAGTCCCTATAGTGTTAAAAATTAAAGTAACAGAAGCATCTCTGCAACTGCATCTTTTCCCATAACTGTCCTATGAGTGGAAAAGCCTCAATGCTCCCTTCTGTTAAAACATACAGAATCTTTGTTACATATGGTCTTGGCATTACTATTACAGTCCTGTTATGGAACAAGGATTGTGTTTCAGCATTGCCAGAATTCTAAAGGGGCATAGGGCACCCTCTGGTGGCTGAACCTGTTTTATACAAGAATGCCAACTGAGACTATTTTCTATATCAGCAGTGGTTCCCAAACTGTGGGTTGGGGCCTACCAGTGGGTCGTGATCCAATTTCAGGTTGGTCACCTAGAGTAGCCATATTAAAAATATAGGAAGATGGGAGGCTGCAAAAAGGGAGGACTGTGTGGTTGTTTTGCTTATGTCAAGGCGTGTGTAAATAGGCATTTTTCTTTCTGATTCACTTTGCTATTTGAAAATGACTGAGAAATCACACAACTGATTGCTGCATTCTCAGGAAAGCAGCAGGCTCTGGCATCACAATGATGGCACTTCCGGTCATGATATCTCTTCCAATGGGTTCCAGACAGATTGTCATTCTAAAAAATGGGTCCTGGTGTTAAAAAGTTTGAGAACCACTACTGTACAGTATTGTAATACAGAATGTAACTAATAATAATAATATAGGTTGAGTGTATCTCATATCTGGACTGCTTGGGATGGGAAGGTATCTGGATTTTGGAATAATTGCATAAATGAAAAAGGATTCCTCTTACTCTTTTCACTGTCATTCATTTGGGTGTCTGCTCGTTTCTTTGACATTTTTCAACAATGTTTGTGCAGGTACACACCACAGAGCAGAAAACAGAAGTTACAGCCTGTACCTACACTGTATGTGGGAATGAGCACTAGATTGTCTACTGTTCACACTGCAGAAAACAAGTCGTGGACAAAAATGCCTGAATTTCAGAAAAGTCTGGATAGTTTACCTGTATATTGAACATAGCATTTATATATGTTCTTATAGTATGTAGAAGAGACAAAAATGATGGAGATTTTAATGGAGTCACTGGCTTGCTTCAAAAACTGTCTGTGCACTGTTGAGAGTAAGCTGTATTGAAAACTGGGGAACTTCTGAATAAACATACACAAGATTTCATTGTTGGTCTTGCTAGCCCATGTATTTTCTCTGAGCATTTCCAGACTGTTCTCTAATTTCTCGTAAACATTCATCTGTTTTAGTTTTTCACTGTCATTTCCCCCTTTTTTATGTTTGCACAACTGGATGGAAGTCAGAAAAACCTACGAAGGAAGACAAGCATCAAAATATAAGACGAGGGACAAAAATAATAGAGAAAGCTGTTCTACAGTGCTAAACAGACGACACATAAATATTTGCACCCTACCTTACAAATTCAAGTGCGCGTGCGCGTAAAAATAAAAAAGAAAACGATACAGAGGCGTGTCTGCCTGGAAGCAAATTCAGTGGGACCAGGGGAGGAACGAACACTGCAATCCCTTCGTTGCAAAGAGCAAAGCCTGGGCACACTCGTAGTGGGGGGGAAGAAACTCATACAAAACCCTGATTTTTGTTCTTTTAAGGAAAGCTTGCTTCGTTTATCTGACGCGCTCTCCTCGCTTTGACTCCCACAGGGAATGGCTGCCCGTCTACCGTGGCGGGGGTGGGGGGCAGCAGATTAACCAGTCCTTCCCGGTTCTTGCTCCGCTGCTTGACTGTAAGAAGCGGCGTTCCCCATCGTTCCCGCCCCTCCAAACAACGACGTAGCTGATTGGCTCTCTCGTGGCCCGCCCCCTCCTCCGGGCGGAAACGGAGCGGTCCCGCCTTTTCCCCTCCGTCCTGCCTGTTTTCCTTTCTTCTCCCCCTGCCCTCCCCCTTGTCGCGCGCTACTCCGGGCCTCGCTGCGTCGGGATGAGCTGCGCTGCCTCTCCATGGAGACCAAGCGGCCTGAGATTCCCAGCAGCGTCCTGGACGACCTGTGCAGGTAACGCCCCTCGCGGCGCTCCGGCCGTCGGCCCACGCAAGCAGCCTATTCGAAGCCCCTCCGCCGCGAGTGGGTGGTGGAGCAGGAGGAACCGCAGCAGCAGCAGCCCGTCCTCCATGCGTGCGCCACACAAGGAGGGGGGCGTCACTCGGTTAAAGGCCTCGCAAGGGGGCCCCATAGTTAGAATTGCTTGAAAACCGGGGTTGGGGTTCACAGTTTTAAATCAGGAAAAGGGGAGAGAAGGAGAAGGCAAGGTGAGTGGATATACGTAGAATTTATTTCTATTGCACTATCAAGGTGCACTATTTCTGTTGCACTATCTAGTGCACTATTGCACTAGATAGCAGTAGATATCAGACTTTAACGTGGTTTTATGTAAGAAACGTCTATAGACTTTAATACAGAAGACGAGATAGGTCCCTGCCCCAAGGGGCTCCCAATCTAAAATAGGTACCAGCTAGGGAGACTTGGAAAAATAGGGTGTTATTGTTACTACTATTGTTATTGTCTGCAGGCCCTGTAAATAAGATTTTCACACATCCTAATGTTCTGATTGGCTGTATACTGCAAAGTGTGGCACGTAGTACCACGAATATGGGTTCAGGCTCAAACTATGGTATGATGAGGATGAATTTATATCAAGGGCTCAAGAGGGAAAAGTTCCACTAAATGATTATTTTGCTTTTTCCAGGTGTGAAAAATAGCATACGTGCTATGTAGGATCAGGATACACAACACAGACTTCTCATTTCAAAGAGCTTAGTTTCATAGTACAGTATAGTTGAGGAGAGTTGTGCATCTTTAAAACATTTCAAAGGAGTCTTGCCAAAGAGCTTTGTCTCATCTCAGAGTCTTGCCCCAGCAGTTTACACTTGTGCTGCCTGAGTTTGGGAAGGGGGTGGGAGTTGCCTGCATAGTTTCCCTCAGAATTAAGATGAAGAGGAATGAGGGGACCTTATTCCGCCTGTCTACTGAGAACTTGCAATTACATTTATACCAATAATCCTCAAGAGTGGGCAGAACTAGAAACCTTTATAAGCTAAATTTCAAAATTCTTTCCTAAGTTTCCATGGCAAAAGGTAGGGATTGCGTCCTTTCCTCTGATCCAGAATCAGAGGAACTGATTATTTATTACTGACCCTTTCTTGCTTTCTGTATTTCACCCATTATCTTGAGCAAGACTAATCTCATCTAGAATATTTTCACTAGCATTTTTTAAAAAGTTTGTTGGACGAAAACCTTTTAGGTGAATGAAGCCAAAAGGGCAGTATTTGAATCAAAAAAATGTTTTCATAGCAAAAGCCACTATATATCTGTGTTTTTAAAAATATGCATGTATATTCATGCACAAGGATGCATGTGTGTGTACAAATACAGTTCACCATATCAGGTACATGAAGTGTGATCTTCATTTGGCAGGCATATGGTTACCTTCATGCTTCTGATGCATGGATGGTATGTATTGTGTCTGTTGAAGTGGACTGCAATCTGTAAATGTTTGTGCTTCAGGATATTTCTTTACCTTGGAGGTGCAACAAGACATTTATAAAAAGTTAGTAGTTGGGTAGCATGTATTATAGATATGTTTTTGCCTAACAGTGATGGTAGCAAACATGATTGCATGTCAGTGCATGGTATTGCTTTACTTGAATAAATACATTTTTAATACAGCATTAAAAACCTGAATTTGGTCCACTGCCTTGCCTTAAGTAGGAATTCATTTCTGCCGTTTGCCTTTTCCAGCGCATCTGCATGTGTGGGGTATTGGGAGAATTGCAAAATGCAACATGTTTAGCACAGTGAAGCTGCTGCTGCTAGAAGCCATAGTGGCAGTCCAGCAGTTCATCCATGCCCATTGGCATCAATAAGTCAGTAAGGGGGGCAGGATGGAGGCAGGTGAGGAGGCATCAGGGCCATGAGAGGACTGAGACAATGAAGGGGTCTCAATTTGAATCTCAATTCAAAAAACATGAAACCTACTGAACACCCCCCCTCCCCCAGTCTGGGATAGGCAAAAAAACTGCCATAGGGATCTTAGACATTCAGGCCAATTCAGATGACAGAAAAAAATTCCTACCTGGCCCTCATAGTAAGTGACAAGCTAATCTCAGACTATACATACCCATCATGGCTTGTAACCTGTGATGGAGTTTTCCTCCTTAAATTTGTCCAATCCCCTTTTAAAGGCATCTACGCCAGATGCCTTCACCACAGCCTGTGGAAAGGCGTTCCACAGACTAATTACACTCTGGGTAAAGAAATATTTTCTTTTATCTCTTCTAAGTCTCCTGACACTCATTTTTAGTGGATGGTTCAGGTGTTGTATGAGAGGAAAAAGAGCATTTCTCTATCCGCTCTATCCATCCCCTGCATTATGTTCATTATCAATCATTTCTCTCCTCAGGCATCTTTTTTCTAGACCAGGGGGCTCCAAACTCAGGCCCACGAGCTGGATCCAGTCTCCCTGAATCCTTCCCCTGAGTGAACGGCTTCTGCCCTTCCACTTGGGGGAACCCAAAGACCCTTACTACAGCCCCCAGGGGGCTTCGCACCAAGCTGCGTCTGTGTGGAACCCTGTGCGTGAGGCATGCTGGGGTGGCAGACCCCGGACGTGATTCGGTGCAAAGACCCCTGGGGACTGTAGTCGGAGTCTTGGTGCATATCCTGGGCAGAATGGCAGAATCTGTTTGCGCTGGGGATGCTTTTAATTGACACAGTGGTCTTCAGTTTGAAAACCACTTTTCTAGACTGAAGAGCCCCAAATGCTCTTCAGTCATAAGGGAGGTACTCCAGACCAGTAATCATTTTGATCACTTGCCTTTCGCTTTCCGCCACATCTTTTCTGAGATATGGCAATCGAAACTATACGCAATACACCAGATTAAGCCTAACCATCAATTTGTACAATGGCAATACAATATTGGCTGTTCTATTCACAATCCTGTGAATCCTTGGGTTTTATTCACAAACCCAAGCATGGAATTGGCTTTCTTCACCACCACCACCACCACCACCACCACCACCGCAACACTGTGTTGACACTTCCATCGAGCTACCTACTGGCACCCCAAGATTTTTCTCCTAAGCCATCACACAGCTCAGAACCCATTAGCCTATATGTGGTTTTGATTTTTTGTCCTAATATTCATTACATTTACTGCCATTTTGCTACCCGTTCTCCCAATTTGGAGAGATTCTTCTGGAACTTTTCACAATTCCTTTTGGTCATTAGCTCCTGGAAAAGTTTGTTGTCCACAAACCTGGCCACTTCACTATTTAGCTCTGTCTCCAGGTCATTTGTGTGCTGATCTATCCTTATTCTACAAGGACCTTGCCTCCATTATCCGACTTACTGCAGCATTTCAATGGGAGCAGTATCATTTGGCCAAGGCCATGCGTGCAAACTTAAACAGGTGACCTTTATTGGGCTCAATTGCCATACTGTGCTCCTTGAAAGAGTGAGGCATATATGTGGTAAATAATAAAATAAATAATGAGGCATGTTGTTTTAGACCTCATAAATGTAGCTTTATAACTTATTAAAAAGATTGTTCTTTGAAAGCATTTGTGTGGATTTGGTAAAAGTGTGAGACCTTGGCATTAATTTTTTTTAAGTGATGATCTTTCTCTCCTGATATTTAATTTTGTTTTAAACTGTAATATGGTGCACTATAAATCCTGAGAAGTTTGCTCAGTCACTTTGGCTAGATTTTTGTTTCTCAGGTTAGTGTGTGCTAGGTAGGTCTAGTGCTCTACAGCAAAAGTCATAGCATTCCTGCTTTATTTGTAATGAACTGTTAGGGTGATGATGTAACAGCAATCCTTACACTTCAGTCAATAATTTAAAACTATTAACAAGATCTTGTTGGCGTATGAGTATTGGCCCTTAGTTTGTGCAGCAAATTCCTTAGTAGATAGATAAACTCTGCTGCATTATGGTAAGCAGCTATTTAAAGTATCTGCTAAGAAACTTAAGCAAACTGAATTGCTGAATGATACTTGGCTATAAACAATCTACAGTGTGAAAAAACTCCTGCAGATGGGATGAAAAGATACTGCTTCCAAGTTTTGATTGGGAAGGCATGCCTTAGGAACTCATCTAAGGCTTATAGGGATCTTAGACATTCAGGCAACTCGCTGCTAATGTATAGTTATACTGGCGCACAACAGGTCCCACACAGGGAAGCAATGTGTTCAGACCTGAGATTGTGATCTGCTTTTTCCTTTTTTGGTCCCGGTCCACCATGACCAGGAGGCAATAGGGAATGGAAAACAGAAGATGCTTTTGGGTTGCCCAGGCCTGTGAACTGAGTCGTTGGCCATATCACAGGCAGCTTCCTCAAGGCGTTCTGGGACACAGTGCAGCTAATGATGCAGATTGTGGGCTGGTGCAGTCTTGAAGCACCTTCCAGTTGCAATAAGCCCTTAGCCACCAAAAATTGGGTTGAGAAATGCTTGTTTATGGCATTAGAAAAACATTAACAGGATATTGTAAATATGCTGACAACCCCTGGTTTTCGATAAGCTCTCTTTAGAAACATGCAGGCAATGTTAATGGTAATGAAGCTGGATGATGAAAGTAAGTGAAGGTAAGTGAAAGTAAGTGAAGGTCATCTAACCCACATCATTCACTTGTCTGGATGAAGCCTTAAGCAATGTAATAATCTCTTGATAGGTATATGGGCTTGTTATAAAAATATAATAGATCTTTCTAATGGATCAAAAGGGCTTGTTCGTGTATCTAGCTTTTATGATAGAATCTGTGGAGTTATATTAAAGAAAATTAGTCACGAGTAAGCATTATTGAAATTGATACAAGTCTGTCATGACTAGTTTTAAATCTCAATAATGTTAATAGGATTTGTTGTGCCTGCTGATTTATCTTCAGATCCTGTGTTTATGGATTTGTATTTGCATTACTATCAAAACCCGGAATCCAGCTCTACAAGTTCCAGCTAGTGAAAAGCAGCAACTCTCAAGCATCTTTGGAGATTTGCATTCTAACTAGTGAGAATGGGAAGCTCTGCAGCATCTTTGGAGAGTCTAGTTCTGACTAGTCAGAATGTAAAGTGACTATTTACATTACGTTTGGCACTATTGGAAATTCCCAAGACAAAGGATATTTGCGATATTTTCTAGTTGAAACTAATTTTGATGCAATTCTCATATTTACTGTGACGTTTACATTGTCTAATTCAGGACCAAACTTTGATATGACTAATTATTAAAATTATTTTTTCCTGACAGCCGATTTATTTTACACATTCCCAGTGAGGAACGAGACAATGCAATCAGAGTGTGTTTTCAAATTGAGCTTGCCCATTGGTTTTACTTGGATTTCTACATGCAGAACACACCAGGATTACCTCAGTGTGGGATAAGAGATTTTGCTAAAGCTGATATCCTTTCTATATGTGTCTAGTTTTGTGGGTAAAATTTATGTTGACGCATATTTAGTGAAACTTTGTTGTGTTCTTGATGTTTTTTTTATGTAACAATTAGATTATATTGCAAAATTTATTTGAGGATTTGTACCCCACCTTTCCCATGCCGAAGCAAATACCCAAGGCGGCTTACAGAGAACAAAGTACAATGTAACATTAACGGGAACTATGAGAGTAAGAAGAATAAAATTAGACCAAATTCTCCATTTCAGGTCGTTTGGGAGGGGGGAGAGAAAAAACATTTGACCGGGCAATGACAAAACCATGACACTATACCAGAGGGACAGAGGGCTGACAGTCACGCAATCATCCAAAGGCCAGACGAAATAGGTATGATTTGAGCCCTCTCCGAAAGGTCATGAAGGAGTGTGTAGTTCTTAATTCTTCTGGAAGGGAATTCCATATTTGTGGAGCCATTACAGAGAAGGCTCGTCCCCGAGCTGCCATTCCTTTAACTTGGGACAGAGGGAGCACTTGAAGGAGAGCCTCTTTAGATGACCTAAGAGGGTGAACTGGTATGTATGGGAGATGGTGGTCCTTTAGGTAGGCTGGGCCTAAGTCATAAAGGGCCTTAAAGGTCAGAACCATCAACTTAAGTTGAGATTGGAATTGAATGGGCAGCCACTGTAGTTGCTGAAGGAGCTGCTGAATCAAACCGTCTAGCTCTTGTAACCACCCAGGCTGCTGCATTTTGTACTAACAGTAGCCTTCGAACTGTTCTCGAGGGAAGCCCTACATATAGGGAGTTGCAGTAGTCCAGCCTTGAAATCACTAATGCATGGATCACCGTGGCCAGGTCAGAACGGCTCAAGTATGGTCGTAGTTGGCGCACCAATTGAAGCTGGGCAAATGTACTTCTAGCTATATAATAGCTGCTATCTGGTTCTCTAGAGACAGCTGAGAGTCTAGGAGTACTCTTAGAAAAGAGACTTATTCTTTAGTAAGTTCTCTTGAAATCAGTGGAATGGGCTTTGAATCTGAGTTAATCTCCATTTGGGACATTCTGAAGAGTTTCCAGCACAATCCTGTTGAAGCTACATTAAATGTGTTTTCTGTGACTTCTTATGGATTTTATTCAAAATTCCAATTGCATGAAATTGAACTACACCTGAGAGTACAGATAATTGTGTGCGACATCTTGTGCAGTATGTTGTGCAAGTATAAAGCCATGTCAGGATTCCATTTGGATGGATGGCTGGCTGCAAGCATCTTGCACCATCATTTCCGCATGCAGAAACCTCCTTACATGAACATTGTACTACAACCCTGTGGCTTTTGGACTTGTTTTGGAAAGCACGTTGCATGATTTGTTCCTTTTTGGAGATGGAAATGGCTTGACACTGTACGCTGAGCTGCCTCCACTTTTGGTGAACGGAGAAGTTCACTTGAATAGGGGCAGCATGTGTGTATTGGAATGTACACAAATGCAAATGTGTATTTGAATTGTAGGCATTACTTGGAAATAACTCCTGTGATATTGTCCTGCAGTGCATATAGTATCGAAAGTCCTTGTATGGTTTGTTGTTTTTTGCTTGTATGTATGTTTAAATTGTAATAAACCCCTTTGTCACAATTACCATGCCAGAGCCTACTATTTGCATTGCTGCTTTCTAGTCCCTGAGATGAGTATCATCTTTTTTGGAAAAAGTACTAATTACTATATTTATGTACAACTTCTAAACCACAGCATTCTCAAAGCAATTTACAAAACAAGGATTAAAATCAATATTAAAAAATAACTCCCTGAAAACAAATACGTATGTTTTAAACAGCTTAAATGGAAAGCATATAAAAATCCATTACAAACTTTTTAGGACTGGTGGAATAAAGCTGTCTTCTGTTGTGAAAGGAGCAAGAGAGGAAGAAAAGTAAACCACCTGATAAAGTGTGTTCTGAAGTTCTGAGGCCTTCACAGAAAATGCTCTGCTCCAAGTAGATGCTAACCTAGTGTCCAAAAAGACGATCCCTAGAGCATGGCTTCATTGGTTGATGTCAGGATGGGATGCTGAAGGAAGAATTAAGAACATAAGTACATAAGAAGAGCCCTGCTGGATCAGGCCAAAGGCCCATCTAGTCCAGTTTCCTGTATCTCACAGCAGCCCACCAGGTGCCCCAGGGAGCCATGAGACAACAAGATGCTTGGATCCTGTTGCCACTCCCTTGCACCCGGTACTCTGAAGTATCCCACCACCAATGTAGGTTGCACAATCCATCATTGCCTATAGCCCACGATGGATCTTTCCTCCAGAAATCCATCCAACCCTCTCTTAAAGGCATCCAGATTAGATGCCATCACCACCTCCTGTGGCAAAGAGTTCCATAGATTAACTACCCGCTGGGTAAAAAAGTACTTCCTTTTATCTGTTTTAACTCTCCAACCCTCAGTTTTAGCAAGAATTGTATGCAAGAATTGTATGCAAGGAAATGGCTCTCCTTGAGGTGATTGGCACCCAGACCCATTTGCGGTTTTAAAGGTCAAAAGAAGTAGCTTGAGCGAGTTCTTGCAACAATGTGGTAGTCCAGCAGTCTCCAAATTAGAGACTGCTGCAGTGGCGAAAATTGTCCCTGGTGCAAACAGCGTCTGCTGTTCCACCCGGGACGATTGCGAAGACCGTGAGCCATTTCTGGGGACAGCCACCCCGGCATGACTCTTGTGTGGTGTTCCACGCAGGTGCAGCTTGCCGTGAAGACCCCTGAGAGCTGTAGTTGGGGCCCTCGTGTTCCCAGCAGACGCCATTCACTTAGGAGAAGGATCCGGGGGGACCTGATTTGGCCCTCTGCCTGGAGTTTGGAGCCCCCTGTGGTAGTTATGATATTATGATATGATATGATGATAGATTCAACATGTTCATGCACTTTTATGTCCATCAAATTAAGCTGAGGTACTATGCAGCAGCTAAAGTTCTGGACCATCTTATAGGGGAAATCCATTAGAAATCTAATTGCCAGCAAGGCTTGAATGGTAGTCATTCTGCCTGTTTCTTCTATCAGACGTTTCAGCTTGTTGAAAGTGCTTGCACCAGAGCATCTACTTGAGGGGTCCAAGATTTCCTCGAAGTTGAGAATTGTTCTGTTGGGGAGTATGATTCCATTCTCGGGCTGGCGTTTGTCTAAGAAAACTAGTCCTTCTGTGGGTTGCAGTTCAGTCTTGCAAATCTAACCATGCCACATTTCTAACTTGCCTTGTAGCTTATAGGAGATACTTAACATGTTGCAGACAGCTGGGCAAGTGGCAATTTCTAAATCAGCCTTTCCTTTATTATTTCTGTTGACAAGATTTTTTTTTATTCCAGTCACATGGATACTAAACCTCTGATGCAGAGTCAGAAAGGTTCCCCTGTTCACATGAGTGGTTTTGTTTGGCTAAAGGGGACATGCCCAAAGAAAGGAAAAACTCAATAGAAACTTGATAGGAAGTGGCTGTAAAAATTGACGGGCAATGCTGTGTGTCTTCATTTCCTTGACGCTTTGCACTTTTCAGTCATTGCCCTTTTTTACTGCCTCAAGGTGAAGATGTGCAGAAGGTTTTAGATGAATGGAAAGAGTATAAAATGGGAGTGCCGACATACGGTGCAATTATTCTTGATGAGACACTTGAAAATGTAAGTATGAAAATCTTAAAAGGATTTTTTCCCCTCCTGCCTTGTGAAGTAGAATTAACTTTGCGTAATATGTTGACTTGTAGTCAGTCTGTTCCATTGTGGGTATTCAAACACTTTTGGAAATGTTTTCAGTATTTGTAACTAATAGATTTATAGCAGCACATTGTATGGACAGTGTTTATAAGATTCATAGCATTGTAAGATTTATGTATTGTATTCTATTAGCGCCTTTCACTCACTGTTGTAGATGTATCAGTGATGTGATTTTTTTTTTATACCTTTGCACTTAAGTGCTTATGGTGCAACCCAATCCTAGACTTGTGCCGGCTGGCTCCTGAGTGTCACAAATAAGCAGTAAAGCAAGTTTGTGCCAACTTGGGAGCAGGCCACACTGGCACAAGAATGTACGCTAGCCTGCCTCTGCTGGATCTTGTCCCTGCACTGACCGAGCAAGGTGGATTTGCTCTGGGTGGAGCAGGGGGTTGAAGAGGGTGGCAGGAAGGTGTTCTGGGAGTGGAGAGGGGGTGTTACTGGGTGGGGGTGGAATATAGGGGGGATCTCACATGGAAAGCAGATGGAATTGGCAGTGGCAGCCGTGCACCCCATATCCTCACTCCTGTCCTAGATATCCTTACAGAGTCTGCTTGGATTTGTACCAGCTAAATAGCTGGTGCAGATCTGAGTAGTCCCATAGGGCAGGTTGGGGCTCAACACAGGGTAAGGGGAAAAATAACCCCAAGGTGAACTCCAGCAGCTTCCCAACCTGCGTTGGATGCAGCACCTGCCATGCTGCCTGATTGCACCAGCGCCGGTTAAGATTGGTCTGCCCCTTTAGTATTGAACTCTTGTGAATGATAAAGTTTGCCAGTACCAATGGTGCTCAGCACATGTTCATTTTCTCTTACTGTTCCTCTTTTTCTCAATGAGCACTAAATTATCTTTTTCAGATTATTACTTGACTAATAAGTATGTAGTAATAAGTATACTCACTTTGTACACCCACTTTATAGGTGCTGCTGGTTCAAGGTTATTTAGCAAAGTCTGGCTGGGGATTTCCAAAAGGCAAAGTAAATAAGGAAGAGGCTCCACATGATTGTGCTGCTAGAGAGGTGACTGTATTGCTTCTATATTAGTTGAAATGGTTGCTTAAAAGTCCGTGATCAGGTTGGATATTTTCCCAATTCAAAAAATGACTTGTTAGATAAAGAATAAGCAACTAAGTATTCCCTTGAGTGTTCCTTCTTCCTCTCATGTAGTTGGCTTCATGGAAGAATTATCAATTTGTTAAGCCACAGTTTCCTTTGATGCCCAAAGTGGTTTAAGCAAGTCCTATAAACTGGGTTTTGCAAGTTGCAGTTTAATCCTGGTTTGTAGGGGCATGTAAATTAGCTTTCCCATTTGGACATCACAGGAAGCTGTCACTTAATAAGCTCATCATTTATTCTCAGATCAATACATTATCTTTTGTTTGGATTAAGAATGTAACATTGGAACTGGGCCTGTGTTTTGGAGATGTTCTCATGCAAATTCAGTTGAAATAGACAAAGTCTTCATAATATTTAAAATAGCATATACCATTAGTTCCCAAATGTTAGCACTGGGAACCACTGTTTAAAATGGCAGTCTGTTGAAACCTACCTAGCTTGACAAGACTTAAAAAAAGTTTTACCTTACTAGCTGCTCAAGCCTCTGTTTTTATCCTTTTTACAACAGGGGTGGGACCACCTTCTTGTATGCCCATGTTCATTGGATAGGGACCATTTTGTGGCTTTGTGTTGGTTTTGGCCTCTCTATAAGGGTGTAGTATAATATCTATTTACTATTAACATGGATTTGGTTTTCTACACTTTTGTATCGCAGTATGAGAGGTGATGAATTTAATCTGTTACCTGTCTACAATATTTTGTGCTACCAGCTTGCATCTATTTTGATGTTTTTTCCAGCCTGTCCATGTGAGGGTTTACAATCTTCTCATCTTAAGAGTCTTGCATCAAAAAAGTTCTGTTTGCAAATTGTAATCGTGTGGATGATGTTCAAGATGTTCATTCACCTTGGGCAAGATACATAGTGGCAAACCATGACCCATACAATTGCACTTCCTTAGCCTAGCTGCCCATGTATACAGCTTTGACTGCACCAACACATACTGTATCCCAGGAGACTCTCCTCATAGTCAGGATCACTGAGCAAATAATACTTCCAAGTCTTCCTAAACCCACAGAGATTCTCCACAGATACAGTGTGCCAGTGTAGACACTCTCTACAGGAGACCAAGGGCCCAATCCTGTCCAGCTTTCCAGTGCTAATGCGGCTCTGCCAACAAGGCATGTGCTGTATCTTGTTGTGGTGCTGAGGAAGTCGACATAAGGGAACATTTGTTTCCTTATATAAGGGTTACATCGTGGCTCCATCAATGCTGGAAAGTTGGGTAGGATTGGGCCCAAAGCTTACTGGCATATGTTTCTGCCGCAACTGTGTGGACATTGTCCATATTATCATTATTTGAAAATGGGCCTTTTGAGTCAGGTCAGTGTAACCAGAGGGTTATGGTCCTTGTTTTAAATTTAGTAAGGTTGAATGTGACAAGTATTGTGTCAATAAGTTTAATCATTTTTTTGCTGACAGTGACACTTTTTTTGTTTGTCAGTGAAAAAAACAGCGGAGGTTTTCATATGGTCTTTAAAGAATCCTTCCCACTCTGACTTGTTGGCCACAGACAAGCCATGCACCTTAAAGATCCTGTCATTTTTCAGAGTATTAATCAAATGTGCTATGCTGTTGAACTGAGTGTAAAGCTTAGAATGTGGATGCCACATTTTTAATCTGATCCGTATTCTTTCAGGTATTCGAAGAAACTGGTTTCGATATAAAAGATTGTATCAATAAAGATGACTATATTGAATTGCGAATCAACGATCAGCTGGCACGCTTGTACATCATTCCAGGGATTTCAAAGGACACCAAATTTAACCCAAAAACAAGGAGAGAAATTCGGGTAAGTAATAATTTATGTGCGATAGGTTTAGTTTCCCGAATTAATGGGAAAAATTGATTGAAGCATGCTAGCAGTTGTGACCAAAAGGAATGATAGCAACTTTTTTCTCTGCTAGCGTTTGTAGGTATGCTATATACTTTGCATGCGTTATCATACTTATAATGCATTACACTGTTCCTTGTCTATCAGATTCAAATGGGAACATTCAGTCTCAAAACAGGTGCATATTGTTTGCTTCCCATAAAGGATGCACTCCTTTTACATTGTGTCTGTGACTTTTGCTGCTAGGTAGCTATGCTTTCATAAAGCCCTGCTGCACCATTGAGATAAGATAAATGGAAGAAGGGAAGAAACTTGTTTCCATGGGGGAAACGAGGAGAGCTACAAGGGGTGTTCATATTATGGGTGATCTACAGGCCAAAGTTGTCACAGGATGCTGAAGAAATAGAGGTTATCTTTGCATATAGTTTTCTTTGTTGGGTTTTTTCCCTATCCTAAAGTTTGCAGTTGTAGGTAGTTACATACCTTATATAAATCTCTTTTCTGTGCTTCAGAATATTGAATGGTTCTCAATTGACAAATTACCGTGCCACAGAAATGACATGACCCCAAAGTCCAAGCTTGGTTTGGCACCTAACAAGTTTTTTATGGCTATTCCTTTCATCAGGTATGTTCAGGATATGATCCAAAAACCAATACTTTATATGTCCCTTCTGTGTTGAATATCTATCATATTCTAAATCTTCCTCCAAAAAACTGGATGTTACTGAGCCGGTATTTATTTTTTTGCAGACCACTGAGAGACTGGCTTTCTCGACGGTATGGGGATTCCTCAGATAGTGATAATGGATTCTCTTCCACCAGTAGCACACCACCAAAATTCACCATAGAAAAGCCTAGGTAACAAACTACTAGAAAAATCTCGGACATCTGCAATCTCCTTAATATAAATAGCAAAGCATTGTCAAATTTACTGGAATAAGTCAGTGTTAGCTTTTGTGAAATATTTACTTAGCCTGATGTCTGGTAACTTAGAATCAAGCTTTATCTTCACCACTGAAATTGAGAAACAAT
Source organism: Lerista edwardsae (assembly GCA_029204185.1). Classification (NCBI taxonomy): domain Eukaryota; kingdom Metazoa; phylum Chordata; class Lepidosauria; order Squamata; family Scincidae; genus Lerista; species Lerista edwardsae. The sequence continues at coordinate 35,670,086 of JAJKFI010000001.1, read as the reverse complement.
ATAGTGATGGGAAAATCCAGCACTGAGTTAAATATATGCAGATGTGGTACAGAAGAACTTCTTAACTGTAACGACTTTAAAACTTAAAGGACAATTGGTTCCTGCAAACCCTTTGCTTTCTTTCTGGCAAGAGTTGTCTGCAGGAAGCTCAGGACAGTTTTGTTGTATTTTTAATATTCCATTGAAGTGTTCTGAACAAGATTTGTTTTGGCATGATTTAGATCCAAACTCCACTATAGTCAGCAGGTGTTTACAGATGGCCCTTCAGGGGACCAGTGGACAAAGCACAGGCAACTGCAGCAACAGAAGCCATATAACAATCATCTTGAGATACCTGAGACTTTAAAAGGAAAGGTGAGTTTTTCCCAGTACATTCCTTGGACTACTTTCAGCTCTGTAAAGCTTGGGTTGTGTGGGGCAGACAGTCCTAACTTCTTGAGTTCATACAATGGAATAAGGAATTTCTAATAGGCTGGATGTCAGTTAAAAGAACCACTGAGTACACAAGTGTGCTTCAGGTATATTTTAATCCAGAATGAAATCTGTGTTTAACCATACCTTTGGGCTTTTAATTCTTTTGTGTTGTGTTATGCACAGAACACACGTGGCAATGGCAGAAAGCAATACCAAGACTCGCCTAACCAAAAGAAGAAAGCAAATGGAATCCATAGTCAGCCTGCTAAACAGAACCAAACTGCGGTAAGATGCACAACAATAGAGGAGAATTATAATGCTCAACAAGTGGGTTTTTTAAATACCAGTATTGTAGTGACAACTAGAGGTGTTTATTGTTAAAAACGCATAAAAACACAAAACACTGCCTTCTTGGTATCTGGAAACCCCCTCCACCACAAAATACTGTATTTTGGTGTTTAAGATGTTTTCCAAAAAATTAAAATAGATTACTTTTCCAATTAAAAATAATATAGTGGCTGCATCTGTTGACACTATATCACCTACCTAGTACACTTTAAAGGCATTTAAAATTACTAAAAATGAGAACTTGAAATAAAAACACCTAACACTGCTTTCTGCCTTTCAAACCACAAAATCTGTGAAAAAATAACATTTTCAAGCACTGAAGCTTGCTAATAAGCCCCGTGTCTTTGCAGCACGGACATCAGATTATTACTTTTCCTTCAGGTACAATCATTGCCTGTGATTTACAACCCAAATCTATGTAACTGGCATTGGCTATGGGAATGTAGAGTGTTTGTCTGGATGCTGGCTGTCAGCGTTTGGGTGCTTACTGCTGCTTGAGTCTTGACCCAGCTTTCACGGGTTTGAGAGAAAAGAGGGGATTGTGTCCTCCAAGCTTGCTCCATGTATGTCCAGATGTGGTTTATGAAAATGTCTTGTGATTATATAGCAGCTTCACTCCATATTAGGTCTAACAAAAAGGCTATATTGCTGTTCAATAATCATAGTTTGTTCAGGGTGATATAGGTGGAGAGAGTGAGAGCGAGTATTAGATGCATCCAAGATGTCAGGCAGCCAGTCTTTTGGAAGGTGACAGCATCTCAAAGTTTTCTGGGAGAGTAGAAGTAGCCCAAAAATACGTACGTGCAAAAAAAAAAAGACCAGTGTGTGGGGAATAAACAGGGCATTTATCACACATTGTGTGATCAGCTGGTTAGGTCATGTGTTAATGTGAGATCTGTGACCAAATTGTTCTCTTACTTAGAAATGTGAAAAGAAGTTGCATCCAAGAAGACTTCAAGATAACTTTGAAATGGGTAGAGTAATTCACTATTCCTTTGTGTACTGCTGTTTGAAGTTTATTTTTGCTGTCTGAAGTTTATTTTTCAGTGCGTATTCTCATATATTATGCTGCAAACTAATGTTAAGAAATGTTCCTTTCAACATGTCATACTACTTCGTGTGTACATGTGTGCCGCAGTATCCACTGATTCAGTTATCCATGCTGACACCTATTAAAATGATAGGAGAAAATTAAACATACCTTTTTTTTACCTTGTTGTAGCAAAAACACTGATGTTCCCCTATCTTTAAAAAGGTGTCCCTAATATCTATGGTTTCAGGTATCCATGGGGGTTGGAGGTCCAGAATGGATCTCCTTGGGCATGCCTGTAATTTGATATATAAAGGATGTATAATATCTTTATTTGTAAGATTAAAACCCATTTCATGAGATGCTTTTTAATAATTAAAAGAAAATAGCTGCTCAGAGTGTAGTTAGCAATAAGGGTTCACTATAAGCAATATAGTTCACTAAGCCTGCACCTTATGAACATTTACTTGGGTGTAAGCTCACTGAATTCGGTGGGGCTTGATTCTGAGTAAGTGTGCATAGTACTGTGAAGGTCTTTGAAATGGTTGTATTGTTAATGTCACAGTGTGCCAGAGATTGAAAGGCAGCCGCAGGCCAAAATATCCCACCTGGCAAGAGGGAAGTACCATGGAAGATGATTCAGCTTCCTCAGTCCTTTCTTAGCAGTAGGACCTTTTTAGGAAGACAACTCTGGATTTCAATTACTAAACAAAAAGAGTCTTATTGACTACAACATGTTAGAATAATAGTGCTATATTGCTTTTTGGTTCCTAAGAGGCATGCACACATGCATTGCACGCTCTTGCCCTAAGGTCCAACTCTTAAAATCTGCTGCAAATGTAGGAGACGTCCCCCTCCATCCTCTGGGTTCCATCTTTTATCCCCTTGGCCAGGGCAGAGGATCATTCAGACTCCCGTGGGCCATGCTCTGCCCTCAGGGGGCCCCTCCTTTACTGTTCCCTTTCCATCACCTTCCCTGGGTTGTCTTGAACTAGAATTTTCAACTTATCCCGTGCACTCTGGTTTTTGCATGGCAGGATTTTTCTCTCCCTTTGATGGCATGCCATAGAGCTGCCTTACTAAAGGCTGGTGTCTTAGGCATGTCCTTAGTTGCGGTTATCAGTTTTGTGAGAGCTCTCTGTAGTTTGGGGAGTAATAAAGTTGGGTTTCAGCCTTTTTTCCTGTTTCTGCTACCTTCTGCTATCTCAACCAGCCTTGATTGATCATTCTCCCATGCATTCATATCTTAATTGCAATGTCTGCAAAATTTAGCCAAGGTCTTTTTCAAGCACTGAGCTTGAGTGCAGCCATATTGAAAGAGGAAGGTCCCAGGGCTTCATTCTTGGAAAGTGGCTGTCTCTGACGAGTGTCACTGATGGGAAACACTCATGGTTTTGTTGTGACTGGGCCATGGGAATGCATTCTACAAATGGGCCTCACTCTTTGATTTGCATGCTTCATTCTAGGGCAGAATTCTAGGGGTTTGGGGGAATTTGATTATTTTATCCAGCTTGGTTTATTGATGCAATATGGTTTATCTCATCCATTGAGAATGATAGCAGTGGGGATGTTTGATGTGTTTACATTCCATTTCACCTGAGGCCTGTTCTGGAAAATGTGAAGGGTGACCTACCTAAATGCAACTCTGTATACATGAATATGTGTGAGAGGTGGTTACCAGCCCTGACCATTCAAGGATGATAGGTGGCCAAGATCTTTGGTACCAAAGCTTCCAGTTGGGTTGGTCATGTGAAGCTGCTTTATACAGAGTCAGCCCATTTGGCTCCGCCTTGCTCAGTATTGCCTACATTCATTGGCATTGGCTCTCCAGGGTTTCACACAGATCTTTTCAGTCCCTCCTTGGAGATGGTAGGAATTGAACTGGGAACTATGCATGCAGTGAATGTTCTAAGTCACTGAGCTTTGGCTCCATCAAGTTAAGTGCTAGGTCCACTTGGGCAGAGTTCTGCAAATGTTTCTAGTTGGGTGATATCAAAAGCCTGCCAGATTCTTCAGAGGACTTGCCCTGTGGGAGAAAGCATCATTCAAGCAAACATCTCCTAAAAAATGGCTATCACTTTTAATCAGTAAGATACGTACTGCAATACTGTAACATTTCCTTTAATGTATTGTCCACTGATACAGTAGGATGCTCTTTTTGACTTGTAAATGCTATGGCTGAGGATATTTTGTTCATCTTTTTAATGCAGATGCAGCATATGATGCATGTTTTGCCAGTGAAGACCAGCTCCTGGAGCATGGACAATCAGTGTCTCTGAATGGTCACGGCAAATTCACCTTCTCCTCACGAGCTTTTCTAAGCTTCAAGTTTGACCACGATGCGATAATGAAATGCTTTGACCTCTGATGCTTTTTCATTTGCACAAGTCTGCCAGAGACTTGGCCCAGGTGGTTGAGTGGGTTTTTCCAATCCAGCCTTTACTCTTTCTCAGGTTTTAAAGCAATGCAGGGACCTAGTGATGGGCTGCAAGGCTTTGTTCTCATTGCAGTATGGGAGTGGCATCATAAATGTTGCACTTTAAATGCAGTATAACTTTTTTACATAGAGAAATGGTTTCCAGTGTTTCATTTGCAAGTTTCTAACTATGCATTACAGGGCATTTCTTTCTTTTTTGTTTATTTAGTTTGCTATGTATTTAGGTTTGAGAGGAGTATTTTAGTAGTCAAGATATACTAACCTCCTAAGCATTTCGATTGCTCTGATGACAATAGGTCTTTGGTTTTTCATACTTCACAACAGGGTGGCAGCACAAATGAAACATTGGAGGACACCAGTGTTCCATATTCTGGATAGGGTTAGACCTTTGAGACTTCGTATGTTGAGAGGCAAACTTCTGGTATGCTAATTCAGAATCAGTCTTTCTCAGGTCTGCTAGCATTTGTTGCCACTCTTCTTTTTGTCCTCTTTTGCACTATACTCTTTTTATATAGGCATGTTTTAAAATTGTATTAACATCATGAGAAGCTGAATTCTGCTCTGATTGATTTGTTCAGCTCCAGTTGAATATGGCAGTGGTATTCAGCCATGGCCAATGAGATTTCCCTGTGTTGTTTTGCAATTTCTCCCTTCTTTGAAATGTCTGCTCAGATTTTTTAACTGGAAGAATTGCAACTACTTTGAAGTTGCAACATGGAAAAACTGAGGATTTGGGGGAGAATTTTAATACATAGAATGTAAAATTTTAAGATACTGCGAAGAGAGAAGTCAATGCATGTTCAAGAAAACACATGACATGTAGCAGCTTAATTGGGTTTATTGCAATATTCAGCTCTTTTGTGGGGAGTTAGTGATTTGATGAGCTTCGTATCAAAGCTGAAGCTGCAAATGCATGAGGTGTCAGAAGTGTGTCTAAAATGTGAAAAAGATTGTAAGAGAACAGAATTTGAAATGAGAACCCCTTAGCTGTGCTGAAGTCTCTGCCTACAGAGAGGCTGATGAACGTCACTCTTGGTCCACCCCCTGGCTTTAGCTTGGCAGCTTGTGACAGTATTTCAGAGACTTGACCTCTAAAACTTTTAATATTGGTGGTGTGGGGAGAACTGAATATATATTTTTGCATAGTGCTCATGAAGCATAGCCAATTTTCTGGTGAAACTCTTATAGCCTATTACTCTCCATTACTAAGGGATGTCTGTCTGTAAACTTCCTTTGTCTCTCTCTTTTTCTGGGTGCAAAAGAGGCTCAAATGAATTTTCAAGTAAATTCAATCCTACTTGCTTGCTGTTTTTTAAATGAGGCTTGAGGCCTCCCAGCCACATCCAAAATGGATTTAGATAAGTCAATTCATTTGATTTTTCAGGAGTTGGAAGGCTGGTGATGGGGAGGAAGTGTCACTTTTTACCTATTTCTCTCCATGTAGGGGGAAAGCTTTGGTCAGTACTGAATGCAGCTTGTTGTTAGCAACAAAAGTGCCTACCTTGCTAATTTTTCATTCATCGCAGATTGGATTTCAGGCTGCTTGGGCCAGTCTTCCTTTTATATTTAGCTGACCACCACCACCACCCCAGTTATGTTTGGTGTTTTTTGCTGCTTGCATTCAATCTGCCATTGAGTAAAAGGAACATGGGCACACATATGTGAATCTTAAATATGAAATGGGTGCCCTTGTGCCACAAATGCCTCAATGGCTGCAGTAGCATCATGACGTTTCAAGTGAAATAGCTTTGAATTAGAGAGGAGATGCAAGTTCTGCCTCGACCTCTGGACAAAGTTTGACTCCCAGTTTGCAAGAAGTAACTTCTTCAGCAGAGACAATATCCATCTTCTTCATTGAGAATTTCCCAGAGGCTATAACATGGGGTTTATTAAATCAAGTCTTAAAAGTGGATTGCAAATAAACATGGGTAAATATGCAATAACTTTCATTTTTTTAGTTTTACAAGGTACAGTGTTTCATAAGGTGGTATTTTTAATTTTATTGCTATCATGTCTTAAAGTGGTTGGAAATGAACTGCTTTAATGGGTTCCTGGATGCCCTGCACTGTGAACATTTCAGGTTACTTACTTTATTGGTTTGTGTGTTTTGCTTGCGAAGTGTTTAAATGAATCATTTTATACTTGTGTATTTCCAAGTGCGGGCATATGGTTTACATGAATTTCTGTAAAACAATGAAGAAAAGGCAATTTGGTGATTGTAATGGACCTTTGTTTCTCTGCTATGGGCATTTTCAAAAAGATGAGAATAAAGATCTGTGAGTGAATTTGAGATCATCTTTGTAACACACTTTTACTGCTTGGAGATTGGGTGCTGGTCTCCAGGGCTTAAGAAGGGCGACATGATAGCCCTCCTCTATCACATCTTGAATGAATTGGTTGGTGTTGCTGGTGTGATTCTTGGAAGTGCAGTCACTTCAGCTACAGTAGCAGTAGCAAAGAATATGTAGCAGACCTAAGGCTTTAAATGTGTTTCTTGGGGACTGCTTCTTGACCTTCTAGGACAGTGGTTTTGTGTGCATTTAATGAATCTGGGATCTTTGTAATACATTTGGCTAATCTTTTTTTAATTGGTTTTATGGCACGTTGTCTCTGGCTTCCAATAGGCTTGTAAGCTATTGAAAGCATATACTGTATCTAGTACCTAAACTTTTGAGAAGAAAAGCAGCAACTGTTTTATTATTCAGCTGCTCATAATTCTTTGAGTAATTAGAGGCTGCATTCAACCTTGAACCTGTGTGCTTATGCTAGCAGTTTGCTTTGTAGAATTATATACTGCTGGATACCTGTTGCAGGTCTCTTTGTTTTCAGTTGAACTTGGGAACTGTTTACAATTATCATTAGGAGAGTTCACAAATAGGTTTTGCATGATAAATGTCCATGCTTTGCAAGCAGGTTGTAGATTTAGCTCTGATAACCAGGCTTTGGTTATCGCTAAGGATTTGGAAGTGCTGGATAGGTTTGTGAAAAGATCTGCAGAGCAGCTTTTAACATGATATCTGAAATGTGGGAAGCAGAAAGTGTAAGTGTCTCGTACATTTTGTTTCCATTTCTGCTCTCTATGAAATAGAATCTTTGCACCTTCCCTGCATGGAAGCAGTATTAGATCTAATGTTCTCAGTTCCAAGTATAGGAGCTTGAAAATTTTTCCTAGTTAGCTATGCAGATTTCACATCTGCTCCTGTGCAGCTAAAGCACGTTGGACACTGGCCTTTTTATAGCTAGCAGTTGTAAAGCATCTGATTCAGATGTTCAGCTCAAGCTCTTTTCTCTGGAGCACTTGTAAGCTAATTCACTGTGAAGGCATTCTTACAGGAAAGCCTCTGAACACATGTAGCTGAACACATGTCCTTTTCAACATGGGAAAGATAACCAGACTTAAAACTGTGGGTTTGCAATTAAACACTAATAGAGGCAATATGTCTTACACAGTGGACCCTCGGTATCTATGGGGATCCATTTTTGGACTCTCTGCTGAAATCAAATTTCACAAATAATTAAATCTGCAGGGAGGGGGGAAGCAGAGGTGATGACACACTTAACAACCAGAAGTGCCTCTGAAGTATTGGGGGGGACCTTCTGAGGAGCCTGGAGGTCGTGCACAGCCTCCCAATGCCTTAGAAAGCTACTGTGGAGAACTTGTTCTGGTTTGCCGAAAAACTGGAAGTGCCTCTCCAAAGTGTCTGGGAGGCATGACCTCCCTGCACCTCCAACACCCCTTGGGCACAGCCCAAGAAGGCACTTCTGGTAGAGTTCAGGAGGCCCTTAATGCCTTCCAGACATGGGCTCGGCCCCCATTTTGAGTTAAATCTGTGGGTGCCAAACCTGCGGATAAGGAGGGCTCACTGTATTTAGTACACATTTTTCTGTTCTTCCAAATAGACTGAATCAAAGCTGCACACGATACAAAAAGGTCCTCCTTTGGCATCTTGTTGCCTTATAAGACTAATGGACTTGAACTAATGGAATTGGCCTGTACAGGTATTAATCTCTTACTCTAGAGAACTGCCAGGATCCAGAGAACCATGCAAATAGGTCTAGATATTTGTTCTTCCTTGAGCAGCACCAGGATGCACCATGTTTGGGCTTGTGGGGTGTTGTCCTATTCAGGAAAAGAATGGGAAAAAATCTTGCTGGGTTAATAATGCAGCCCCCTGGACTTGCTGAATGTGGCTGTTACAGTTTGAAGACAGCAAAACAAGTGAAGGTTGAGAACTCTGACTAAAAAGGAACCCTCTATAGTGTCCTGTGTTTAAAATGAGTGTTTCCTAGAGTAAATCTTCCTTTTTCTAATGAAAAGGTAAGAAGACTGAGTGAACAGTTGAGTACTTAAATGTAACCATTTCCCCCACCCCCTCGATATTTAATTGTGGTTTGAAAATGCAAGTGTTCAATTTTCTCAGTTATCAGAGTTGTTATATGGACCAGTGTGTTAACATTGTTCTAAATTTTGTATTAAACTTGGATTACATATTAAGAAATTAGTGTGAATTTTGCAATAGGAATAAGTTTCTACAACTGCAAATATTTTCTAGAGTAGGTGTGAATGCTATGAACCTACAATATTTCTACATACTCTGTTCTATGCAGTATGGGATATGTAGTTACTACTTTATGAAAAACATAGCTGGAGGCAAACACAGATTTGCATTGGTAGAAGGAACTTGTTTCTAAGGTATAAATCCAATAATACATTCATATGGACAAACTGTATGATGCTTTCACAACTTTTAAGATTAAACTAGAAATTTCTGAATTAGAGCAATCTCACTATTGTGCAAGATTTCATGACTACCGTTATTGGTGTAGTTGGTCCCCCCAGCTCAGTAAATTCAGACTAACAATTTAGTCTTGAGGAGTGCAAAGGACTATATCTTCTAGTGTGGATCTTGCTTTATTTATAGATATAATAGGTACAGCTCTTCCAGATAATTTTAAGTTAGGTTTAAAGCTGTTTGAGTTTGGCCTGTAAAACTTACATATGTGCCCACTTTTTTGTTGATTCAGCAGTTTGGAAATTGAAGCCCATTGTCTTTCCGATTATGTTAATATTACTTCTGTATTTTATAAAGAACTTTTTACTGCTAAAATTTAAGTGTTTGAACTTAAATTCAACTTCTGAACTTCTGGATAACTGTGATAACTTGAAGTGTAATTACTGTTCTGAACTGCAAAATCTGTAATATAAGTCTTTACTGCTGGGGCCATAAGCAACATTGTAGCAGAGAACGGTGCAACTAACATCGCCCTAAGCGCAGCAGCACTCTGAGTTGTCTATAGATGCATTTTTTCAGAATTCTACGTTGATAAACTTTGGAACTTGAAGCCCACTGAAAATGAGAAGATTTCTGTTAGGAGCTAACTTATGTCATGTGATCAGTGTATTGAACATTTGTACAATTCATCTATCTCTTATCATTAAAGTGGTGAAGTCATGTGTACTCTTGTGCATGTTACCAAGTGGAAATTCCCTCCATGTTCAGTGATGGGAAAACATTTACACAGTACTACATACCTAAGAATAGTATTAGCTTGAAAAAAGCTTTTTTCTGCCTTAGAAGCAGATTTGGTAGGAACTGAAGTGTCTTGTAACTATCCCATTCATCTTAAAGGCATCAATTGGAAAAATATAGGAAAAGCAAGAAATATTAGCCAGAAAACTGAAGGCTTAGTGACATTTCAGCATTAGAAATTTATTCAGAATATAAGAACATTTGTAAAAGTATTATAAATGCCTCTGTATAAATAAATGCAGTTTGTACAATTCTATATCAAACACAATATAGCTATTTTACAACAGCTAAAGAACTAAAGCAATTGGAGGGAAAAAGTGATGGAAGTAGTAGTGTTTCATGACGAATTTAGTATAAACAATAGAATATTGACATTGAATGCAAAAACTAATGTGCTTTGCAAATAATACATTCAAGCTGATGTAAAAGATTTTTATATTTTTAATTGGAAAACTAAACAGTTCAGAACATGTTCCATGCAACATGACAACTCATCAACTTCTAGAAATATCTTTTAATACAAGTTAGCATGTTGCACTCAGACTAAAATGATTGAACAAATAATTGACGAGACTCTTGTCATTAAAACAGTGTTTACACTTAACACAATGGAATGGATTCTTTCAGAAGTTCTGCAGAGCATGACAACATTGCCTCAAGCCTTTGTGTACACAGTCAGGGCAGCACTCAACTTCTTGCTTGCAGAGATGGTTTTTAAAATAGTTGCATAAATTGAGTTATATTTGGTATTTTATCTCATCACATACCAAGACTTGTCAAACTAGACTGGTGGTAAATGTGCCTGTCTTTCTTCTGATGTCATATCCTTCAGTAATGCAGTGAATAAGAGAAAATTGGGGAATACATTTCTGCCTTCTAATAGCTATGGGTGGATCAACTAACTGATTTATCTAATGCTCTGGAAAAGTTGTTTGAATTCTTGTATCCAATTGTTTTAAATTCATATTCTCTTAGTAATGTAGTAAATGTTGGAAATAACCGTTTTCTAACAAATACCTGCAAGTAAAGGGTGTAGTTGGCTGATAACTGTCTATTCGTCTTCCACTGACAGACAAGATTGGTCCTCTGAGCAAAACTACAGTGAGGTTTCCTATTAATAGATGCAAGCTGAAACTGCAGTCCAATAGAGATTCCTGTGTCCTAGTAAAATAGCTGGATCAGGCAGTTCATTCTTTTCTGCCTCCCTGACCGACTCCCTAGAGAAGCAGTTTTTGGAACACGGACATGTGTTTCCTCCTTCTCAAGAGATCAACAGGGCCCTTACCTGCAGTGATCATCAGTGTTGAGTCAAATTAGTGTATAACAAGGTTAGACATGTATACATTTGAAAGTATTTCAGTCAAGTGCCCTTGGTTAAAGGTATAGGCACTCTGTCCCAGTTTGTATCTGGTAACTGTATGCTTAATCAGTTCTAGCCTTGAACAGTTTTGTGTGCTTTGTTTCAGTATTCTAGCATGCCTTGCCCATTCAGACATTGGATGTTTAATGACATCCCTTCTTGTGGGTCCCCGTAGGCTGTCGTTTTCAAAAAGTAGCATTTCACTATGATTTTTCTTGGAAACTTACTCATATGTTCTGAGGTATTTACTTGCACTGCTAACCCAGAAATAGGCCTTGCAATTCTACTGCTCTACAGCCAAGTGTGCAGTTGTCTTCTACCGTTTGGGGACCCTTATCCCCCTAAAACTAAATAGCCAAGGCTTCCTGGACTAAAACAGAGTTGTATCTCCTACCATTTTATCCTTTTATGGGGGAGAGGGAAGAGAGAAAAAGCATTAATATAAGGATTTGGTGAAGTGACAACATAAGCATGTTTGTTGGGGTGAATTGGCCAAAGTACAGCTGCTAAGTGAGACTGAAAGGATGCTAGAGCATAAACTAGTTAACAGGCTGACTTGGGGTCAGTGAAGGCATCACACCCAAAGCAACAACCATGATTTCGATTCCAAAGCCATGTTTGAAACCCGCACGTCTGCTGAGCAGCTGGAAACGAAGCAGACACTGATTTTAGAGCTAATGACCCAATTCCACCATCACACCCAAATATAGTGGCACTCCTTTAACCATGGTGCAACTTGATACGTGAATGAAGCCCTTGCCCCCTAACAGTAGAAAAATCAAACATACCCAATGATGGGAAGGCAAATGGAAGCTGCTGAAGGGCTTGCATCTGTGTCTCTATCCTTTGTCACACAAACCTTAATGAGTAGAGGTGCAATCTTGTGATAATGAAATGAAAACATAACACTGCTTTCTGTACTTCTGTTTTCTAACACTTCTACATAGTGGTTATGGTAGGCTTGTTGGGTTGGGGGTTGTATGGGTAATGATTGTGTCTGCCCCTATGCCATATATTACATACCTAGTCCATTTGAGATTATAATTTATAAAAGTGCACCCTTGGAATAAAAACCACACTGTTTTCTGCCTTTCTCAGCTTTGTCATAAAATGACAAACAAAAAATAAAAAAATCTCCCCTCCATTAATGACACTTCAGCTGCCACCAGTTACTCTTATGACCTTGGGCCAGGGCATGAACCACCTGAGCAGTGCAACAGGAAACTGCAACCTTCATCTTTGCTCTGAAAGGTGTACAGAGTTGCAAGAGGACTCTGGGTAGAAATTATAATAAGGGTTTAGTTGTGTTCCAAGAAGATAGAGCATGTTACCAGATACAAATGGGGCAGAGTGCCTATATCTTTAAACATTGTATAGAAGAGAGAATTTGGGCAGGTATAGCTTTTGAAACCCTTCCATGATGAGCTGCATCATTAAAGATAATAGGCACTCTGTTCCCGTTTGTATCTTGTCCCTAGAGATACGTATACAATCTACCTGTACCTATGCCATAGCAGTAGAGACTTGAAGGAGAACAGATTAATAAATGCACAAGGTATGAGGATTGATAGAATGACAATACAAAGTAGCAAACTCATTTCAGACAAGTTAAAATGAACAATTTATATCAAAAGGTTAACTGCTTCAATACAGAATGAATTAGGCTGCTAATCCAAACTAGCGCCATAATCCTATGCATATTTTCCTGGGAGTAAGTCTTAATTGAATAAAGTAGGGATTAATTCCAAGTGAACATACATAGGATTGTGCTGTAGGTTAAGTAAAACTGGCAAGACAGTAATGATGTGGTGTATTCTTTGTTCAGTTATGACGAAGTCAAAGAGCTATAGACAGATCCAGAATAATCTCAAGGCACATACTATGAACTTTAACTGAAACATGCTCATTTTCACCTTGATGTAAACTTTAAATTGCCACCTGCTGAGTGATAACATGAGCAGACTATATGAATTCATTGCTCTTGCCAAATATTACTTTAGGAGAGCATTAATTCTTGGTTAGGATATTTCTCAATGTGGTTGAGTTTTGCTAAGATTTGCATCATCTATTTGGATGCTGGAGCGAAGGTAACATTGGGAATTGTGACTATTTATCTGTACTGATAGAGGTGGTTGAAAATTGTGTTATTTATTTTACTCAGCCCATTATGTTCAGTAAGACTTAGGCTGTAATCCTGTCTTACTCACAAGAAAGGAACACATCTATTGAGAGAAGAGCTGGGCCATATAAAAATCCAACAGAAACATGAAGAATTTGGTCCAAATGAAAGTTTAAACATTCTTAACCGTTTAATTTTCACATGTTTGCATCTAATGTACACATACCTCCTGAAAGCTAAACCTTAAACCAGGATTCCTAATATAATCAACTCTGAGCTAGTTTTAAGGTGGTGATAACTACAAAACAAAAACTATGCGGTACCTAATGTTTTTGTTTCATAAATGAAAACTCACAAGATGCTGCAGCACAACAGAACGAACAGTTGTAAAAGTCCAAAACCATCAGAAAACCCCCCATCTCAGATCAGCTACAATGAAAATATACAGAAGAACACTAGAAAACCTTGGACAGTAGCCCTATCAGCACTGTTTGCTTTATTGCAGGTGCTCTGACAATCACAGTGCAAGGAAAAACTAGCACAAACAGCAAGGCACCAGAGTTGCATGTGCCATGACTGAGACATTCCTTTCTCTTGATTCCTAGCAATTACGCTAAAGTCTATCCTGCCTCTATTGACTTGCCACCAAAAGGTTATTGCCGCTTTATTGACTATAAACATAAGGCCAGACGTTTTAAAAAAGAGACATTCTACCCTCTTTTGAACATTAAAAATATCTGGCAAACATTCTGCATAGTGTTAGATTGCTCCAGTCTTGCTGATATGATGGTTCCACAGAGCTAAATAGAACTAGCACCATACCTGAACTCCCTTGCAAGCACATTTTCAGAACAGGTTTTCTTAATTTTTTTGGGAGCCAAGTTTACATTCATTTAACAGGCATATTCCATATAACCTAGGACAGCAGTTCCCCAAGTCCTACTCCGATGCTGGGAATGCACTAAGTAGTTGTAGGGGCGGGGCCTGGAGCTGTGATTGCTGTGCCATGGAACACCCAGGGGCTTCAGCTCTTACCTGGGGGTTGCACTGGGGTCTGCAAAGCCTGCAGCAGTTTTTTTGGCTGTGGGCCTCCCAGATCCCCTCAGATTTCAGTGCAACCCTCAAGTAAGGGCTGAAGCCCCTGGGTGTTCAGTGGCACTGTGATCACAATGGCGCCATTGGGACACCCCTAACTAGGCCTTTTCCCTTAAGGGGAAATGGCCCACTTTTGTTTCTTTTGGTGGATTGTTACCCACAGACTGGGAAGCACTGACTTAGGACATTTTCAGCCAAAAATGTGTGTGAGAGCCCAATCCCCAGAAGCACCAAAATGACCGCTGCTGTTTCCAGTGGGGCAGCCACCAAAGTCTCTAGGGTATTTGCTCCATTCCCTGGGTAGAACACAGCTCGTACAAGCATAATGCCAACACTGAGGCCGATGCCAGTTGGTGCTAGGCCCACCAGTGACTAGTCAGCTTTAGGGGAACCTTGTCCCCTTCAGCATCCCCTTTTGCTGCAGCCCTCAGAAACCTTTGTTGAAAATGGAGGTCATGTGCCACTCACTTTACTTAATCTTGCAGCAGTGGCCTATACTGCAAAATGTGTGGCTACTGAAATCTACCTGAAAGCATCTTAAGAGGAATAACAGTCTCCTAGTTTATGTGTTTAGAAATTCAGTGGCTATTCCCAAAACTAATGTGGATAATATTTCCTTGCCATATTGATTTTTTGGGGGGGAAATTCAGTTTGCCAAACCAGAAAGAATAACTCTTAGAGTGCTTCCCACTGGTTGTGATAGCAGCATAAAATTGGAATTGGGCTGAAAGTACAACACAGAAGGAGCATCCGCAACAGTTTGATTCTACTCCAGCTGGTTTTTGAAACACAAGTTGTTAGGTCACCTGTGTTGGTCCTGGAGTACCTCTGGAATAACAGGCAAACAGCAAAGAGATTAGCATAGTTCCCAAATAGACAGTGGGCCCAATCCTAACCAACTTTCCAGCACTGGGATAAAGGCAATGTAGCTTCAAGGTAAAGGAACAAACACTCCCTTACCTTGCAGAGGCCTCCATGTCTGCCCCCAACTTCAGGATGCAACACATGCCCCATTGGCACAGCTATGTCAGTGTTGAAAAGTTGGTTAGGATTGGGCCCTGTTTGTGTCAGGCACTGATTCAACACAGTGTCCACTTAGAGCCAGTTTTAAAGCCCCTTTGCATTTTTTTTCCTTTTGAAACCGACTGTGACATGACCATGCGGCCCTTTAAAATAACCTTACTGGGCAGCTTTCACTGCACGTAGAGCTAGTTGCAGTGCCAGTCAAACGGAGTCAAGAATTTGTAGTTAGAGGTAGCCCTGGGCACCCTGTGGTAATGCTTGGCTCTCATACTGGCTCCAATTGACTGGAGAGCAATATTGGAAGTGGCTGTGACTATCTTAGAGAAGCAGGATGCGAATGGCAGAAAAGAGGGGAGAAATGCTATTAAATGAAAGCCAATTTTGGGGTGACACTTAAAACGTTTACTCAAAAGATAATGGATGCTGTAGAAAATGTTTGATGATCAAGAATATTCTTAATGTTTCCCATAGGAATTTGGAAGAAGGCAAAAGGGGAACTTTTTATGGTCAGAGTAAAATGATTACAAAGAACATTGATAAACAGATACATTAACCATCCGGCACCGTCTGCTTATGAGCAGTCACCCCAAACTCTCTCCCCTTTTCAGCTCCTGCCCATGCCTATTATCAAAACCACAACTTCTCTTTGAGGCACTGGCGTCCCATTTGTCCATGTGGCCATCCTCTTCTGGGTTCACCACCTAAATCAGTCTTGCAAGGAGACAGGTTTGTAATGGCACATGGATTCTTTTTTTTAAAGTCTGTTTCTGCTTAAAGTGATGTTTCATTGGTGTGTGGTCTTGAGTTCTCCTCTTCGAGCAAGGCAATTCTTTGTTTGAGCATTCTCACTTGAGTCTCATGCCTTTCAACCATAGCCATCATTTGAGACTCCAGTTTCTTCAGCTTGTTCTGATGCTTCTTCTTTGCTTTCTCATAGGCAGCCACAAGATTACTGTTGGAAGCAAAAAAAGCAACAGATGGTTTAATGTGAGCACTTCAGAGCTGAACAGTCACATCTCCAAGCCTCCTAAAAACAGATTTGCCTTCCAAACTTTGGAGAGCATCACACTCTTCCAGCTCTACTTGGCCATATAGCTCTTACTAGGTGGGCTAGCAGAGGAGACAAAAAGATTTCAGGTTTCAATGCTGTTTTGGCATTCACCCAAGTTGAGGTTTACTCAAGAGTACGGCTGCAGAACTAGCCCAGTTCAGCACACCAGGCCACTTGCTTTACCTGTTTGCTCTTTTCAAGTCATTAACAAACTCTGCGGACTGCTGGTGCCGGATTTCACTGCTCTTCGTCAGTCTCTCTAAGGCACTCACCAACTCCTGCACTCTAGCTTTCAGTTTCTTTTCTCTGCATAAAGACAAAAAGCACAAAATGTATGTACATGTTGCCTACATGTAATGCATGTAGGGTAAGGTCTTTAAACCAGCAGCAGAGAACACATAAAATTCTGGAAGTTGTAGGAGCTCTTTTGTTACAATGGGAAGAAGCAATACTGCTGGCCGCAGTGTAACTCATAGGTGGGCAGGGTCTTCTTGCTCCTTTAGCATGGAAAAAAGCAGGGCCATAGTGGCTCCATGTTGCTAGTGTTCAGTAACGTGAGTATGGGGACCAAAGTGAAACGGGCATAGCTAAAGAAGTTCAGGGCGGGTGCAACTCCACCGGGCAACAAGCTTTAGGGGGCAACCAATTGAGCTTGACACTAGTAGTCAAAACAATGAAAACCTTGGTATATACGAATACCACCATCGTGTTATATATCATTGGAAAGGTAATTTAATGCAGAACACAAACCAGAGTTTAATATCTTCATTCTATCAAAGGTTATGGCCAAAAAAACGGAAAACAAACATACAACTGTCATGTCAAAATTGTGCTTTGTTAAAATAATGGATTTTAGGATTCATTCTGTCATGTTATATATAATTCAATGTAGAATTTCATGCAGAATGCAATGAAACAAACCGGAATGTAGTAACTTCATTCTATCAAAGATTATGGTCAAAGAACCTGAAAACGAAAATACAACGGTCATGTAAATATTCCTGGCTTAGAAAATATTCCTGGCTTAGATAATGTTTAAAGTGGACAGAAGAAAGGGAGGACCGTGCACCACCCTGAGCGCCATGGAAAAAAAGGTAGTAAAAAAATGTGAAAAATATAAATGAATGATTTTGTCATATGGGAGGGATGTTAAAAATTTATGGGCACCGAGTATCAAATGACCTAAATGAGCAGTGGTTCTCAAACCTTTTAGCACTGGGACCCTCTTTTTAGAATGACAATCTGTCTGGGACCCACCAGAACTGATGTCATGACTGGAACTGCCATCACTATGATGCCAGAGGCTGCTGCTTTCCTAAGAATGCAGCAACAAGTTGGGTTACTTCTCAGCTATTTTCCAATAGCAAAGTGAATCAAAGGAAAACAGCCTATTTACAACCTTGATACAAGCAAGCAACCAGACGGTCCTCCCCCTTTCCAACATCCCATCTTTTCAATATGGCTGCTGTAGGTGCTTTGTGAACCACCTGAATTTGGGTCCAGACCCACAGTTTGGGAACCACTGTTTTAGAGAGTTCTCCTAGTTCTGGCTTTTGCCCCACATTTAAATGTGTGAAAAGTGGAAGGTGTTCTTTAGGACATGGTCATTCATTCATTCATTTCCCGTAACATTTATTGGCATATAAAATAAATAGCAAAGCAAATTAATACAGGATAAGTAAAGTTCTAAAGGGTCATAGGGAAAGGGTTAATTTCATAATCATAGCTAAAAAACTAGCAACAGAATTAGTGATTAGAGTTGAAATAGTTGGCAGGCCGTCCCAAGCAGGGAGACAGACCAAAAAATTTTGGGGAGGAAGTGGGATTAAGAGAGGAGCTAAGCGGGTTGAATTCTAATTGAAAAAGTTTGGTTTTAATTAAAGTGTGAGCTCTGGAAGGTTCAGTGACTGACTAGTACTTACTTACTAGTACTTACTATAGTACTTACTAGTACTTACTATAGGCCAGTAGTTCTCAAAACTCTGCATTTGTGGCCCATTAGTGAGTCACAACCCAACCTTTGGTGGTTTGTGAAACTGATCGGGCAGTTTCAGGCTATATGTGTATCAAGGGTTAAACAACCTGCTACTTGGGGAGAGCACTGCTACCCAATCACCACTGCTTCCCAATCACCTCTCAATCACAGAGGCTTGAGCAGCTGGTAAAGTGAAACTTTATTTTAGGTGGATCCTGATGTTAAAATATTTGGGAACCGCTGCTATAGGCTATGACTCCAGGTCTGGGAGATTTCTCTTTGAAATCTGAGATCAGTGACATGAAATAGCTGCAAGAGGAGCAGTAACACAGCAGAAAATCCCTTTCTGAAAGCACACTGCCACTTTGAAGGAGCCGACAAAGCATTTGTCAGCAGCATTTGACACAGACCCTCAGTGCAACCTGTCAAACATTGGCCTCTTCCTAGATTTTGATGAAGGCTGCAATCCCAGACTGGCCTGGGGATGGCAGTGTTCTACAACACCAGAAAGTGCCAAATGTCCTGCTGGTTCAGTAAATGCAGTCTGCAACAAAAGACAGCTTAAAGGAAACAAAACGCTGTGCTAGAAATGCACTCCAAACGCTAAAAGGCACTTTTGTGTCATGTGTGCAAATACTCTTGAAAAAAAATTCCCAGGGTTGTTAATGCATTCAAAGTGGAAGAAAATTCCCCTCCTTAATACCACAGATGGCCAAGTAAATCTAGAAGAATGAAAACAAGAACTGGCCCGTTCACATGTTTCCTTGATTTTGTGTCCTCAGTTATCTCCCTTCCTAGAGAAGAAGCTTTTTCAAATCACTGGAGGATTTAATACACTTTGAGATATTTGTAAGCAATGTTATTTAGTTTCATTTATCTCATGGGGTCCTATGAGATGAAACAATAGCATATTTAAGGTATTTTTAGGCCACGTTCTATTTTAAAAATAAGCAATAAACACACATACACACAGAGTTAGGCACAGCAGATTAAAACAGTATGAAATGCAATAGTCCCAAAACGCTCTGCAAAAAGATCCTGTGCTGGTGCTTGAAAAACTGTGACATACTACAGGTGCCAGATGGGAGAGAATTCCACAGTGGAGGCACTACAATGGAGAAGACCCTCTCTCTGGGCCCTTATAAAAGCATGCCTCTACACAGCAAAACTGATTACATACGTTCTAAACTCCCTTATTTGGAAACATATTTAATATATATTAAATTCAATGGGACTAGTTTCCAAATACTGTAGATATGCAGCTATAAGACTAGGGCATTTTATTTATTTATTTATTTATTTAAAGAATTTATACCCCGCCTTTCCCATGCCGAAGCAAATGCCCAAGGCAACTTACAGAGAACAAACAAGGTACTATGTACCCATAAAAGTAAAACAAGAATTTAAGAACAACAACAACATTAAACATTAATGGGAACAATGAACGTAACAAGAATAAAATTAGACCCAATTCTCCATATCAGGTCGTTTGGAGGGAAAAAACATTTGACCGGGGAGTGAGCAAAACTATGACACTATACCAGAAGGACAGAGGGCAGACAGCCACGCAATCATCCAAAGGCCAGACAAAATAGGTATGATTTGAGCCCTCTCCGAAAGGCCATGAGGGAAGTGTGTTATTCTTAATTCTTCTGGAAGGAATTCCATATTTGTGGAGCCGTTACAGAGAAGGCTCATCCCCGAGCTGCCATTCCTTTAACTTGGGACAGAGGGGGCACTTGAAGGAGAGCCTCTTTAGATGACCTAAGAGGGTGAACTGCTATGTATGGGAGATGGCGGTCCTTTAGGTAGGCTGGGCCTAAGTCATGAAGGGCCTTAAAGGTCAGAACCATCATCTTAAGTTAAGATCAGAATTGAATGGGCAGCCACTGTAGCTGCTGAGTGGTCTTACTGAGTCAAACTGTCTAGCCCCTGTAACCACCTGGGCTGATGCATTTCGTACTAACTGTAGCCGCCGAACTGTTATTTTGCAAATAAATGAGCTGTAAATTGTCTCTTCATTTCAGGATCAGTCAGAGGACTGGGCAATTTAGGGATATCAGCTGTTTATTGATTATCTGCAGTGTCTGTAGACAATCTTTTATACTTGCAGAGAATTTCCAAGTTTTAATTGCATTATATTGGCCCGAAGCTCTTCTGAGCATGCTGTTAACTCCTTAACTCCCAACCCTTTCTGAAGTTCCCATGCTATGGTGTATTTTTAAACCTGTGGGTTTTTTTCCCTGCAGTATGAATCTTTTTTCCTCCATATAAATTCAATGCTATCTCTTTTGTGTCATTATTTTTTGGGGGGAATGCTCCTCTTCACAAGCATCATTTCCCTCACTCTCCCCTTGCTGCAGTGATTTGGCTCCTGACCTTAGCGTGGGAGAAACAAGGGAGAGTAAAATCAGAAAAAAATTACAGGCAAGACACTCCCTCACGCTTTACCCATCCAACTTATCTGAGGGTCATAGAAAATTCCATGATTTTTGTCTCAAAATCTTCCCTGTACTTATCTGTGAGATTGACTTATACCTGAGTATGTATTGTAAAAGTTCTTGGGATTTGGATGCTAGACAGTTGCAAACCCAGATGTGGTATGTCTGTTTGCAGTATCAACAAAACAGCCTTGTAAAGTGCAAGAAACCTCAAGTTTAACCTTTTTTCCTAGTCATAGTCCTAGTTTTTCCCTGGCAGGATTCTCAAACCGAAGGCTGACAAATTTGTCACATATCTCTGTCTTTCCAGTGATGTGAACTGCTTGAAATAAGGGCAATGAGTATTTTGAAAAATGTAAAATGTGAGTACTGCTCTGGCTGGAATATCTGTGGTATTTTGTGACCATCACAAAGTCTATCTGCAGTGTCTCTTGGGAGTATTTTACTGGACATTTT
>JAJKFI010000001.1:35617780-35646522 GCA_029204185.1 Lerista edwardsae | reverse complement strand
CACACACACACACACACACACACACACACACACACACACACACACACCCACCCACCCCTGAATTGTGGAGAATGAGGCAGGGGAGAGGGAAGATCACTAAATAACCCGATTGAGTTTCAAGGGAGTAACAGATTTCAAATTCCTCCTTTGCTCTCACATCCATGCTTTATAGAATTCTAGAAAGCTGAGATAAAAAAAAATCCTATTAGGTCATCTTATCTTCTGCTCTGCTGGTGCATGATTTTCCCCTACAGGACACTTCTCTCATTTCTTCTCTCCTGTGGAGTAACTGCTGTATGCGCTCCTGACCTGTTGATGAATTTATCAAGGATAAAGGCTGGCAGGCAAAATGGGGAAATCAAAACAGTCAGGAAAGCCAGCAGTCATCTTCCATGGGTGGTGAGGAAAACACACTACCAAAACCCCGTCAAGAGACAGGGCTCTATTTATTAGTGTTATCAGCGCTGCTTCCAACAGTTCCTTTTCCCTGTGTGAACAATCTTCATGTTGGAAGGGACACTTATATGAAATTCACAGCACATGGTTTTTCACCACAATATTTGTGTTTACTAGGTGCAGTTTACCTTAATTCAGGCAAAAAGTATTGTCCGTCAATGCTTACACTTTATAGATATCACCTCAGCCTTCCACTTTTTCCTGCCCTCCCCCAAATTCTTATAAAGTCATATTAGTGGAAATGATCTCATTCCAAAGAACATCTGGCTCAAACTACTTTTTGGAGCATGCAGTCAACCAGAGTACAAAACTATATTATCAAAGGTCTTCCGTCTACAATACTGGGATCTCATTAGTGCTGAGGTAACTTCATAAAGCAAAGCAGGTCAGCAAATGAAATAGGATCTTTCTTCTTAACCAACATTTTTCACATTACTGGAAGAGAACCAAACAGGAAACACCAGCTAGGCAACAGACAAAGAATATTCAGGAGAAATAGTGATTTCTAGCTAGTTCTGTCTTTGATCAAACTATATATCTTACAATGCAAAAGCCAAATTACATTTTACCTATGTAGTCTTAAGGACTTAGGTACCCAGAGTGGACATTAAGAATACCAGGAGTACAGCAACTGTGTATGACTGCACTAGTTCTGTCTTTGAATGTGGGAATATAAAACAGGGTGGTAGTGGTGCCTGTTTTTAAGAGCAAAGGAGCATATGGAGAGAAGAGTGACAACGTATCTCTCCTGAAATCTGTCTCACATTGACACTTCTTTCTCAGCCGGGCACCAATATCAAAAATGAGTCCAGCTAGGTGAAATGTTTCCGCAATCTTCATATACACACCCTTTCTGCTTTTTAAATTGGACCTCTAGATCCTTAGATAATCCATGACCACAGCAAATTTGAACAGAGAGAAATGGGTCATCTGCATTCATATCCAGTTTGGCCCTAAGAGCTGCTTTTCACAAGGTGCGACATTACTGCAGAAAATTGACACTTGTTTCTGTCATTGTGTGTGTGTGGGGGGGCGGGGGTATAGGGAAGGGCCTGTACTACATAACTGTATAACAGTGGTGATGTTATAAATATTAATTAGATTCTTAGGGCTTTATCTGCACTAGATTGGAGAACTGACCTCCTTACAATTATTTTTAAAACAAATCTTATCCTAAGCTGAATTCCCTAAGCCAAACTTCCCTTAAACTACGTAAACTTTCTGACAGATTGGAAACCCATCAATCAATACTGTGATGACATTATTCTGTAGCCCTTTTCTCCTAAAACCATTCTTCTACAATGGGCATGGAAGCTGAGTGTAGCAAGAAGCACGTTTAACAAACTTGCAGTACATACCCCAAGTCCTTTCCTGAACCTGTTTACTCCTTTGTGTCTACATTTTATGTATTGTTGTATTTGATCATTTCCCCATTCCGCCCAACATTCCTCTGTAAACTGTTCTAATTACCAGACTCTAAAAATGAATAAACGCAAATGCTAGACAAAAAATAACGTGCTTGCCATGTTGTATCTGAGATGGGTAACTCTAGCCAGATGCAAAACCCTGCAGGTGATGGTAACATCCTCTTTCATCTACAGAGTCTTAATTTTACAGAAAACAAGGGTGAGTTCTTATTTAGTCCAAGAGGACCATTTTGTCTTTATTGCACTGTACTGCTCAAACTAAATATTGTCTCAGCCAACTGGGGGAAATACATTAAGAGGAAAACTGATTTTACAGTTGTAATGATCTTGGATTTATTAAGCATAATATCTAGTTGCCCTAAGCATATAACAGATAAAGCCCATTGCACAGTCTAGTTAAGCTTACATGCTTGGACAAACACCAACGTTGTTCCAGCAAATGCCACTGGACCAAATCAACTTAAATACAAGCACTGTCAAGACAAACCAAAAACTGACAGAGTCTCCCCACAGACATATAAATACGCAAATGGCCACTCTGAATTTCAGTTTACTATTCTTCCTATTAAAATCAGTGCTTGCACTGAACAATGAGTAAACGTCCATTCAGATACATGTATGTAAGCATGTAGGAGCTGCCTATTCAAGTGTCTCCATTAAAAAGTGGACGTTTAAATTTGTCAAGCAATTTCTAGTCAAAAGTCAAACTCTTTTCACAAAGCTATGTAAAATATACAGTAGGTTTTTTCAGGCACAGTCCTAACTGGGTAGGAGCATATCTCAGTACTGGGGGGGGGGGGCGAAGGAAGTGCACCCACTAACCCTACCTGTTAGTTTGCCATGCCCTACTCTTCCCAGTACAGCATTTACCAAGATCAGCAGTTAACCCAGGTAGAGTTTCCCCCCATCGTCTGGAATGCTGATTTTCCAGCATTTGTCTGTGTAAATCGTACCCAGTTTTAATAACTAACATCGGAGTCTTGTGCCTACCAGACATGCTTGTTGGGAGTTTTAAGAATTCTAAATAAAAATGAAGCAATTTGCTTTCTTTTTAGAAGCCATGCTTATAATAATTTCACTTTTATTAACTTTTTAAAAATTACAATGAAAAAAAACTTTCTTCTAATGATCATTTCCCCCTCACCTACAAAGAATTTACTGTCAAGAAACTGTTCTTGTCTGAAGATGATGGAATTTCAAACCACCATCACCTCTCAGCAATTTTGTTCAATACATGGAGCAAATGTAATCAAAACCTGGGCTCCCAGCACCGTGAGCCACCTTCACAGCTGAAGTTCCAGAGGACCATTCCAACCAGCAGTTTTGCCCGTCCCCATCTGCTCACTCCATCCTTTGCCTTACCTGGCTGGGAAAGGCAACAAAACAGCCTGCAACTGCGTGCCTAAGCCAGAAAGAGGTTGCACTTTCTTAGGCACCTGGCTGTGAGCATTTTGTTAGATTTCCCTGGCTGGCGGTCGATGGATTAGCAGCAAGTGGCTTGATTAGTGGCAAGGTTGATGGGCTCACACTGGAGTTCAGTGTGTTCCTATGCTTGTCTGACAGTTCATTTATGAAAATGGCCTCTCAGCATGGCTGAAGAACCTTCTTTTGGTATCTGTCTACCCTATATTTAACCATTCAAACCTTAATGACGCTTTTCACCAATTAACGGGGAATGAAATTAGACTGACAGGCCTGTTAATTTCCCGGATCCATTTTTGAGAACTGGTGTCACACTGGGCCTTGGTTCAGTACAGGCTGATTTTAGCGATAAACTAGGTATTTTACAGCCCAATCCTATGCCCTGGTGCTGCCATGAGGTACAGCGGCACCAAAATGGCCACCGCTGTATCTTGCGCTGGGATAGCCACCAGAGACCAATTTTTCTCTTACCCTGTTTTGAGCTCTGCTAGCAGCAGTGGATCTCCTCAGAACCAAGGAGGCCCGTGTCAGCCTTTCAGGTGTGGGAAGGGGCATAGGTTTTGGGGGCAGACTCTGCCGCTGTCCCTGCAATCTCCTGGGCCCCATCCTCCCCCCATGCTGCTCTCCCTTTGCCCAGTTCTGCCCCCTCACTGCCCCAGGAAGCCTCAGCAGTAACACTGCTCAGCACTGCTCCAATGCATCTTCCTGGCACCAAGGCCTAGTGCTGACTGGCACAGGCTCAGTGCAGCAGGCCTCCCGCTGGTAGTGACGTGCCTTACGGTACTTGCACGGAGGTGTTTGCTGGGGCAGTGGGCTGGCTGCCAGCACTACCCCAGCTTACGGTTGGGCCCTTAGTTTACAAATCAGGAAATGAACATCTCAATTTTTAAAGACCTCTTGTGTGATTGGCCCATCAAGGCCTAGCGACTTGCTATTCTTTAACTTATTATTCAGTCCTGAATGTTCATATTTTTTTTGAGGTTTTATCAGGTGCACTGCTTGGAGGTGCAGTACTACACCTAATGATTCCAATGTACTTTTTCAACATAATTTTTGTATTTTTATCAGGTTTTTCCAACAGAGTCTTAAAAAAATTCTTTAAATTATCCTAGTATCCTTAGGTCATGAAACTGCTAACAGTGTAGAATAGTATGAGTGGATATTATTTCTTCCATATTTTTTGACTAATGAATAAAAAAGCAGGAGTACTCTTTGGACGCAATCTTCCAACTTTTGTGTGTTGAGATGTCTTCATGAGGGCCTTTGTCCTTCAGAAATATTTTATGGTTGATCTGCTGTGCATCTTTAACATTTTCTTGCATTGTCAAATAACACAGAATTAGCAAATCGGTTCTTGTGAATATCTAATTGCACTGCAATGAGCACATATGAGATTGGAATGCTATTCCCAGATTTGCCACATGTCTCCTTGGTGGCCTTTCATTAACTCAGTCAGCTAACTCCATGCCTCAGGGCTTTCATGAGTGATATGGGAATTAGCAGCAATAATTAAGCCCCCAGTTTATAGTTGTTGGAGGAAACCCCTGGGACTGCATTGATGAGCATTACAGAAAACAAAAGAGAAAGGGAGTACTAGAAAATTCAAAAAGTACAAATTGTGGGATCACTTAGCATTTGACTGATTAAAAGCCCAGAATGAAATCACAGATTTATTAGCACCTCTCTCTTCTTGCTTACCTTCTGAGTGCATTTGCCAGTTCTGTAGTGAGTTCACCATCACTGTAGGGTTTCAGCTCTGCTAGTGTTAATGATGCTGCAGTGCCATCTGTGCAATCCTGCAAAAGAAAAGTAGGACTCCTCAAATTTTTTTTTTTCCAAATTGGCAATACCTTTTTGCTGGCCATTCCCCATTCACTTTCATGTACTCACAAAACCCATTTTCTCTCTTCTCTGGCTCCCTATTCATGTGTCACCACTTTCTGTCTGACATGCAGACTGACCAAAACATAGCCCTTGCCCTTCTCATCTTCCTATGTCCATCTCCACATATATAACTCAACTCTACTGTTGCTGCCGCCACTGGGGGCTATTTCTTCCCTTCATAGGACAGCTTTATCAACATATCGCAGCATTGTCTTGCGTTAAGCAAGAGAGGAAGGCACTTCCTAACTCGCAGGCAACAGTGGCAGAGGGAACTGTGGCTATGCACATATTTATGGGATGTTGTGCACTCCCACATCTACCACTTGTTTTTAAAAAAAGCAATGACCACTTATACATTCTGAATAAGACTTTTACAGTAAGCCAGTGGTTCCCAATTTTTTCGACTGGCTGCTCCCTAGATCAACTGGGCTGTTGGCCATGGCTCCCTGTTAGGGCTACAATCCTATCCTATGGGTTTTTTGTGAGGATTCTGCAGCTCCCCAAGTTGGTTTCCACAGCTCCCCGGGGAGCCACAACTCATAATTTGGAAACCACTGTATTAAGGGGTTCATTTTCAGTTGCTTGCGTGGGAGTTTCACTATGTGTGGTACTTCCTGTCTCCCACAAAAGCCAATGCCCAACATGCAATGCCATACCAACGTTTAGTCTCCTACTTCTAATTGCAACCCCAGCAAACAGCAGTCTATGACTGTAAAATTTGGTCTTTTTTCTGCCAACATCTTTCCTCAGTCACAATCCAAGCAAAGCAGTGGAGTCTCTCCACTAATTAATCTACAACTCTGAGAGCTGCTGTAGTCATAAATAACCCTTTGTGTATTATTCAACTTTTGATACAAACCACTGCATAGAAAGTGCATTCAATTAACACATTTCACTACACATTTCAACTTCCACTGCCTGGCTCACTGGAGATGACCTCTTTCTGTAGCACCAGGAGGCCCACATTGGAGACCACACTACACTCCTTCCTCAAGCCTTTCTATAGTTCCTTTAATTGGAGAAGGTGAATTGAGATTTAAGTGTTATCTGCTTTCTGCAATGTAGCAAAAGAAGTTCAGCTTTTTAAAGGACAGATGAAACCTCCAGCAGAAAAATAAGGATTAAGTTAAAAGACATAAGCAGACAGCATGTTGGCACTGATGTGCCTGTCAAATTTAACCTAAGAATGAAAGCTGAACCTTGCTGAGACAGGATATCTTGTCCAGCACTCTCTTTCCAAGTGGCTGTAAAGCCCATAAACTGATTGCAAAAGCATTGCTATTACCCACCCTTCCCCACCATTTAGCATTCAGAAGTATATCACCCCTGAACATGGGCGCTCCAATTAGTTACCGTCTGAAGACCTGGAACAGCAACTCACCTTACTTGACTTGTCTTTGCTGCTGCTACTGGCCGAGCTGAGGGACCTCATTCTCTGTTCTTTTTGTTCTTCCACTTCTGATTTCAGGTGCTCAATATGGACCAGGTAGGCCTGTTCTTGAGCTTCTCGACTGCTCAGCTTCAGCTCTAGAGCCTTCTTCTCTTTTTCAAGCAAGTACAGCTGTGCCTTCAGTTCTGCCATTTCCTCCTGTTTGGGGAGGGTACAGAAGGTCATGATAGCCTGCGCAGAACGCTACACAAATGGAATGCAGTATTTGCACGGCAGCTAAACATGTTGGCTCCTAAGTTGCTAGAAGCCAAGTATTAAATACAGTACACCTAGTCACTTAAAGTTGTCAATAGGTTTTTGGGAACTGCAACTTCAAGCGACTTATGATGAAGCCAGTTTTACCATTGGCTGATTGATATAAGTAAATAAGAGTTACATTCCTACAATATATTTCCGGTCACAAAACCTTGCCAAACTTCTAAATAAAGACCCCCAAGACATCTAATATTAAACACTGAAATAAATGTGAGATTTCCGGGCCAGAGAAAACCCTCGCAGACATGAGGAGAACATGCAAACTCTACACAGACAGTGAGCCTGGCCAGGAACTGATTTTTTTCTCTCATCTATAATGGAATGACTTTTTAGATAACAGTTAGAAGGCTTCAGTTATGTTTTAAAACTAGAAGCCCAAAAATGATGTCAGCTTCTAAGCCACTTAATAAAATACCTTCATTGCCATCAGTTCCTGCATGAGTACCGCATTTTCCAGATCGAGCCGTTGGCTATCTCCACGAGGCTTGACATCGTAACTTAGGGGATCAATATGGATGCTTTCCAGTTCCAACATAGTCAGTTTAACAGCTGCCCTGTCATTCTTCAGCTGCTGAATGTAGTCCTTCAGTCTTTGTTCATCCTCTTTTGTGAACTCTGTATCACAACTACTTGCTGTTGAACTAGTAGTACTTGGGAAAGGAGAAAAAATATTGAGGAAATTATGTAACGGAACATTAGATCTATCTCCTAAATGAAAAAAGAAGGTTTATCATAAATAGAAATGTTTTAAGGCCTCATATGTAGGCCTATCAACCATCAGAGCCTGGTCTATACCTGTAGAAGGCTGATTTGGTAGAATGGATTCCACCACTTCAGATGGGAAGGTGCCTTCTTTGATGCTTCCTCTTGTAAAAGAAGTCCCTGCAAGTAGAAAATTAGCACAACCAGGATCTGGTCTCGGCTAAAACCTCTCACTTGGATGTGCCAATTTTCTACTTGTAGAGGTTTTCTTAACACAAGGAAAAACAAAAAAATGGCACCTCTGTCCCCCGCAGCCTGAAGTGATACTGTACTGCCAACTTAACCAAAATTCATTCTACTGCATTTGTAGACAGGCAGTGGTATCTTCCAGGCAAGGACTTGGTTGCCAACATTCAGGCCTAAAGCCAGTTTTAAACGCAAGAGCAGAGTATTTATTTATGTAATGAATTTCTGTCCTGCTTTTCATTAATGTTCAATGTGGCTTATCAGTAAAACCTACAACATTCAGGATATTCTTGGTTATGATTTCATACTTAATATCAAAACTTTGTTGTTGGGATACATAAAAAGCTTAGTGTTAAATAATGAATTGGAGAGTAAACTCCAGTCAACGAGTGCAGACACCCACCATTTATTAAAGCCTGGTTGAAATGGATAAAGGAAATAGTGCTCATAATCAAATTTATATACTTTAAAAGAAGAAGATATCAGGTATAGGTTTACACAGAAACTGGTTTCATTTATAAACTACTAGCTTTTTGTTACCCGGCGTTGCCCAGGTAACAAATGTCATCGGGACTGTCACCAATAAGCTTAGCGACCCCCCGAAAACTGTGGATTTGACACTAATGTCGGTCATTTTGGACATTTTATTTTTCACCCCTTCTCACCCCCCCCCCGCTGATGGGGGCCGAACTCGGACTTAAATGGCATTTGGCGCGTTGCCGCTCACCTCAGTGACCCCAGAAACTACGGATTCGATGCCGGTATCGGCAGTTTTTGATCATTTTTACATGGCACCCCCTGCACACCCCCAGCCCTGGGGGTGCTAGGGGGTCTGACCCCCGCAGTGTTTGTCGCCAGACCGCAAGACATACGCGTACCACGTTTGGTGTCAATCGCTCCAGGCATGCCAGCAGGGCATGGTGGACGTTTTGTTTTGCACCCCTTCTCGGCCCCCCCCCACGCTGAGGGGGGCCGAACCCGGACTCAAACAGCATTGGGAGTGTTGCCGCTCATCTCGGTGACCCCAGAAACTACGGATTCGATGCTGATTTTGGCCGTTTTTGACCATTTTCACGCGGGGCTCCCTACACATCATTTTTATTACTCTGAAGAATATCCTTAAGGAATACCCTATGAAGAATTCCCTATCTTGGTATCCAGCAAATGCCAGGCCAGAGAGCAGGACCTTAGTGGTAATCTCATTGGCCAGGCCAGCCTATATTGGAAAGAAATGGTTTTTCATGGAGATTGGGCCTAGGGCTAGGTATTGATGTGTATGAGTCAACATTAAAGATGAGTGTCAATTCTGTCAATCCTATGCACGTATCAATTCTATGCACGTTGTATGAGTGACTTTCCACTACTACACAACTTCAATTATGGGTCAGAGCTTGCAGGTGAGACGTCAGATTTCACCCTTCAGCCCTGGTTCTTATCATCTATTTAGAAATCAACTTTTGGTCTCAGGATGTCTGCCACAAACTTCACAGCTTCTAGCCAAGAGTTTTTTTATGAGCTAATGGAAAATCCACTGCCTGTTTTCGTGCAACACTCCTTTTGAAGAGTGTACAGTTTCAAACTAGGAAAACAAAGAAGCCAGACAATCTGATCCCAATTTGTCCATGAGGAGTTAATTTTTTCTTCTTTTTCCAAAAAAATGTATTTTACGGAAATGATATCGTTTTTAGAGAAGTCTAGAAGCAGACTTCATTTCTGTCTATCTGCATTCTAGTCTTCCAAAGACGAAAAACCTGCAGAGGCTAATTAAACTGCTGCTACCTATTCCTTAACATTCCACTCTTGAACATAATTACAACAATGCAAAAAAGAGAAAGAAACAAGTCTGCATTTTCTACAACCTTGCGCAGAGACAAAGCTGCCTGCTGTCTCCTGAGGACCCGTAATCAGCTGCTGGGTGAGGGTTAAGTCATCCATTAGCTGTGCCTGTCTGGAATGCTGGATGATCTCAGTTATCAGCAGGGGAATAAATCACTTTCTGCACTGGGTTGCAATATTTTTTAATTTTTTTGACAAAAGGAATAAAAAACCACCCTATGCAGGGTTTTCCTAGCCGTGCCTAAGACAGTATGTTTTTTATGCAGAGGAGGAAGGCAGGCTACATGAGGAGTCCGACATTTTGCCTTTCCTCTCCAACTGTTAAGCTCAAAACCAGCTTGCTTTTTGACACAGGGCACCAGATAACTGCCTGCCAATCTTAGAGAGATTTCAAAGCATGCTGAAGCCCAAAAGTAACACACAGAACTAGCTTGGACACAAAGCCTTCCCCTCTCCTATTCCCTTCCATGGAACATACTATAACAGTGGTATTCACCCTTTTTTGTGCTGCAACCCCAATAAATAGATAACTGAAGTATGAGGCTGAAGTCCCACCGCTAATCCTGCTAATCTGCCCCCCCCATTGCTGACCATCCCCTGCTTCCACCTGCCCCATTTTCCCCTACCAAGTGTGTCTTTACAACAACAGGTGGGATCCTGAGCAGGACTGGCCTTAGGAGCTGTGGGGCAAGACAGCAACAAGAGGCTCTGCAGGATTACACCAAGTATTCAGTTTTGATAAGGCAGTCCCTTATCAAGCCCTCTCTTGCACAGGCTTTGAAAGGTTGTCATGACCCCCCAAATGAGGCTTCACAGCCCTGTTGGGGTCCCAACCCACAGGTTGAAGAACATTAAATGGCAGCTTTTTGCTACTTTCAGTTGCCCTTCTTTGTCATAGCGGTAATAGACATCATGAGAAGTAGCAACAAACAAATCATTTTTCTGGGTCCTTCCCCTATAATTCACTCCTTAGTAAAATCACACAACCAGATTCTCTTTCCCTTGAAAAAACTGTACAGATCTGAATAAGGCCTCCACTATTTCCTTCTCTTCAAAAATATCTCAGAACTCTCTAGAAATATAAACAGAGTTTTGCCAGGCGAATAGGGAGATATGAAAGAAAATCACTACACAAATACACCAGATGAATGTTCATACATGAAAAAAAGACATACA
Organism: Lerista edwardsae; assembly: GCA_029204185.1. Lineage (NCBI taxonomy): Eukaryota > Metazoa > Chordata > Lepidosauria > Squamata > Scincidae > Lerista > Lerista edwardsae. The sequence goes on along the minus strand of JAJKFI010000001.1, from coordinate 35,635,668 downwards.
TCTTCACTAGACCTTTTAGGCACACAGTTGCTCTTTTAGGCTTTACATTGCACATCACCTATTGGTTAGGACACAACTTGTCAGTGCTCATTTCCAACTTTCTTCAAAAAGAAATAAGCATCTACTTCCATTGTTGGAAGCTGGTCTTCAAACTTCAGGACTGAGCTGCCCCCTGTTGCTGAGTCAGGCAGTTCCTTTCAGGTGGCAAATTGGTATGAGCTCACCTCTGCCTGCCCACCTCCACCGTTCCTCCTCCTGCTTCCTGGCTTGAAATGAACAGAAGAATGGATTGGAACAGGGGTGACAAAGTCATTTTGTACAGCAAGCCAAACTGCTGCTGTACCTGCTGTATCTTCATAGCACCTGCTGAGGGCTGGAAGTGATGTCATTAAGCTGACCTGAAATACTTTAGTCTCACCTAGGACCTCATTAGCTGTAAAGGACAGAGGAGAAAATATGCAAATCTAGGTCATAAAGTAACAAGTCTGCACCTTCATGATGCCTCAAGGAAGGCAAGTGACACTCTGATGTATGATGCAACCATTTCCAGTATGGTTAGGGAAGTGTGTACTATGCTATACATATCTTGCTACTGCATGTGTCTGAAGATGGTCCTTCAAGTTTTGCAACTGCATCATGAAGAGTTTCTGCGGGCTGGATGAAGAGCTTCAGGGGGCTGGATGGCCTGCAGTTCTTTTGCCCTAAGTAGAAGTCCCTAAGTAGAAGACAAGTGTGGAGGAGAAAGAGAGTGGTGCCTGGAGAGTCAGAAACTCACACAAGCTCTTCCTTCTCTCACCCAACCTTCCAAATGGCCATCGTCCATTATCAGACATTGTCCCAGGAGTCACTGCAGTACTGACTGGGATGAAGCCCATTCACTGGCTGTCATACTAGTTCTGGCAGCCAAGAATGAGAAAATATAGAGTGGCATTGCAGCTCAATATTTTCTTAGCTCTAAATGCAATTCGTTTATAGAAGCAAAAAAAAAAATTGGAATTGCTGGGTGACTCAATATTTTCTTGTTTGAAGCTGCTGCATCTTGTGGGCCTGGAGCTGCTCTAGGAGGGCCCTTTCCATGGTGTGGATCCTTGGTTCCAGGAGCAGCCTGGGACAAAATGCCTTTCCTGCACTCTGCCCCCCACTGCCCCCACAAAAGTCTTGTGCACAATCATGCTACCACCACTGCCCCTGTTTTCTTCCTCATTCATCCAGCTGTTTAGGAAAGCAGCCAGGTAGGCAAAGAGAGGACAAGGCATGGCAGAATGCAGCTATCTGGAGTCTACCCCCTTGCCTTGAGCCCTGGTGTCATCTCCTTTCTCTGCACTGTCCTGTTTGAAACAAACAAGACGAGTGGAGCAGGCTGTGAGGACAGAGGAGGCAGACATACAGTATGCTAAAAATGACGGGCCACAATGGCAAGGTTGTGCAGGCAAAGCATACAGAACACACTGCTTTTGTAAACAAGTGCTTACATGCTCATGACAACGACTGCTTCAGCCCACCTCTCCTTCTTGCCAAACCTGATTTTTTGGTGCTCCAACTCTGGAGAAGTAGGATCAAATTTAAGAGTCCCTCTGCTGGAATTTAACCAGGGCAGGTATCACAATGTCAGCAATCAGGCTCAGTTCCTAGCTGCCGATGCATCAATATATCCTTCCCAGTCCCCTTGAAACACCAAGAACCAGCTGTGCACATACAAAGACCAGCACAATGTATCTTCCTCTCCCTTGTAACACAGCCTAGAGCAAATATGCACTAGCTTCAATGGTCAGCTCTACCAAGGTAGTGCAATACAAGTCAAATTCACTAACACTACAGGCAAATGAATAATCTATCACCAAACTTGTTTTCTACAACTAAATGAGTAGAAACACATTTCTGAGCACAGCTGAGCTTCTCATAAGGAAGGAAAATACCTTTGGACATAAAAACAGCATGATGGTAGAACAAGGTTTTTTTTTTCCTAATGTGCTCTTCCAAATATTTGCACAAGTACACTGTCTCTGAAAATTGTACTGATTGATATATTGCATTATGGTTTAATGGATAATCATGTGTTTTCCATCTATGCTTTATATATAAATATAGCAGGCTCTGTTGCATCATACACCTTGTTTGAGTAATACAATTTCTACATTCTTTATGCAGAAAGTCCATCAACCAATAAAAGCTTTTATTTTCATCTAATCCATTAGCAGAGGAAAGATTCAGGTTTCTGCCTTGCTTTTAACCATATTGATTGCTTAATTGAGTGATTCAAATAAATATTAAGGTATCTCAATACAGTGATATTTTGAAGGTATTTTATGAAGATATATTTCTTTAGACAGAAAGCCCTGCCTTAAGAAGTACATTTTTTTAAAAAAAACTATTTGATTAATTAATAATCAATTCATTATTTAATCCATCAATCACACCTTATTCAGCCTAGTACAGTGGGTCCTCTGTATCCACAAGGGATACATTCCAGGACCCCCTGTGGGTTTAACAAGAATAATATACACTCCAACCCTATAGGTTCCTATGTTGAATCCTGAGAAGCACACTTGAAAACAACATGGCATTTTATGCTTCTCTGCATACTGTTGCAAAAGCACATGTTGCAAAAGCACAATGAGGTCCTTAATTTTATATAAGGCATCTTGTGCAACATGTTGCACAACTGCAAAGTCAAATCAGGGCCTCCATTTGGATTTCTGTGCACAAGAACTTTGCACTATCACTTTTGTGTGCACAAGCACCCTTTCAATTAAATATGTTTTTCAACTGTTTTATGTGATCCATTGGGGTTTGTCTTGTTTTTATAGTTTTAACTATTTTTAATGTTTTATTAAAAATAGTTTTAAATAAACTATTTGTTTATGTTTTAAACTTTGTTTTAAACTTTATATGTTTAAACTTTTAAACTTTATAAGTCACTTGATTGCCCTTAAGAGTTATACTTTAAATGCATACATACAACCCAACATCAAAACGCAAACATTTATATACAGGGACAAATAAAACACATCCCAATGAATCCATATTTGACAAAGGCTATCAAACAGTGTCAGAAGCAGTCTTTTCTGCTACACTGGGTACAAACGCAGCAAAATTCAAAGGACAAAAATAGCAATATTCTAGTCATATAATCCTCTCCCACTTGAGGCCTGTAAGCTCAGACACAGAAGCATGATTTGGAAAACGGATACATCAATTAATGCTTACTGTAGTAAAGGCTAATCTTTTGTTTTAACACTTTATCCACAAGACAAGCCTGAAAAATGCAGTAAATTAGTAAGTTCAGATGTGGCACAATCCTAGCCTTGATGCCTGGGAAAACTGAGGGCACAGCTGCACATCTGACTTGCACTAATCACATTCTACAGAAGCATGGAACATCCTCTGGGCATGCATGTATCATAACAGGGCTGTTGCAGCTCTTTAGTAAGATTAAAGACACTATACATTTGCTAGGCTGCATGCCAAGGGGCTGGGTAGACTTGTATAGAGTGGTTTCCCTGAATCTCGGAAACAGTTCAGTTTCAGAGGGCCCTGATATACCTGTATATACCTGTATCTTCCAACCTATTCCCAGTCATTCTGTGAGCCACCTAGTGAGTCTACAACTCCTGGTAAAATACATCCCTGGCATAACCCCACTTAAGAAGATTCCCCTCTTCTGCCACTGCATAAACTTCAAAGGCAAGTAGCTTTCAGACTTGGGCCACTCATGGGATGAGCAACTGGATGCCTTGTTAGGAAGTGCAGAAAGAAACTTACAGGCATGCCACTGCCAGCTGTGCAGAAAAGTGCCAGATGTGGCCACAATGCAACTGGGAGAAGGCTCTATGTGCACAGTGCCTGGAGGCTGAATACTATAGTGGCAGCACTGCTACTAACTCAGCTCCAGAGTCCACTGGCATACACTGAATTTTTCCCCTCCTATTGGACATATGCAACTATACTAACTAATTACAGTTCTTTGGTCCAGCTAGCTCAGTATTGTTTACATTGACTGGCAGCTGCTCTCCAGGGTTGCAGACAAGGATCTCCCCCAATCCTATCTGGAGATGCCAGGGATTGATCCCCAGAATCTTCTGCATGCAAAGCAGATGCTCTTTTGTCATCCATATCCTCCTGTATTCTGAATGTAAGGTTTCTTTCAGAACACTACACCATCCAACAGCATTTCATGATAGCAATCACCCCCATCACCTTGACTTTTAAAAATGCAGTCTATTCTCCTTTCTAGGTGTATGCTCCATGACTAGATTTTCTCATTAAAACAATTATGATTTCTTAACATTCTACAGCCTCAGTTCTAGTTTCATGAAGGAATGGGCAGCACTGCCGGGATGCTTGCCAGCCCAGTGAATTGACATGTAGCTATTATTTTTATTCACTTCGGTAGCAAAAGCTCGTGCAGCTTTTTTCATTTTGTTGCACTTACTCCCTTTTTCTGCCTTTAACCCCCTTGTCACCACTGGCTGCCTGCACATTTGTTCCCAGTAATGTGTTCTGCAATTTGACATTCAGCAACTCATTCCTGATGCTGAAGTTAAATCTGGGTCAACACTTCCATTACCAACCTCCATTCAGAGGGGTTTCAAACTGCAGAAGAAATTATTCACTTTGACATGGAAAGTCCTTGCCAAGGAGAAAGGCTTTTATTTTCTTCCCTTCACCAAGTTTATAAAAATTGTTTGTAGTTGTGTTATAGACAACAAAAGGACAAAATCAGTGCTTGAATTACTATGGGAGAAGGGGCCTTGACCTTCTCCCCCCCCCTCGTACTATCTTTAGAAGGCTAAAGGGGAATTATGATTTAGCTAGGACAGGGGGAGTAAAAGTGAGCCTTGTGGATTTCATTAACTCTTCCTCCCATATTTACAACAGTGGGCCGAATTCATTTGTTGTTGTCGTTCATTCGCTAAGTCGTGCCCGACTCTTCGCGAGCCCATGGACCACAGCACGCCAGGCCTCCCTGTCCTCCACTAGCTTCCAGAGTTCACCCAATTTCATGTTCATTGCTTCGGTGACACTCTCTAACCATCTCATCCTCTGCCGCCCCCTTCTCCTTTTGCGTTCAATTTTTCCCAGCATGAGGGTCTTTTCTAAAGAGTCCTCTCTTCTCATGAGGTATTTGAGCTTCAGCTTCAGGATTTGTCCTTCCAGGGAGCAATCAGGCTTGACTTCCTGGAGGATTGACCGATTGGATCTCCTTGCAGTCGAGGGGACTCTCAAGAGTCTTCTGCAACACCATAATTCAAAAGCATCTATTCTTCGGCGCTCTGCCTTTCTTATGGTCCAGCTCTCACAACCATACATTGCTACTGGGAAAATAGCTTTGACTATGCAAACCTAGCTCCATAGCTTTGACTCGGGTTTTTATTAAGTTGTCTAGGTTCACCATAGCTTTCCTCCCAAGAAGTAAACGTCTTTTAATTTCATGGCTGCAGTCACCATCTGCGGTGATCTTGGAGCCCAGGAAAATAAAGTCTGTCACTGCTTCCATTTCTTCCCCTTCTATTTGCCAGGAAGTGATGGGAGTGGTTGCCATGATCTTAGTTTTTTTAAATGTTGAGCTTCAAGCCAATTTTGGCACTCTCCTCTTTCACCTTCATCAGGAGGTTCTTTAGGTCTTCCTCACTTTCTGCCATTAGAGTGGCAGAAGCACCTTTCGCCATTTCTAGCTCTCTTGAAATCTCAAGTGCCTTCATATAATACAAGTGAACTAGTAATAAATGTTTTAAGTCTCAATGAGAAGAGGGTGATGAGAAACAAAGAAAGGGCAGCGAAACCACTGAAGTAAAACAAATGGTATAGGTTTGCCCTTTACGAGATAGATCAGAATCACCCACTCGCAACAAATCTACACCAAACTCTTTTTGTACGAAGCTTGATCAAAGTCTGAGCAGAATTCAGTCACTGAGCACAGAAGTGATTTACAACACACCAATACAACCCAGCAGGCTGATTTAAGGACATCATTTCTGCTTTGTGCCAATTGTGATGCCTGGGGATTAACATATCCAGATGTTGTAGTTACCTGGTATGGCTGTTGGATGACAGGCTTTCCCAGGGCTGCACACTGCAGCCAGTAACTGCATAAGCCCCTCCACAGCTACCATCCAGTTTCATCAACAGGGCTTTGGCTGCATTTTCAGCTGTCTTCCTACAGTCGTGAGCTCTTTTAAGCATTTGGGTGATGTTTTCATCCCCTGGTTGGTCCCCTGTTTCCAAGAAAATAATCTGAGTCACATACTGCTATAGAGAATAATAAGCATTAATATGAGTAGTTGGGACTTTCAGTGGATACCTGTGCTCCCAGTAGGAGCTGAGCACATAAACATAAGAAGGCGCCTCGCACTGAGTCAGAACACTGGTTCATCTAACCTGGCATTAGTTCTATACAGGCCAACATCTTTTCATGGTTTCAAATATTATCTTTTCCAGACCTCTATGGAAATGCCAGGAATTGAACCTGCTCTACCACTGAGGAATGGCCCTTTCATATTTAGCGATGTGCTAAAATAAACTGTATTATAGAGATTGTGAGCCAGCAAGTGAGCCTATGTAGACCATAACCCCTGGGCTGTCCTCCATACCTGTTTCCAGAAAGTAGCCCACCTTTTACTGTCCAACAATTTCGGGAATAGCTGCCAATGTAGCACAGGAAGTGATGTTTCAAAGGCTGCAATCCTATACCCACTTTCCTGGGAGTAAGCTCCACTGAACACAATGGGACTTACTTCTGAGTAGACATGCATAGGATTGTGCCAAAAGACATTGTGGCATACATATGAAACTGTATGTGCATGCCTAAGGACCATCATGGCCACAAGATGAGACACCTATCCTAGTTCCTTTCTGCCCTGTAATCCACCTTCAGTGCAGAGTTAGGCAACCTGGAAGGATTGGCTGTAACGTGGTGATGATCATGTCACTGCCAACACCTCCAGGTCGTTGAGCTTTCACTTTTTTTAATGTGGAAAGCCCACCTCTGGAGTGTATTCTGGCGAGAATGCTGTCAGCAAGAACACCGTGCAATTTGGCCCAAAGTGGGCCAAATCAGCAGTCTTCAGCATTGTGTTCTCACTAATAAAAATACACTCACCAGCAAGAATACACTCCAGAGGTGAGCATTCTGCATTAAAAAATGCAAAAGCTCAGCAACCTGGAAGTGTTGGTGATTCTGGGTGGCATTACACAAACCACCAAAAAGCAGGTCACAACCCACAGTTTGAGAGACCTTGTGTTTACTCTCTTTTGCTCTATGGCACTCTCCTTATAACTCTTGATCAGTTGGTCCTTTAAACCCATTCATCCAAATTGTTTGAGTGGCTGGAAACCACCATTACTATTTATATTTTGCTATTGCTATTGTCATGATTTCATTGTATTTTATTATTTGTATTAACTTATTGTGTGCTGCCTTGTGTAGAGTTGTTGCTGGTACATTTTAAAATAAAAATAAACCTCACAAATTTTGTAATGAAACCTCAAATTTTGTAATTGTTTGGCAGGCCCTACAGAAGGAATTCTGGCACAGTCTCCATTCTAGGGTGTGAGAAAAAATATAATAAAAAGAATGTACTGGGCAACACCTATGTAAATGAGATCCTCTCTTGTGTAACTTGGATACAAGGAAAACAAATAACCACTATGCATTTCCTTGTGAAGTACAAATGTGTACAATTAAAGCAAGAGATGTAACATTATCTTCCTTCTGCACACTCTAGTAAAAATCTAATATCATGATGCAAAAAGGAAGAGTTGTACTCTCAAGTGTATTTGCAAAGACTTTTCTGGCATGACATTGCTCTAATTTTAGGCAATTGGTGAGGATTTTCCTGTTTAGTCACACCCTTCCAAAAAATCACTGATACAGATCTTTATTTTTATTATTATTTAGAATTATGATTGCTCTGCTATTTTATTGCTGCTTATTTCTTTTATCACTGAAATTACTTTAAAACTTTAAAATATGTTTTTTATCTGTTGCTGATCTTTATATGCTGTATAAACAAAGTATATGCTGTATAAGCAAAGTACAGTATACCGTACTTTGGGATTAAAGAACACAGAAGAATAGATGGGTCTGTAAAAAAAGCTACATCTGCACAAAAAATGCCCAGTTCACAAGGATGCAAAATAGAAGCTCCAAAGCAACTGTAGATCACTAACTCTAGCTTGATGAAACTAGGGGTCGAACTCATCCATCTTGTAACACTGGAGCCAGCTGGTCATTTGGTCCTTAAAAGCTTTTGCGTTACATTTCAATGGCTCTTGAGAAGCTGATGCTATAAATTAGATTTTAAAAACAAGCTGTTTCCATGTCACAGTACAGTCTGGAAAACTATTTTTTGTTCTGTCCCTGAAGGCTTCCCTCCATCTCCTGCAAACCAAGATTATAAAGATCATGTTGTCACTTCAATGAGTTGAAAAGAAGCCCTGCAAAACAAACAGGTGTACTTTCATTGTGGAAACACATGTTTTTTTCTTGACAAAAAGCCATGCTCTTCTAAATGTTACAGAGGAGTGTGTCTAGAAACCACTCAGTCTGCTTATAAAAAAATACTGTTCGCAAAAGCACAGAACATGGTACTAAAAGCAGACCAAAATGTAATATATATCGTGATAATCCATAACATAATGTAATGGTAGCTTACAAATCGGGGGAGTATGCGATATTTCCTTTTTCCTACAGGGACAAAACCTACACCTGTCAGGTTTCCAAGACTGATACACACTTATCAACTCTCCAACTGTTGAGGAGTAGGGTTTTTCACACCAAATGAGACCTTAAAATAGAAAGTGCAGAAACATCTCAAGGAGAAATAGTGGAGTGTGTGATGTTTGAATATTTAAACCTTATTGCAAACTTTTGTCTCACCCAAGTGTCAATCTTTCTTGATTAACACAACTGAAAACCATGCAGTTGGACTGGTAAAGGATTTCAAATTATGCATCTGTGATTATTGCAGTTGAACCTGTGGTGCAAACTACACAGCATTTTCCTTTTTAGGAACCTCATGTTCAAATGATGTAGGTTTCACACAATTTTTGATATGAAGGTCTGTGGTTAACAGGTCAAGAAATAAAATAACCTGCTTTGATGTAAAATTATTACTAAAGTATATTTGCCAGAAGAGATAGCTTTCCCATAGTGTAGCCTATGGCTATTCTAATTTCCTTGCAGTTCTTTATTTCGGTTCCACCTCAAAATACATTTTTCAAACCATACTTGACTGTTGAGTTTGGGAGCAAATATACGAGACATGTGCATAAGTCTGTGGCAGTGCCTGAGTTTGCAAAAGATTGTTGCAACCTTCGCACTGAGGGTGATAGATGGTAAGTGAAGTACAGGACAAAATTCAGAAAGAAAATGATGCATTGAGCTCTTACCAACAGACCCAACACCTGCAGCCCTGAATTGCCCGAGAATGAGAGACTGTTCACTTTCTGCCAATGCTAGCAGCAGCTCATAGGCTTCAATGCACTGTTCACTGAAAAAGAAATACATATCAATATATGTAACAGAAACAACACAATCAATACAATACTAGTGGCCGAAACTATTTCCTCTGTGTTTGCAGGGAAATGGCACATGAATGTTCTTGTAATCTATGCATGCCAGGTGCTACCTTCTTTAACTGAGTAGATAAAACCTGGGTATTTAAGGTAAAATAGAAAGAATGGTATTACTACAAAAAGCTAATTAAATATGAACTGGAGAGTTTGTTTCTAACTCTCTAATGAGAAGTAGGTAGTTCTGAAACAACTTCTCCGTGTAGTGATTTACAACAGAAAGGCAGTCCAACATAGGGTCATTCTGGAATGATTCTCTACTACCTTACTAGGTAAGAAATAAATAATCCACTGTCTTCAGCACAGAAGTGGGTATGAACTTGCACTTGCAATGGACAGCCAAGAATTATTTGCTTGCTGAGATTCATTGTTCGGTTTTGCTTTGGCCTCAAGTTCTAACAGGTCTTTACTTGAAGGTTGGGAAAGAACTTTCAGCATGGTTTTCTTTAGCCTGTGAACAATGCTGGCAAAAATTTTGCTTTGCGACTTGGCTTAGTTCCTTGGGCAATGTGAAGCATTTCACTGAACTAACCCTAAAATCAATATTCAGGCACTTTGCTAAAATCATGATGTGAAATAGTCTGCAGGGGAGTTAATGTGCAGGTGTGGACTGAAGATAAGCAGCAATTAAAGATTTGCACACCCCAACAAATGCTTCTTGGCACTGATAGCATCAGGAAAACACTGGTCCTTCTTTACTTTCTCCAATGCACTCGTCACACTCCAAAACCAGATATGTGAAATGACAAGCTGCCCTCCTACTCACTATTCCCATAAAGCCACATGCTGAATACAAAGTACCCACAGTTACAATACAAGGCTAGAGAAATAACCAATGCAATATGTGCCATTCAAAACCTCACAGGAACTCAAGCACTATAAGTAAGTGTAGCACCTCACTTATTTAATATTGCACGTTCATACTTCATCATTTAATCATTCACACTTCAACATACCTGTATTGCAATGCAAGCCTGAGGGCCGTAGCATTGGATTCATACTTTCCAACCAACATGCTCATCCTCTCAGCGTTGCTCTTGCACTCTTCCAAAGTTATTGTCAATAAATCATTCTGAGATTTTAAGTGCTCAATGCGGCTGTGAAGAGGAAGAAAATTCTCTTTAAATGTTCATGCATTTGCTGTACTCTTGTTTTACTTGAACAAGCAAGTAGCGTGCATCCCTGCACTGGCGGCAAGGCACGTGTTGTGCTCCCCATGCATGACATAATGACACCCCGCATCATGACATCACGTGTGGAACCTCGCTGCCACAGCCTGGGTGATTTAAAAATCCTCTGGGCCACAGCAGCAAATGCACCAGGTGCTCCCATAGCTTCCTGGATTGGGAAGTGGACAGAAGGGCCTGGTGCGCTTGTTGCCTCAGCTCGGAAAATTTCGTGACATGTGATGTCATGATGCGGGGTGTCATTATGTTATGCATGTGTGCCAGGCACGCCTGCCAGCTTCCTGAGCAAGGAAGCAGGCTTGGCACCTGGGCTTGCTGCAATGGCTCAGATAAAATTGTGGGAGTGTATGTGCCAGGGACTCCAATACACTTCCTGACTTGGGAAGCGGGTAGGGGCGCGTGGGCTATTGCTGGTGCGCCCCGCGAAGGTGGGACTTCAGTGTGCCTCTCCCAGGCTTAATTTTAAGCCAGGGGAGGTGCATCGAGGCCAGAAGAGCCCCTCCTTTGAGAAGAATGCCTGCGTTCTCCATGGCGGCAGAGTGCTGCCAGCCTAAATTTATGGGGGTGCAAAAATTTGTACTCCTAAGAATTTTGTGCCTGAGGCAATGGCCCCTAGCCCCCCCATAATATGCCTGAATGGCTCCATCACAGGATGTCAAAAATGATCTGGTTTTGAGTATGTTTTATCCATACCTGAAAATGCATGGAAGAAATAACGAACTGTTTGTGTACAGTGGAAAAATCCTATCACTAATGAATTGATTTCTGAAAAGAAAATCAGTTTTGAATAATCTGATATGAGGTTGTTTGCTTAGCTAGTGTTCATAGAAGCATTATTGTTATGTTGCTGCTCATCTCCCTCTGCTATTCCATCCTTACTGTTTGCCTTGCTGTAAATCTGGCAGTCTAGGTCAGGTTTCTTCATTTTAGGGTCGTGGAAAACTTTCAAAGCCCGTGAAAGAGAGTGGTTGGAGCCAATCCAAAAACGGTACTATCTTATTAAAACTGAGCTCTTGATATAATCCCTGCACAACCTTTTCTTTTTGTCTTATTATGTGGCTCCTAAGGTCAGCAGTTTAGACTGCTACCTTGCAGGACTTCTTGTGAAGATGGAAAAGGTAGGAGGAAATGGGACAGGGGGTGGGCAGAGATGATCAGGTCCTGGGAGAGATTGGGATTGGTGTTGATAACCCAGTCTCAGTTATTTATTTATTTGGGTCATGGTACAAAAAAAGTTGAAGACAACTGGTCAAGTGATGTCCATCATGCAGAAACGAAAGGTTGTTTCTACAAAACAAAATGAGTAGTTAACCAGGGTGCAATCCAACGCCCTATCTTGGGCCGACACTAGCTGCTAGAATTGGCCCAACAACAGCAGTGCTAGTGTGAGAATGCCGACTGGCCCTCTTGTGTCAGTGCTGCTGCCATTGGGCCGATTGCATCAGCAGTGTTAGCCCAACAGCGCTGGCTAAAGCCCGTGCTGTGCCGCTCCAGTGCCGGCTGAGTTTGGCTGGCATATGAGTGGTCCTGGGCAGGGAGAGGGTGGCAGGGAAGCTGTTTCTGGGCAGGGGGTGATGTGCTGGGAGGTGTGCCGGCCTGGGGAGGGGGACAGAGCTGAGATGAGGATGTTAGGCAGCAGCCTAGCTCATGTCCCCAGGCTGCACGGTCCCGATTCGGGTGCGTGGCGTCCTAAACTGCAGGCGCAGATCCAAGGAGCCCATAGGCTCGGCTGGTGCCTACCCTGGATAAGGGCACAAACATGCCCTTGCCCCAGGGAGGCTCCTGCCTGCTCCAACATGTGCTGGATACAGGGCAGGCCTGTCGGCCTTGCTGTTCCAGCGCAAGTTAGGACTGCACCCCCATTCTTCTGCCTTGGGGTGGGAGTTTTTCAAGATATAGGCTGAGATCCCAGGAGTGCACAGATGAAAAACTATGCATGCACAAACAAGCAGCTTCTAGTCATGGACTGCAAACCACATTTGAAACTGTCCTGAACTTTTAAAAAAATATTTCTATGCCGCCTTTCCTCTGCCAAAACAGATGCCCAAGGCAGCTTACAATTATCAATGTAAAAATACACAATACACATTTCAAGAGAACAATTTCAAAAGCAGTTTTTTCAACAGGCATGGAGGGGGCTGCTGTGTAAAAAGGAGACTCAGAAGTCTGACAGCATGTATGGAATCAACAATGTAGTTCCCTATACATACATATAGGTCATAGTGGCAGGTTAGGGACCAGAGCAGGGGTGAAAAGTGGAAACTGTCAAAGAGAGGAACTCCATCTTTTTTTAGTTACAAATCATGCTTCAAATGCTTTTTTAACCTGCAAATTCCTGCTGTCACACAAAGATTTCTGCAAATGGACTCTCATTTACAACCCCCCCTACAGTTGGCTTGAACCATCACATCATATGCAAATCAACAAGAGGAGGGCAATTTGTGCCTTTACAACAGCAGCGAGAGGTTGAAAGAGTGGAGCATGAATTGAATGAATGATTTCCAGGTATAACTGAAATGTGTTGAAAGAACAGATAGTCAAAAAACAAGGTGTTGGAAAGCAGGGGATACCTGAAGCGTGGTTTGCAAATTAGGATTGGAAGTCTAATTTATATGCTGGCAATTTATGAAATAATGCCGTCAATAAATAAACCTACCCCCACAGTCCTAAAATGCACAGGAGAGGGTTGAGGAGGCTAGTGGGTTCCTACCAGCAACCCTTCCTTGGAGGCAAATGCTCCTGTCTGCTTGGCTTTCCCACCCTGAGGTTCCTGAACTACTCTGCATTTCAAGAGCTGCCTCAAAAATGGAACCTTCTCAATTCCTAGTGACCCTGGTGGCCCTGTTTCGCCTTCCCCTGCCCGGAAAAGCTCCCACACTGGTCGAGTTCAGCCAGCATGGGGGCAGCTTATCTGCTGCTGTCTATGGCTTTGCTGGGTTGGCACAAATCCTTATGGTTTGCGACATGTTTGCGACAACCTTGGGCTGATGCCAACAGCTTGCATCAGCCCAAGGTGCACTTAAAAGGGGGAATTTAAGGGGCTTTGGGCATTAACAGACAACACTTCCCCCTCTTCCGTCCACTAAATTGAGGGTTCAGTGTACATTTCTTGGAGTACTGACACAGAAGAAGTACAAAACTGTCAACAGTATCTACTTATTTCCACTAAAATTATCACACTGATCTACACAAATCAACTCTGAAAACAGTATTTCAAGTTCCTCAGAGACAACACACCAGCTGTTGCTGGGACCTGCAAAATAATATGCAAATCCTAACAAATCACTATATGGCCTAATGCTGATGACTAAATTATCTTGTTGAAAGAAAGCTATTAATTCAGGTTAAGCTCTCCTTTTCATCACCATATTTTTCACATTTATATGCAGCTGGCATAAATTTAATTCACACAAATCAAAATGATGGAAATAACAAATCAAGTTAATCAACCGAAAGTAAGAGCTGATTTTCGTGATGTGTTTTTTGGATGTGGAATGGTTTCCTAAAAGTCATGCTTGCCTACATTTGCAAAATGTTTTCTATAAATAAGTAATCCATAAAACTTACTACTCAAAAGGATTTGTAGGCACTGAAAGCCAGATTCCAAAGTTTTGCTATTACCTAATTCAGACAAAAGACTGATTTCACTATGCAGAAAACAGAATGACTTGGAACCAATCTATGCATTATGTAGACTGAAGTGGGTAAAGCTGAAATAATATAATTCTGGACCACTCCACTGCAAATTGCAGGTGTGGGGCCATATTTTAGATTGCTTCCCCCATGCAAAACATATACTGCATGCAAAAAACCAGCAAATCAAGATCTGTCCTACATTTTTCATTCAGTGTGCTATTTTTTTCCCTTCAGTTTCCTTCAATTATTACATGCAATGCTATTTCTGGATATGGGAAAGCATTCTAAAGTAGGACCTCACACCTGCAGGCTGAAGTGGAACTGTCCGGAATGTTATTCGTTCATCTTACTACCTCACTCTTCATAATGTGTGAACTGGTTCTCAGTTAATGATTCCCATTTCTTGGGGGAGGGGGAAGGGAACCTAAAAATAAAGGGATACTCCACTGAGCAAAATAGTACTCTGCCTGCAATTTTTTTATGTTACCTGTTTAACCGTTCTGTTTCCACTTCAAATTCTCGAATCTTGCTTTCAGAGATGGCAGACCCATGTGAATAAAGTGTCTGGAAAATTTCTTGGATGTTGGAGCAGTCTTGAAGAGAGTGAGCTAGGTGTTCTGCCACACTGCTTGAGACCTGAAATGAAGACGTTAAAAGCTTGTTGTCCATGGATGCCTTAGAAGAATGAAAACGGGCATTTTTTCAGCCCTAATTAAATGGCCATTCTGAGGCCCACAGAGGTTGTGAGCGCTCATCTGCGGCTAATCCAGGATTCGGAATACCCTCCAGACCTGATCAGAGCCCAGCTCCAGTTGGGTTTGGTAGGTCCAGGTGGGACCTTCTTCTTCCGCAGTCTGAGAACCTTGTGGATACTTAAAACCACACGTCCCAAATCCACTGATCTTGTGGGCCCAAATGTGTTGTTCCTGGCATTTCAGGCTTAGCAACTGTTTTGTGAGCACAAACTGATAGTGGATGTTGTTTACAACTTTACAACATTTTAGAGGCAAAAAATGGGGAAAACTGCAACATTAAAATATTCAAATAGTAAAAAAGTGGGTATTGGAAATTGTAACATGAGAAGCAATGCTAAAAAATACTTTGAGGCTGCAACCCTATACACACTTACTAGGGAGTAAATCCCACTAACTCAATATGACTTACTGCTGGGCAGACATGCACAGGATTGTGCTGTTAGTCTTCTTATCTAGACTGTAAGTGCTAATATAAGGGCGGGAACCAGCTTTTTCACTTATGTCTCTTCTTGAGGAAACAGGGATTTCTGCATTACGCTGTCTTGTTTAGCCAGCCAACTGAGCTGTCAGATATATTAATACCCCTAAACTCAGCTCTTTTTGGTAACAATAGCTGTGCCAATGTGGCATGTTCTGCATTCTTCAGTGCATGGACGCCTCCTCAAGGTAAGGGAATGTTTGTTCCCTCACCTCAGAGTTGCATTGTCCTTACTCCGCTGCTGGAAAGTTGGTTAGGATTGCACTCTTAGGCTGAAATCAAATTATACTACCATGGGAGTGCCATTTAATTTATTGGACCTTACTTCTAAGTATACATACACAAGAATGGGTTGTAAGTTCTGTAATAAATGAGCAGGCATAGAAAATAGAGGGGACAAGGGAAACTGCTTGCTACATAACAACCAACAAATCCAGGAGAATGCAGAAGGGGCCCTCCTATTCAAATAGCCAGTGTTTCTTTATTCTATATAATGAGGCACATTTATAATAATTCTACCCGATACTAAAGATAGTAAGGGAACACCTGTTCTTTTGCACAAGGACAAATGCAATACAGCAAAATGTTGCTATGCTAAATCTTAATGCAGAAGTCCAACTTAGACTGCATAAGGAACCTGGAAGTTCTTATAATATGTAGCCTCTAACTGGACTAATCTCCACTATCTACTAATCTGAAGATAAGATTTTTTCACAATCAAATGCGCTGAACTCCAATATTATGGCAGATCATAGTGAGCAGCTTACTTTGCTTTCAGAATTGTTCCCTGCCATTATTGCCTATTGTGATCCAGCCCAATAACAGGTATTATTGTTATTATTCCCATGATTATTGTATTATTACAACAGCTATTATTCTCCAATGAAGGATGAAACTCCAAAACTATGTTACAGAACCACTATGAGATATACAAATTCCTGAATCCTTACTTTAAATTGTACCCTTTTCGAGTTTTTGTTTCAGTGTAATAAAGTGCTTCATTACAACTTTGTTTCAGTGTAATAGTGTAACTCTTTGGCAGGAATTAAAAACGAAGAAGCAAAAATAAAAGCCATTACTGTTGGAGTACAGACATTCTTTGCTGCTGGCAAATGACGACTTGCCCAGCAAGGTAAATATAAGATAGTAGAAGACCAAAACTACCAATACAAATAATAACAGTAAATAACAGTAAATAGTCAAGAAGGTTCTTATTTCTTCTGCCGCTGTGAAATGATCAGGCTTCAAATACTAATTCAGGCTTTATGGGATACAGCCCCATAACGCTTTAATGCAATTTTTGGAAACCAGTGTTTTCAAGTACTGGAAAATGTGCTGTGCTTTCAAAACAAAAGCTCTGAACATGAGATCTATGTGACATTTCTCATACTAAGAAAAAAATTGGACCAACCAAATGGTCATGAAGGATTTACACTGAAGTGCTGTGCAAGAGAGCAGAATTTATAATCTGGCATCTAACTTAGGATGTAAATCACCTAACCTTATAAAATGCCCAACTAATCCCAAATGTTTCATGGTGTCTGACACCGGGACCTTGTGGGATTGCTTGCTTGCTGGAGCAAAGATTTCAAGGATTGTCCACAGGACTGAAGTTAAGAGACTTTACTATATCATTTTAAAACTGCAGTGCTGACATGGTTGTATATGAGAGCTAGTGACCAAGCTAGCAATCGTTTACACGCTTACGTGGGAGTAAGTCCCACTGAACTCAGTGGGACTTACTTCTGAGGAGACATACAGTATATAGGCTCATGGTGTAAGAGCCTGATATGTAAATCAGGACATCCCCAGTTTGAATTTTGCCTCTGCCATGATTATTGGCATAACTAGGTGGCCCTAGGCAAGCCACTCACTCTCAACTGCTCTCTAGCTGCATTACAGGGAGAATGCATCTCACCCTTGAATACTCACAGCAGCCCTATAAGCAGCAGCCCTGTGTCAGGCTGAGAGACTGTGCCTATCCCAAAATCACCAAAATGGTGAGCCTCATGGCTAGTCCCAGTATAACACAGTAACCACTATACAACATTGGCTCTTTGTTTGAAAGCAGAAGCATGAGGAGTATATGCATATTTTCTTACTCTGCATAATTTAGTCAGACTAGAATTTGCATTTCCTTCAAGATTATGGCATATCTTATATTTACAACATTCAAAGCACCCTGATTGTGGCTATTAACTAGCATTAGTGAGAGAGAGAGAGAGAGAGAGAGAGAGAGAGAGAGAGAGAGAGAGAGAG
>JAJKFI010000001.1:35584342-35617770 GCA_029204185.1 Lerista edwardsae | reverse complement strand
GAGAGAGAGAGAGAGAGAGAGAGAGAGAGAGAGAGAGAGAGAGAGAGCCCTTAGGGACCATTAATTAGCACTCACCCCTATGCTGCTGATTTCTGATCCCAGGACCGGACGGTCAGATGTTGAAGATTCTGACCTTGTTTTTGAGAGTTTTACTCGCTCAGCAATCTAGAAATGAACAAACCACCCACAAAAATTAGTGATTCAGGAGCCATGTGTGGCTTTCGCACAGCTACGCAAAACATTCTCCAGCCTCATACTTTCACTGTGTTCAGAAATCCTGTATTAAATTGATTAATAGAAACTGGCATGTGTGTTGTGACTAAGAGAGCTTAAAGTCCTTAGCACTTTATCTCTGCCCTGCAGCTCGAGTCTGCAGGCATACTTAGGACCCTTGAAAATTCCCCTGACACTCCAGCTGATACTTCCCAGTTAATTGCATGCCTGTATAGCAGCTGTGCACAGCAAAGGCTGCTTCTTCCAGATAATGAGAAGCACTGTAGCAATGTACAAGGGCTCACCTTGGCAATGGGAATGTCATTACTGCTGCTGCTTGTGCTCAGTTCTCCAGTGCTGGGGTTAATGGGACGGTTTGCAGGAGTGAGACGGCTGGGGCTTGATGGGCCAGTCGCTTGGACACTCTGTAAACGTGTTTGTAGTTCTCGAACCTGCAATAAGACACAAAATTGTTTCACTGAAGACAAAAAACATTTGCTCTCCTTTGCATATGGGCCTGATATAAAATACTGGCTGTAGCAGTCAGTGCCCAACACAAATAATTTTTTCTTTGTAAGAATAGGTCAAGTAGCTGAGGTGGTAATCAAAGGGCAGCTCACTACACTCATTTCATTCTTTCTGTGGTAAGGGAGAGGCAATCAAAAGCCCAAGACTCAATGTATTGTATCCTAAGAACGTTATTCATGAGTTCCATTGACGTTAATGGGAAGTAGGTTACTAGTGGATAATTTGTCTTATTGATTAATATTCTTTGCATATAACATACACCAGCCTGAGATTTCTCTTCAAAATTTAACAAGTGAACTTTTCAACAATGAAGTCATTGCTGTGGTGATCTCAGAACACTGAAAATTCAGAGTCAAGAAAAGATTGGCTGGAATAGCCAAAGTGAGGGTGCAAAGTGAATGGGAAAATTGAAGAAAGACTGAAGAACCCAAAAGTGTCTTACACAAAAGGTGAAGCCTAGTATAGTTCCTGTAAAGCAAAGTAGCTTCCATCCTGGAAAAAGGTAGACCAAGATCTAAGCAAGTTGAGTGCAGGTAGCAAAGCTTAAGACCTATGAGCATAATTTCTTTCTTGGGGTGGTGCAAGAATTCCAGATGCAGGGGAGTGGCAGAGAGATACAAGTATATTTTTGTCTCGTGTGCTCCCTGAGGCATCTGGTGGGCCATTGTGAGAAACAGGAAGCTGGACTAGATGGGTCCTTGACCTGATCCAGAAAGGCTATTCTTTTGTTCTTATGCAACATAATTAGCAGGGTGTCAAGGTTAAAGAGACAAGTGGCAGGATGCTTCTCTAGTATTAGGACAAATTGTTATCCCAAAATTCCTTTAGCGAATAATCTGTTAGCACAAAATATTGGATTATTTACTACTTTACTAAAGCAGCTTTGCTTCCAAATATCATTCAGATAGACATTTTGATAGCTGAGTGAAAGCTTTAAGGTAGTTTGAAATAATTCTTTGTGCAAAAACATCCCAGGATGACTTCATTACATTAAAAATCCAAAGTGATTGAAATGTGAATAATTTATTAATACTTTAGACACCACGGTTAAAGCATAGTACTGAAGAGTGAATAGATACTTGGAATGCGACGCTAGACAAAGCATCCAACCACTAGCCAAAAACTCAATAACTGAATATTTCCTCAAGAGCTGCGCTGTCATTATATGCAATAAAAACCACACAAAAATTACAAAAATAAAGCAATCCGGAAGTCAAAATGAAAGCAAAAAACAGTTTTCAAAAGCCAGATTGCATTTCTTGATACAAGATTGTAAGGTTTACCTCAGAGAAATACTTAAACAAAAAAGAAATGGCCTTTTTCAGCAACGTGTGCCACAAGGGAAATCGAATGCTTATTTTTCCACACAACTAGCGTCAAATAACAACAAGGGAAAAACACGTAGCATGAAGGGAAAATTTCTTTAAATGACACATTTTTTACTGAAGCATATATTTGCTGATTATAATGGTGGATAGAATAAGCAGGTAGAATGAAGCATCATGGTCCCAAACCCACAGGAACACAAGGATAAATAAGCTTGGTACATATGTAACCTGGATTCAGATGTAATGCCAAAACATAGTATACTGCTACAAGATTTACAGCCCAATCCTAAGATTCCCCAGTGCCCAGGGTTGGAGCAGCACCGAAATGGCTGCTGCTGTATCCTGTGGGGCCAGGAAATCAGCCAGAGGTCTTCGCAGGGTAAGGGAATATTGGTTCCCTTATCCTGTGTAGAGTTCCAGCAACCCTGATGGATTTACTCAGATCTGTGCCTGCTACTAAGCACGCACAGACACAAGGAGGCAGGTATCGGCCTCTGCCGCTTGGGAGGGGTTCAGGATTTGGTGGCCTGTCCCACCTGATCATCCTCCTGGGCTGCCCCCCTCCACCCAGTTCTTCTCTCTTCCCTTTGCCCAAGGAAGCGTCACCACTGCCCAGCAGGAACTCTTACCGCTGAACCCTCCATTGAAGAGTCTTCCTAGCACTGAAGCCCAGCACTAGCGGTACGCTTGCACCACAAGTGCTGGAGTACATTATAGCACTTTTATGACATCCAGTGCTATCCTTATAAGTATACCACCAGCATTGGGCTCAATAGTATTGTGCCTTTATATTAGTCTTGTGTTCAAGTAGTTCCTTTCTGCTCCCTCCCATTTCCTGTGCTTACATGGATAGGATTTGGCCCCAAATCAGTGTGCAACTTTCCAGCACTGATCAACCATGTCAACCAGAGTGTGTACTGCATCTTGCGGTGGGGGGGGGGCACTCACAGAGGCCTCCCCAAGGTAAGGGAACGTTTGAGCTGCAAAGTAATATCCAAGTGATACATGGTTATCTAAAGAGCAAAGAGAGCCCTGAAGCCAGAGTTTAAAAACCAAAAATCTTCACTGAATATGTGTCAAATGCACAGTTGAAACCAGTGAATAAAATAAGAACAAGAACCCCTGGGAAACAATGACATAAAATCAAACAAGTTGGATGTGATATGTATCATTCTATTCCCTGTAGTATGAAAGAATAAGGGAAAAACAGAACCGTCAGTATACTTGGCAAGATGGAATGCACTTCACAATTGAAAGAAAAAGAAACTAAATTTCTGGACTCTCAAATTAAACCATTTCTTCGCTTCTAGTGAGGCCATGAGAATTCCTGACATATCTCTGAAGTGGGACGGCTCATTAGTGGTGCTTCTTTGAAATGCAAACCTTGATGGTTCCTGTAATCCTGGAAAGACCATCCTCCTACTTTCTGACTGATACAAAGATGGTAGCCTTGAATAAACCCTGAACAATCATGTGTCAGGGGATGATGAACAAAATTGTATTAATTCTGTCTAAGGCTCAAACGAGCTGTGATTTTTAATAAGATTTACTTCCAATGCAACCACTTTTTTCATATACCAGAGGCAAATAAAGCAGAAGTTTATTCTTTTATTAGAAACTCAGTTCATGACCTTCAGAGTCAACATTTGAAGCCATCTTTAACACTGATGGAAGAGAAAGCAATATTGTGCTAATATCGGAACTACTATGAAGCATTGATTCACCAGATACAGCAACCAAACAGGCAGCAACAGTACTGAAGCCAAGAGATGGCTGTCTGAGGCGATAAAGGATGATAAAAGCAAGTATTCTCCTCTTCCACCCCTGCCTACTTAGCATTTTTACCTACTTAGCATTTTATGTTGTCTTTTCAATGTAGATTATAGGGACAGCGCATTAACTAGTTTGCAGTCTTCAAAGGTTGAATGTTTTTAATGCCTAGTTTCTTGTATTTCTTAAAGAACACAATTCTGTATTGTATTAGATCCATCCATCCTATCATCCTCTCCTCAATGGCAACCAGTTTTTTTTTTAATTACTTTAAAAGTGGCACATCATAGCACAAGTTTCTACTAGTGTATACTATTCCTGGTCAGCACTTCCAGCTTATCATGAGGGAGAATGTCCTGTACACCACACCAATGGCATACTGACACCAATCATAACAAGGGCTGAATACCATGCCAGCTAAGCAATGCAGCTTTTCCCAGTAACATCCCCAGTGCCCATGGAAATACCTACCCAGCCCATTATCCATGGAGCAGTGTCCTGACATTAGCATATCATCATCATGACATCAGCACATCTCTGGTGTGCTGTCCAAGGAGCCAATTACCACATCCAATCAGCCTCAGTAATGGGGGTTAGAGAAGTGCCACCCCTGAACTGAGCAGGATGGTTAGGGTAGATGCAAGGCCAATGTGTGGCCAACCCTGGAGTGCCCCCTTGCCAGCCACTAGGAATGACACTACCAGCAACAGGCACCACGCCCAACCATGGAGAGATGCCCAAGGAACGTAACACAACCTCCAGCTACCCTTTCTGCTTTGTTCTCATGAAATAACTGCTTGAGGGGCAGAAGGGGGCAAAGATGGGCAAGGTAGGAGTATGTTGGAGTGCGAGAAAGACTATGAAAGTGCAAAACCTTCTGGGAGAGCTAGTTTTCTTTTACTGAGAGAGGACTCTTTAGGGGACAAAAGAGGAGGTGAATGTGACACTGAAGACATTAGTAAATGTAAATTCGCTGCAGGCTGGTAGCTGATGGCTCATGGACTGGCACTGGTCCTTGGGACCATACTTTAAGCACTATTCTGAGCAGTCCAGTAAGAAGTATAAGTTAGTAACAAGGTACATGGTGAAAAGATCTTACATTTTATATTACTTTTACATTTATAGCCACGAGTGCTATGGCTTATAAAGAGATATGCGAAAGGCACAGCGTTGACTAGAATAAGCTTTTAAAGTTGGTTTCTAACAAATTAATAGCTACATTTGCTAAATTATGTTTTAATCAGCAGTTCCTGTAATAAGCTAGCAATAACGGTAATTGCAGCATAAAATATGATTGAGAAATCTAAGCAGCTGAGACGTCCCTTAATTAAAAGAGAAATGTGGTTATTGCTAGTTTTCTATCCACTTTTTAATAAAGAGCCTAAATCTGAACACCTATGTTGAAGTGCTTTGACCCATACTATTATTATTTAAAATAGCCTATGATACCTTCTCTAGGTCTAAGAAATTGAAGTCATGTTCTCTAATTTAAAATCAATACACTTCTAAAGACAACTTATTCATGTGGGACATATGCTTCATGGATGAACTGCCTGGAAGAATACAACACTAGTGTTCTTTTCCCATTATTTAAAAGGCAGGGTCACTGGAGCCTATCTCAGTGTTGGCTTGTAGTGCCTCAATTATGCTCAGTGTGATGGGAATATTAGACTGAGTAGGAATGAAGTCACAAGGCAGAAAAGTTATCAACTATTGTTCAAACCTTGTTTATACTATTTGGGATCCGTTTGCAGTTTATTAAGAATTGACACTGAAGTGTTTTCAATCACTGCTCAGAAACCAGAATTACATATAGTCTCTCACTGTGTTGGTCACTTTGAAATAGCTTCTGCATGAGTTTAGTCATGTCACAACCTGAAACAGGAAACTATGAATATGTTCTAAGGCCAGCCCCATAGGAACAGTTTAGCTCAGGCAAATTTATACTGAAGTTTTGTTAAGCATGTGATTTAAAAATGCATGCTCCAGAAATTACCCATTTGCAGGCACAATGAAGAAGTTTAGTGGGACAGTATATTTAAATCCTTTCCTATTCATTCATAAAAGTACAGTCAGTCCTCTTTATATGCGAATTTGCTCATCCACAAGGGAGAGAATTGCTACTTACTTCGTTATCTGCACCTCTGTCCTTGTTATCCAGTATGCAGGAACTATCCAAAGGCTGCAGGGACCTTCAGAATGATACCTGCAACCAGCATGGACCCCTTTAAAATGGCTGGCAGAAGCATCTGCCGACCATATTTAAGGGGTCCATGCTGGTTGCAGGTGCCATTCTGAAGATCCCTGCAGCCTCTAGAGCATTCAGAGATCTTCCTGCTGCACTCTGCTGGTTTTCTGAGGGCCTCTGCTGGATTCTTCTGATGGCAGATAAGATACCCCTTGCACCTAACTATTGATCCTGTAGGATTAATAATTTTGTTATCTGTGAATTCGCTATCCACAAGGATTTCCATTAAACTAATCCTAGTGGATATAATGAGGATTGACAATATTTCTACTCCATCAGCAGAAAGAAGCCAAAGCAACTTAATAGTTTCAATAAACTCACAATAGAAAACTAAAAACAAGCCAATGGGACATAATTTGTTTTTGTGGCACATCAAATGCCTGGTGGAACAGGTCTGTCTTCCTGTTCCTGCAAGCATAAGCTAATGTACGGCTGCACAGATATTCAACAGAGAGGTAGTTCCACAGCAGAGGGGCCCTCTTTATCAGTCGTATGTCTTCGAAAATGATAGTACTTGTAAGAAAACATCTTCAGATGACCTCAAGGCATCAGCAGATTCATATGGAGAGACACATACTCAAGTGCCTAGGTCCTAAGTCATAGAGGGCTTTAAAGGTCATAACCATATTTATGCCCAGAAGCAAATCAGCTGCCAGTGTAGATTATATAGCAGAAATGTAATATGTGTAATATGGTCATACATGTATGTGTAGCCCGTCCCTTCCCAAAAGCTTTAGACTGGAAACAGCCACCAATACAGACTGGTCCCCTCCAACTTGTAAAAGCAATGTACATTTAATAACGTTACAGTCCACTGTAATGCACTGAGTTCCTCAAGATACCCCTTTCCATCCCTTGTTCGCATGTTGGGGGCTGCAATCACTACCAGAATTGAGGGTTCAAGAGACAACCAGATGGAGTTTCTGATGGGTGTGGGCTCTCAGCCAGTGCCCTGCATGGCCAATGTCACCCTTCTGAAGTGCAATTTTATTTATTTAAAAATAATAATTTTAATAATGATTTTATTTATTTATATAAAGCAACAAATTAAATGTTTACCAAATTAAACTGTGAACCTCCTGTGCTACAAAAACAAATATGGTTATACCGAATTCAGTAGATATTCATCAAATGTAGTAAATGTTCACCAAATGTATAAGACTAACTTTACGCGGCAATACTATTCTTTAGCTCGCATAGTTATAAGCCCTGCCCCCAAATGCAGGGTTAGGGTTATATTCTGAACATTTAGTATTTTTGGGAGACAAAACCATTTTTTAACTGTCAAATACTTTGAGAAAATGACAAGAACTCAATATGTGGTTATCACTTTAGGATTATTATGTGGCCTAAAATTTGGTGAACATTTACTATTTTGGGGAAACGGAAGTATTTTTTCTATGCCTTCTTCCAGTAAATTTGGTGATCAGTTAAACACGAGCCTTTATATAATTCCTTTAAAAGATTTTTATACCCCTTTTTCCAATGCTCAAAGTGGTATACAACAATAAAATTAGAAAATCATATTTAATAAAAACAATAAAACCAATTATAAAACCAATTAAAACCATACTGGGGCAGATTACAAGAGTTAAAACCTTTAAATTTAAGAAAGCTGAATTCATTTACAAGTGGTCTTTACTTAAGAAAGTGCTAAGGTATCTTCTATGGTTAGGAAACTCTATGTAAATGCTTTATGGCCAAATCTTTTAAAAGAAAATTGATTATTTGATTTATAGTAAATATTTTAGGGTTTCATGGGAATAACTGTATTTTTAATTGATGTTTTATCATTCTAATCTCCCTCTGGCATTCAAAATAAAAATCAAATGAATTAAACTTGTATCCATATTATACAATCTCCCTAGGGTCATGGTAATAATTAGGTACTCCACTGCCAAATGCTAAACATAATAAAGTATTATGACTGTCCCCCACGTTGTGTAATATTTAAAGGGCATCTTTAGTCTTTGGTCCAAACAGCTTTGTGACCGCAAAATTTAAATATCTATCTATCTATCTCTATCTCTATCTCTCTATCTATCTATATTTTGTATAAACTGCAAAGAATAATTTGAGGCAAACTGATAGAACAAATATTCATAGACTTTAAGATACAATACGAAAAGGATGCCTGCTGGTAATGATAATCATAAAGTCTCTGCTGCCATTATTTTGATACCTCATTGTTGATCCATGTGTTTTCATTGCAGACTCAATAACATGTAGCATCTGTATCTGTTATGATAACTAGACTTATTGTTCATAAGCAGTGGTTCCCAAGCTTTTCAACTGACAGCTTCCTTAACCTACTGGGCCCATTGACCATGGCTCCCCATAAGGGCTACAATCCTATACATTGAATAGGGCGGTGGGATTATTGTGAGGATTTCATTGCTCCCCTGACTGGTTTCTGCAGCTCCCAGGAGCTGCAGCTCATAATTTGGGAACAACTCACCTATAGGCTTTATCTTGACTAAGGCTGTAATCCTATGCACACTTTCTTGGAAGTAAGCCCTATTGAAAGCAATGGGACTTGCTTCTGAATAGACAAGTTTAGGATTGTGCTCTCAGTTCCATTAAAATAAACAGGGCTTGCAGCACAATCCTATGTAGGTCTACTCAGAAGCACGTCTTAGGATACAGCCCTTCGGTTCTATAGCTGTACTGTCTATACCTGACAGTACAGCTCAGGTAAAAGCTTCCTTTTACCTCACTTGGCAAGCTGGAGGGCTGCAGGGCAGTCTATGGTGCTCAGAAGTCATTTCCAGATCGCACCAAGCCCCCCGCCCCCTCCTTTGGCCCTACATTGCAGAGGTTACCCCCTCCTTCCCAAGGAACTGCCAGTTACCACACAGTATAGCCACTGTAGTTCCTGCTGGTCTCTCTCTCTCTCTCTCTCTCTCTCTCTCTCTCTCTCACACACACACACACACACACACACACTGCACTTTTCTCAAACACTGGCCGCGCACTGGCTGCGCTTTTCTCAAACACTGGCTTTTCTCAAACACATCGCCATCACTCTGCACCCCTCACGGATCTTCCTCAGCTCAAAAGAAAGTATAAAGACTCATCCGCAGCAGCTGTGAAGCAATTAGCGGAGATCAGCCACTCTCTTAGCCTACTTGAGTCAAGCCAAAGAAGTCCCATAAGGGATTTTAAGGTCTTTAAAATTTCTTTTGAGCTGAGGGCAGTTTGTAAGTGGTGAGGGCGACTTTTTTGGGGTGCCTCTAAGAAGGGACGTGGTGGCACAGCGGGTTAATTCTCTGTTGCTGGGCTTTCCGACCGTAAGGTTGGAAGTTCAAGACTGTGCGACAGAGTGAGCTCCCGTTGCTTGTCCCAGCTCCTGCCAACCTAGCAGTTCGAAAGCATCTAAGTGCAAGTAGATAAATAGGGACCACTTCAGTGGGAAGGTAACGGCGTTCTGTGCGCTACGGCGTATAGTCATGCTGGCCACATGACCACGGAAGCTTGTCCTCAGACAAAACGCCGGCTCTACAGGCTTTGAAACGGAGATGAGCACCGCGCCCTACAGTCAGTCACGACTAGACCATTAGGTCGGGGGAAACCTTTATCTTTTACAGATGGGCACAGAGTGGCAGAGGGAGGGAAAAGGGGGCCAGTGTTTGAGAAAAGCATAGCTTGTCTGTCCGCCTGTGAGAGAGTGCAAAGCTGGCCACTCTGATTTCAGTATGGGGGGGGGCTTGAATCCTGATGTATTTTCCCAGGAACCAAGGTGGCTATGCCATGTGATAATGGGCAGCTCCTTGGGAGGGGGTAGCTTCTCTGATGTAGGGCCAAGGGAGCGGGGAGGGGGCTCAGTGCGATATGGAAATAGCTTCTTGGGAGCACTGTAGACTGCCCTGATGCTTGCCCTCCAGCTTGCCACACAAGGTAAAAGGATGCTTTCTTGCTTCCCCCCCCTTGTTTACATATTTTTTTAACAAACCTTCCTTTTTAGCAAATCAACACTTATGGCCAAAGCCATCCACATTGAGTCAAATCCTCAGATGTAAATTCCGCTGATTAAAAGTCACACCCTGTACATGGTCACTAAATAATTAGTGGTTGGTTGGTTGCATTCACATACAGTGAAGTTGGTTGTCTTCACAAGAAATCAAAACAAGGTATATATTGGAATAAGCAGAGTTGTCAACTCCGATATTGGTATTACTCTATTTTCTAAGGGAACTTTGCATGGTGGTAAAGCTGCCCCTTCTGCATTCTGAAACTACATTATGGGCACCCTACAGAAATAAGTAATTACCTCATTTACTAATGACCTGTGAGAAATAAAAATCCATACACGTGTCATTTCTTAGTTATTGCACTGCAAAGCAGCCCAATCTGTTAACTGAATGCATTAAATATCTAATTTAATTAAACCTTTAACAAGCCTCTGGAACCCCATCGAGAGCACTTTGTTTGATTACAGACACTGGGCTAAAGTAACAGCCCTATTGATCTACTCGGCTTCTGCTTCTTTTATCTACCCAATTTAATCTGTATAGAACAAAACCTAAATTTTTGCAAGGACTCCTTCTTCACCCTCTGGGGAAATAATCTGAAGTGACTCTTGGTTCAGGGTTGCATATATTAAATATTTAGTGGGTCAAAGAAAACATTTATTTCTGTGGCAGCTATGTACTACAAATGCAAATAAGCTCCCTAGTGCTCACCATTACATACTGTGGCAGACATGGACGTCTGTAATAAACACTCCTCCAGGGGGAAATAAACTGAATGTTCTGCTGATTAGCATATGTTTCAAAACACAAGATTTTTCTACTTTCCAAGTGAAACAAGGAATATCTTCCTTACTGCAAAAAATAATGCTCTGTTCTGCCTGTACCAGCAGGATACTATCTTTCACAGTGTTCTATGTTTGTGCCCCCTTGCCTTCCTGAGTGGTGAGAGGTTGCAGGAGCACAGCACTACCTGGGTACTGACTGCACGCGAGACCGCTGGAAGCTTATGGTATCATTGTAGCAGGGCCAGCTCATCCATGAGGCTGACTAAAACGGAGACTTAAGCATGAAGACAGCAGATTGCAGCTCTATTTGCCAACAGCTTTCACCACTGCTTCTGCTACACTTTGGATTGTATTGGGAAAAGGAGAAAAGAGTACTGGTCTCCTGCTCCAGCCTACTACATTCTTCTTCTCCTCCACATTCCTCTTCTGCTTTGTCTCCCTCTTCTTTTTTCAATCCAAGGAGTGGAAGGTAGACAGGTTGTAAAAGGTAAAGGTTTCCCCACAACCGAATGGTCTAGTCATGACCGACTGTAGGGGGCAGTGCTCATCTCCGTTTCTAAGCCAAAGCGCCGGCATTTGTCCAAGGACAAGCTTCCGTGGTCATGTGGCCAACATGACTATATGCCGTAGTGCACAGAACGCCGTTACCTTCCCACTGAAGTACTATTTATCTACTCGCATTTTTACGTGCTTTCGAACTGCTAGGTTGGCAGGAGCTGGGACAAGCAACGGGAGCTCACTCCATTGCGTGGTCTCGAACTGCCAACCTTCCTGTCAGAAAGCCCAGCAGCAGCGGTTTAACCTGCAGCGCCACCATGTCCCACCTTGTAAATCATTTAAAAAAATGCTTTTTTTGTTATACGTTGAACATTGGGTGAAGGTCAACAGAGCTATAAACAACACACTACATCAGTTCTCCAGATTGAGAATAGGTGTGCATTTCAGAGTATGACAATGAAGGAAGCTCTAGGTAGGATATCAATGAAAAGTTGGGTAAATGGGAGATAATAGTGGGTGCAGGAACCTTGATAACAACTGCGTTTTGCCTATAAATCCATTTCAAAATATTTATTCAAGGGCAACCACCAGTACCCTCAAAGAGTTGTAATCATTATGGCCTTTGGAACAGCTATTAGAAGCCCAAGCTTTTACACTTGTAAGGAAAAACATAACTATCTACTCTCAGACAGTAATAGAATTGTGAATTCTAATGTAAACTAATGCAGACTTTTTAACATCAGAGGCTCAGGATTATGCTATTGTGACTTCTGCAACATGATCACAAAATGTGAGGCTGCAGCCCTACATACACTTACTTGGGAGTAAGGCTCACTGAACTCAGTGGGACTTAATTCTGAGTAAACATGCATAGTACTATAAGACATTTTAGTATTTTAAAAGAAAACAGCGATGAGAGAAATAATGGGAATGTTCCATATATTTTCTTTCTATACACAATCCATTTGATTAAAAAAAAAACCCCTGCAACATTAGATGTCTTGCCACATCTATTAAAATGCCTAGTTTAGCTTTGTATCCCCTCCAGTAGCTTCTTTATCATCTATGCTCTTCACTGTGTGTGTGTGTGTGTGTGTGTGTGTCTGTCTGTCTGTCTGTCTGTCTGTCTGTCTGTGTGCGTGTGCGCTAGCCATGGAAGGCTGCTGTTCTGGTGATTAAGTCTTAGCAAGATCACAGCTAGAGTACCCAGCAGGCTGTCATTCATGGACTGTAGGAAGACAGGTCTATATAAGCCAACTAATTTATCCTATTACAATCAGCTATTGGGGATCAAGATACTGATAGACAAGGAAAAGGTGACAGTTTGAGCGGCTGGAGAGTTATGCCACTGAACCTCAGTTATATGCTTGTGCTCTCTTCAATCTGGGTAAATGGATCTTAACTGTCCCAATTGCTAGTTCAAAACAAATTGTTGGGGGCCCTTTCAATTTTTTTATGCATCCCTGTTCTGGGCAGGCCAGTTGAACTCACAAACAGTACATTAGTTTTAGTATCATGGAAAACCAGGTGGAGGTTGAGTCTGAAGCACAAAAGAAGTCAATTTTTAACCCAATTTTTTCTTCCAAATGAATCTCACCCAACACAATATATACTTCTACGCAGCTATGAAGCATAGTAAAGAGCTGATGCAGAGCTTTTCACCAAGAAGAAGGCCTTATAAATCTCAGAGATAAAACTATGTAGCCTTCCCCCTCCCAAAGTCGTCTTCCACAAAATGAACAACTATTTTGAGCTGAATTTTTCAGCGCACTGACACAATAATTTTAACTAAAAAAACCCTCAAAAACAGATGGACACACAAACTGCTCTCTACACACATGTTGTAATTTTCAGCTCCAGTGATCTTAGATGTATAATCAGTTTCAGTAGTAAGTATATATATTGTATTGCACCAAATAGGAAGCTTTGCTGAGTTATGCTGTTTGTGTAGCTGAATTGCCCAAGTATCAAAAAAGCAAATGAAACAGTCTGATGCTACATGAGCACTACAAGCCCAGAAATTAGTATTGAAGAATCTACAATAACGAAGGTAATCAAAATATGCAGAAAATTAAGCTCACATAAACCCTCTGTACATACAGTACAAATCCTCACTATGAAGTAACCTATACAGGCGGGCCTCCATAGCTAGATATCTCCATATTCAAGGATTCAGTTATCTGTGGACTTGGGGGGCCCTTGCACCCTGTGCGGGCCCATTAACATTTAAAGGCTTACTGCGGTGAAATGTTCCTTGCTTTTACAGGTATCTATAAGTTTACAAGCTTATAGCATGGGCAGCCTGCAGGCAGCCTGAATGCTTGAAAAACAAGATCAAACACTAACAGGAAGCAGAAAGTTAACTGCTTCCTGTTAACCTTTGACTCTCTTCAAGCATTCGGACTGCCTGCAGCCTGCCTCCTTCACACTATAAACTTGTAAGCTTACAGCGACCTATAAAAGCAAGAAACATTTCACTGCAATAAGCCTTTAAACAACGTTAATGCCTGTGTGTGTGGGGGAGAGACAGGTTTCCGTATATCCACCGTTTCCATATCCTCGAGGGGCCCCTGGAATGGATCCTCGGTGGATACGGGGGGCTGCCTGTACCTATATGCATAAAAATCAAATGAAATACTTCTCGTTAAGACAAACTACAGAAGCCTATTCTCCCTTGTCTGTTGAATATGCTCTAGAGATACTATATATCTTTTTTCCAACTCTTCTAAAACTTTGTTGCCTTCTTTGTTATTTCAGTTTGTTATAACAGAATTTGTTGTATAATTTGTTATATGGACACAAGTTGACATGCAGCCAAAAAGATGAAAGGAGATCTGAATCGTTCATTATCAGTTAAAATAATTACTTTCTGATTAAAAGAAAAAATGCCTAAACTTTTAAACTCAATCCAGGACCCTGCAGAAAGCCAGCACTGCCTCCCAGGTAAGAAACAAGTACTCTGGTAGCAGCACTGCCATGATGGCTGCAGTGCCACCGCTGCGCCCCTCTCCACCTATGCAAACACTTAACTCATTCCCAATTCCCCTGCAGGAGTTTGGGAACCACTGCTTTAAGATGTTCTGGCACATTGCGTTTAAATTCTCAGTAAAGAGAAACTTATCTCAGCTGCACAAGACAAAACAGGTATCAAGCTTGCGCAGGTACAAAGATCTATGTATAACCTTGTTCATAAAATGAGGTCAAGTCAGCCAAGGAACAGACAATCAATTTTATGCCGTGGTTCCCGAACTGTGTGCTGCAGTGTCTCAGGGTGCTGTGGGACATCCCTGGCATCCTCTTCTTCCCACTTCCCTGCGATTCAATATGGCAGCATTTGCTATTTTGCATGATCAAAATGGTAGCACCCAGGAAAGCCAAGAAGAGGCTGCTGCAAAAGAAGGGTGCCATGGCCATGGTAAGTTTGGGAACTGCTGAACTGGAGGATGAAGTTGAAGAATGAAGACATTGATCATGAGATGGAAGGGGAAGAAAACAGTGAAAATGGGGCAGGAGTGAAGAGGCTTGAGAAACGCAGCTTGTGGGACCCTACCTGCTTGTAGCTTCTTATATTTCTTCAGCACAACCTTGATTTGTGTGTGTTGCAAACGGCCGGTGACCTTACCCTTCTGCGTAATCTGTCTCGTTCTTCCCGGATAGCATTCATGGTGGCCTTGGTTCTGTTCAGCTCCTCCTCCTTGCTGCACAGCATTGCTGTCAGGCTCTCATTCTCTTCCCGCAGGCCTGCCAGCTCCTTTTCCCATCGAGACCTTTCTTCGGCCAGATTTGGATATAGGTCCCGCCCCAATACACCTTCAATTTCTTCAACAGTCTACAAAACAGGGACAAATTAGAATATTAAAAAGGAGGACTAATTTACATGGAAACACTAAGCACATTATATACATAAATGGACATACAGGCATCCCCCAGTATCAGCGGATCTGGTTATCTCTGGTTCCCTGTGCCCCAGTACCTTTTATTTTAATGTGGATTAATTTGTGCGAAGTGTCTTGCTTGTACAAATGATATGAGCAAAAAGCTTATAGCAGATGAAAAGTCTACAAGAGAGACTAAGAGCAACACGAAGTAGGAAACAGTGCTCTTAGTCTCGCTCCTGTAATCCACATAAACAAAAGTAATGGAGTGTGAGGGGGCAGCAGAAATAGCCCCGCTTATCAGTGGTTTCCTGTTTCTGTGAGGGGGGAGAGGTGAATGTATCTCTGTGGACACTGGGGAATGTCTGCATTATAATTTGAATTATCACTTGGAGATACACAGAACATTTTTAATCAGGAAAATTCTATGGTTTTCCTAAATGTCCTCATTTTTTTAATGTATTTGGAATGTTTGTAACAAAATGGTCATCTTAATTTACATCTTGTTATACTAATGTAAGCAGCAGCGAGCCACAGGGATTTATAGAGCACATTTGCTCACTAGGTATTAAAGTGCATCAAATACACTAATTAAGCTCTAAAATGGGTAACAGAGTGCACTCCACTTAGCAAACGATAGATGTATGAATGGAATGCTGCTTTCGTGAACTAATTAAGCCAAACTGAAGCCGCTGATGAAAGGGTTAATAAAAAAGCGAAACTCGGTGACTGGTAGGGCTTGTTCCAGAGGATAGGATAGAAGCCGCCTTACTATAAATATTCAGATTCACAGGAAATTCAGATTTCCCACAACAAATGCAAGTCTTAAATTATTTTTTAAAAATGGGATTTAAAACTATCCCAAATATTTAATTTTAGGGATATATAAAAATATTAGAATGCCAGTTTATGCATATTTATTGAGAAATGTCCCACTGTGTTCTGTAGAAGTCCGTCCCAGGTACATTTGCACAGAATTGCAGTCTTAAGATGAGCTACATATTGTTACTTCCTTGTAAAAGACAAATGTCTGACTTTGCTTCTCACTGACCCCCCAGTGCTTCTTCTCTGCTGAAGCATTTTTGAAAAAAAAAAATAATAATAATACAAAGGCAGCACCTGAGCACTTCTGGAGATTACATCATCCCACTCTCTCTAGGAAAAGGTCCAGGAGCTCTGCTGCCCCCAGTTCCCTTTTGACTACACCTCTGGACTTACAGGTTCAAAAAATGCTAACAAAGTTCCAGTTTCTATCTCAGGAGCTTCCAATATATGCTCACATTCTTGGTCAGATTTTCTTAAGAGATATTCCAAAACAAACTCTACAGATCTCCTTTAATCAACATTCAGAGGACTATTCACAGAGCTTTTAAGATTCTGGATGCATGGGTGTACAGTTTTGAAGAATGATGAAAGAAACAATGTAACACACACACACACAGAGAGAGAGAGAGAGGGGGGGGCAGGCAGGCAGGCAGGCAGAAAACCAGGATTAAAACAGCTTGGTTGAAATAAAAATGCCTACTAATTTGATTTCTACTAGGCTTCCCAACATCTCTGAAGCATAAAATGCATCAATACCATTTCAATATTTTTTCTTATATTACCAATAATATTACCAATAATAATAATGGTCTTATCACAATAATATAACTATACTAAATGTATAACACATTTTTGTGCTGCAGGGACTTTTACATGAGGATATTTATTAATTTCCTAAATAGGCACTGAAGAGGCCAGATGGTCCTCTCTAAGCTCCCGAATTCCCTAGGCAGGGTGCCACTACTATGAAGGCTCTAGTCCTTGTCACCACCAGATGGACTTCTGATAATGACAGCACCCTCAGCAGAGCCACCTTGGATGATTTTAAGCATAGGTGAGATATAAAGGAGAAGGGAATTCCTCAAACAGGGTCAGATTGTGACTGGTTTTAACAATCAGAACCAGCATTCTGGGTTGGGCCTAGAAACTAAGTGGTACCTAGTGCAGCTCTTTGTAATATGGTCTCTTGTGCCAGTGTCAGTTAGAAACCTGATTTCTATTCTGAAGTTATCGTTTTCAAACAGAAGTAGCTCCATGTACATCTCATAACAGTGATCTAATCTAGAATTAATTAAAAGGTCAGGTAGGAGAAAGTGCAGTAGTCATAGCTAGAAAAGGAACACAAACCAGCTGAGTATTGAGCAGAAAAACCGGAACACCTATCAACTGCAAATCTCCACTATTTCAAAATGCCCCTGTTTTTATTGGGGCACTAGATGTGTATTATTCAGCCCAGGATTAAAGCCAGAAGAGCAGAAAACCAAGGTATGGTTAAAAAGTCACTTTTTTCTTTTTCATTCCTGTATCCCTGAAAAGTCACACCAAAGATGGATTTTTCCTAATCTTATGCTGATATCTTGTCTGTTCTCCCAGCTGACAGAGTATGAACATGCCTAAAATTCATAGCTGTATTTTGAGAGTATGCTTGACCAACCAGGTGGGAGTTGGTAAGATGCAGTCAGCTGGTTGACATGCAACGCACACAGCAGAGTTTGGAGTGACAGCCGAGGCTGCCCTGGTCATTGCAAATGCACTCAGCATCACCACAGGCTCTGTAGTGTCTCTGACAATCTAGCAACAAATATTTAAAACACAGAAAACCAAGTGGCAGCATTTGTCTTGGATGTTTTTTTTCAGGATTTAGATGTGCTTCTACAAGACACTCGTTGTAAATCAGAAACACATACGCTATGTATCCTCTAATGGGGATATTTGTGTTTGATTCGTGATATTTGACTTGACGGCAATTAACTGAGAAAAACGCTCTTTGCTGACACATTAATCTGCGAACACTGCAGACAGAGTTTAACCTGACACCACAAAGAGAAAAGAACAATGTAATGAGAAAACATGACAAACAGATAAAGTAACAGATGTCTATGCTTTATAGCGACAGGTTCCTTTTGGGGAAAAAAGTATTTCAGATCTTAAGTATACTAGATCTTTATATTTAAGGAACTGGGCCATACCGTAAGGCAGCGATTTTCAACAGGTGTTCAGCAAATGGTCTGCAAATGTGCCACAGGAGTTGGTGGGTAGGGTCATTTCTTAGCAGGGCCACTGAGGGATGTGAGCCCTCCCCAGCAGTGTGGTGTGCCTTGTCAAGTGTCAAAAAACTGATCGCGTGCCCTGAAAATTTTAGTGCCTTGTCAGTGTGCCGTGAGATGAAAAAGGCTGAAAAATCATAGCTGTGAGGTAATCTCTGGCTCTTAAACCGACTCCCAGTTTCATCTCACCCTTTTGCTTCCACCTTCTGATGAAAGTAGCATCTACATACAACCTAATGAATAACTGCAGTGTTTTTGGAAGTATGACTTCGCATACTTTGCTTTGTTTCTGGCACAATTTATTGAAAGCACATCATTATCTGTGGCAATTAGGCATGCAAAGTTAACTGAATTGTAATTCTCTCCCTGCTTTTCCTTCTTCTCTGGTATCAACATCTGGATGGTAAGCCCCTCAGGAAAGGGATCTGTCTTTTCACTCCATGGAAAACACTATCTACACCGATGACAATATATAAACAACAGTAAGTCAGCTGACACTCTAAAGAACATAGTGACTTCCCTCCTCCCAATACAAACATATTCCTTATTCAGAAACAGTGCAACAGTTTACAATCTTTGCTTATGCATCAATTATGCTTCCAGAATCCAGTCATAAGCACTGTAATACTGAAGACCTATTTTGGCAATACATCAGTTATATATATTCTTGGAATATATATATTCTTTCATACATACTAAAAAACACCACCACACCAAGCAAAGTATAGTGCGGTCAATGCACATCTGGAGCAAAGCATATTCAGATTGCATTTTGGCTGCCAAGCAGAACTAGCATAGGTTCCACTGCATCTGTTGACAGACAGAACTGAAATCACAACAGACAGGACAACCTCCTTCTGTACTAAGCATTTTTCCTTCTTGGGTCCTTTTCTCACACATCTTCTAATCTAAACTATATGAGAAGAGTAAGACTTGTGTATCTGCTGTCCCCAAACTTTTATATTTAGGGCGCAATCCTATACTGCACTGGAACAAGCAGGCTGGCGGACCTGCCCTGTATCCAGCACAGCACTGAGGGAGGCTGGAGCCACCCCGAAGCAAGGGGCACATCTATGCCTTTGCACAAGGGAAGGTGCCAGCCTCACCTATGGGTTTCTCGGATCTCCGCCTGCTAAATAGCTGCACGGCCTGGGGATGAGGCTTAGGATTCTGCCTTATGGCTGAATCCCAATCCCACCCACCCCACCCAGGAAGGCTTTGGCCCACTCCCGTGCTTTGGCACGCCACTGCGCCAGCTGGCTTCAGCTGGCGCAGAGACAGGGCAGCATGCGTGCTCCCACGCTGGCGCTGGGATGCCACTTGGTGCCCCCATGTAGGCGCTAACGATGTTGCACTGGTACTATGTCTTCCGTAGGATGGTGCTGCTATTTATATAGATATGTAGGTAGTTTGGGCATTGCAAGTCAAGACTAAGCCACCCTGGAACCTCTGGAGAATGTTCATTTGCAAAGCTGGAAAACATTTTCATGAACAGATTTCATTTCTGTAAACATTTAGTAGCACTGTAATATTTAAAACTAATGTGCATTTGCAAAGTCTCGATATAAGCTACACATTTAAAGTAGAGAGACTTGGGCTCAATTCATGATAGGGTCTCTTCACTCTTAAAATACCAATGAAACATGGACTGGGGGAGAATGGAGCAGAATCTGTATCAATTGTCTTTTAAATGCAAAATGCATGTGGTAGCCCTTTTTTTATTTTATAGGAACTGCTGAAAAAGCTTTGTTCTTTGAAATTTTTCAAAACAGACCACATCTTGTATTTATTATGACCTATGGAAAAAACCAACAATTTTGGTACACCACCCCAGGGAGTGATTGAGGATTATGGTCTGCATAAGAGAGGCTCCAGTGGGCCAACCACAGACAGGTGAGGGAGACGACAGAGTTTATTTTGACCTCAGATTGGAGGGGGGGGTGTAGAAAAGAAGAAACTAAAGGGAGCCATTGGCTTCCAAAATACCACACAGAACACAAAAAGGGCAGAGCAAATGACAATAAAAAAAAATCAAACAGAAGGCATTTGGGATACATTTAAAATATTCAATGCAAGAATTTTCAGCTTATACACACACGTGCGCGCGCGCACGCACACACACACTGTCAAGGAAATAGTTTATTGGTATTTAATCAACAACGCAGAATAGCACTTAAATAACATCAAAATCTTGGAGCCAAGGTAAATACTGGGTATACTACTGCTTACAGATCAATCCTGCCTGGCTCCTGTAGGAGCAACGGTACAAAAATGGCTTCTGCTGCATCCAGTGACAGCTGCCAGACGCTCCTTGGGAGAAGGGGACATTCGGCCCGCTGGGGAAGCCCTGCTGCCTGTAACTGGACTCCTCAACTCACCGTTGGCACTTTCGCCAGCAGTGAATCAAGCAGTCCCGTGTCAGGCTGTGTGGGTGAGGCGAAGGATAAGATCCAGCAATGGAAGCCATCGCTGGGTCCCAATGCCTCGCTAGCCCAGTCCTCCCCTCCCTCTGCCCAGTTCCTCTCTCCTCCCCAGCTGCCCCCAGCCCAAATGGGCTCACTGGCATCCGGCACTGCTGAAGCACCAGCCAGCCTGCCACTCGCATTGGGATCAGATGCTTACTGAGTGCCTCCCCAGTGTGAGGGGTAAGGTGTAGCGGATGTGCTTTACAGCATGTTCCCGACATTTTTAGCCAGCCGTTTGCACGTACCGCTAGCTATAGGGCCTTCTGGATTGGGCCCTTAATGTTTAAACATGGAGTATCTTTTTCTATCCTGCTTCTCATTTAAAAAATCCATAGCAATGCAGAATGCCTTTTCTGTCTTTGGAATATCTCCCACACAGAGCAATGTCTGACAAAGATGGATGAAAACATGGAAACCAAACATGGACTCGGCAATGAAAAAAGCTGATAAAGACAAACTGTGTGATTTCTAATATGTCTTAGAAGAAGTAAAGAGCTGTTACTGATGTTCTACATTAAAAAAATTATTTGCCAGTCACCCCAATGTTACAAGCAAGTGATGAATGGCTATGGAACTACACAAAACAGCAGATGCCATTGCTGCCACAATAGCAAGCACTTACTATCCTGCTGATCTGAACGACCTATGCAACTGAAAGCACTTATGTCACACATGCGGGGAAACAACTACATCTGCTGGAATGCCTTTAGGATACTGCATAGCTAAGATGCATTCTGGGGACATCCATTCCTAGGTCATATGTGAGGGTTTTTCCTGACTCATTTCCTTGGTTCCCCCCTCACTACTACCCCCTTCAGGTCTTGGACTCCTTTATCTACTATAGAAATGCATTTTTTGCCTCTGTTATAATCTGACTACCCTTACATTGCCTCTCTCCATTCCACTTATCAGTCTCTCTCCTTGTCCAGCTATTTTTATTTCCTGTCATCATCAACACATAAGATCTAAGTAAGTTTTGTTTTGTCAGCAAACCATTCTCCTTGGCCCTTCCTTCCATCCTCTCTCCAGCTCCTTAGTCCTTCTTTCCCTTGGAGTCTGGTCTCATCCATCTCAACTTCTCACTACCATCTCTGTTTCGATTGATCTCCCAACCTTCAGATATTCATTCCTTCTCTCCTGCCCAACCAAAAGCTTCTAAGCCTGATTAGAATTTCTATAATTTCTTCCTCATTGTTGCTATTTGTACAGAGTACCTACTGATCTCTGGCCTTGTCCAAAGCTTGTTCCATCCAAACTGAGGCTGCGTTATTCCAACACTAAAATGATGACACATTCACTTTCAATTGTTAGAATGTTTGTGAACATTGCATGCCATGACAACAACTCAGCCAACGCCTAGAGGGTGCTTGTAGACAGGGAACCAAACAACTAGATTTCAACCAATTTTATAGATATAAGGTTTCTCTGGGGCTTAATTATTCCTTTGGTAAAACAGGAACATTCTGTTTATCTAAATCAGCAGAGCCATGTCTTAAAATGCCTTGTCATTGTCTTGTGGAAGGTGCTATAGTACAACAAATGCTTAACGTTCTGTTAAATGTTAAATAGCAAGGCTGCTCTTGTTACCATACCTTAATGGCTAAGTCACAGTGTTCACTGGCAGTGGTGAGCTGTTCGATATGTCTGTCCACATCTGCCACAGACAAACTGCAGCTGCTCTTCTTCCGCCCGCAGACCACATTTTCCAAGCCCGTCAGCACTCTCTGCAGTTCAGAGTTCAAGTCGCTGCACGTATCTGTGCAAGAGAGAGAATATGTTAGACATGCACTGCAAGCCGCCAATTGAAGAGCCACCATTCCATCGCTATCTAGGAGGGAAGAGGTCACACACCTGCAAAAGAGTATCTCAAGTGGGCAGACAAGCTCTTCACAACTGTTCTTCTCTCATGTGCAAACACCCTCCCCACCTAATCTTGCAAGTTACTAATTTACTGTTAGCTTTCCTAACAACTAGGCAAATTTGAAAGCTGTCTGCTGGTATTTCAAGATCACAAGATATTCCGAAACTAACAAAGGAGCCTTTCACATGCAATTGAAATGGCTCAACAAGATGGCCATTCTAGAATGATTATACTGTATGGAATAGGTAACCCACTGTTATTGGGGCCAGGGAAAAACGTTTTCCTCAGGTACGGCAGAGCAAAGCCAATGGAATTTGTGTTCTTTTCCATGTAGAACATGGCATGGATCACCTGGAATAATTTGCTCTGTAACAGCCTCCTTTACAAGTACTGCAGCAATGGACCCAAATGACAAATACTGTAATCACTAAAACAGCAGATGAGCAGGGCTTGCTTTCTGCACAAAGCACAAAGTTGTCTGGGCTGCTTAGGTTCAATGCTGGAAAGATAGGCAGGTAGCAAGTCCTGTTACACAGTGGGGATGGGGCAGCTACACATGATGATGCTTAATCCTATGATATGAAATTTCTCTTAGGCAAGGGTGACCCAATCCTATGCAGGTCCTACAATGGCGGATGTCACAATCCACTACTGTATGTCCTGCTACTGTGGTGTGAAAGGCACGCCACAGCTGCCACATGCTCCAGAGCCGCCAGCGCAAATGGCAAGTGGCTCTGTGTGCCCACCAGCAGATCCAGGATGTCACACTGGAGAAGGTAAGGTGATGGCAGCAGGAGGCAATTTGTGGGTGAGGCAATTTGGAGAGAGGAGCAGGGCAGATCTCGACAGCATGAGCACATGGCCAATATCCTATCTCTGTTTTCCTTTCCTGACATGCTCCCTTTCTTGGACTTGCATCAGTTGGCGCAAGTCCGAGGAGGTGCATTGACAGCCAGACAGTCTACAGAGAGGTAAGTAAAAAAAATTGCTTACGTATTTTTTTGACCAGGCCCCCTGATCATTTTCCCCCACCCACCATAGCATGCAGCGGGTACTCCAGCAGCACAGCTGCAGTAGTATAAATGGGTGGGTGATACGACTGGGTAATCAGACTACTGTGCAAAAATGAAATGTGATTTGGTTTCAATTATTTCTGATATTTTCTGC
The DNA here is from genome assembly GCA_029204185.1 of Lerista edwardsae. Taxonomy (NCBI): domain Eukaryota; kingdom Metazoa; phylum Chordata; class Lepidosauria; order Squamata; family Scincidae; genus Lerista; species Lerista edwardsae. The sequence continues at coordinate 35,593,969 of JAJKFI010000001.1, read as the reverse complement.
TCAGTTTAGCAGGTAATGTTTACTAAGGAGCAATTGCTTTCATGTATCATGGATTAGCTCAGAGAGGCCCCTTGCTTGGACAGCTTAGGAATGCCGAAACTATCCTGCTCTGTAGTAACAAGGAGTAAATACTGTCTGGCTAAGAAGCAAGACAGGTTTTGTTTTACAATAGGAACTTTATTTTGAAATATTCACATATATTGCTAACCCATCTGTTTTCCATTGTGTTAGTCACCACTGCTGTTCTTCTTAAGGTTCCCTTCCCCCATAATAAAGGTCCTGTGTTACATCCTGTAGGGCATTTGAAGCTTATGTTTCTTAAACAGAGAACTGTGCTTTGGGTCACCACCAGCTCACCACACTTAACAACAGGGATTGTTTTCTCCCCTGGAGATCTGTCAAAGTCTGAACTCGAGCATTCCCCATAATTCATTGCTATAAATGAGTGTGGCTGGGACTAAGCAAGACGAAGCAATCAACTTTCAAAGGGGATATTTTAGCCAGACCACACAATCCATTGTATGCATGCTTTTATTGTGAATTGTTCTAAACCAGCATATGAATTTTTAAAAATGCCCTCACATTTCATAGGATCTTTTTTTATCAGCATTCTTCTGACAAATAATGTTTGCTATTACTTAATATATTAATTTTGGACATTAAAATATATCCACATCCACCTAACATTTAGTGAGCAAACAGCAGCTGTTCCCATTATGTATATGTGGCTGAATTCATTCCTGCTTTTGTGGCTTCTACTGGGTGGCTTCATAAGAACATCTAGTTCTGAGTTCACAATTAAGACCACTTCTCTTTCTAAACATGTACTATTTATTACCGAATGACATGTAGCACCCAATGGACAATTTTTTAAATAGAACTATGACATTTAGATCACCAACAGAATTTCTTAAGAGAGTGAACTGTACTCCCACTGGATATTGCCATGTTCAGCATACTGTGGGAGAACATTTCAGTCTCTCAGGATCTTCGGATGATCTGAAAGTACAACAAAATACAATTTTACAACAAAACAAAAGAGAATCAAACAGTGAGAAACTGCTGAGCCAGAATGTATCAAGAAATTTGACTCTACCTGCTTTTCATTAGGCTTGAACGAAGATGAAGGTTTTCTGTCTCACTACATTGTTAAATAGTTTAACCACAGAGACTGTATCACTGCTATCCTATCACTTCTGATATAAAATATAATTTTATTTTACTCATGCACTTCATTTCTCATAAAAGCAGTTACCCACTGCATTTCTCACATTCCATAGTCATTTCGGTCCTTTCCTTCACAGGTCAGGATCAAAGATAACCATTGTTCCAGCTTCAAACTCGGGAACAGTGCCTGCCAGCGTACTTTATATCAGTGTTTTCCAAGCAGCCGTGGTAGTACCACCAGTACTTCATGGTATGGCACGTGGAACTTAGCTCAACTGCAATGGTGACCACGTGGCATTGCCCTGGCCTGACTCAGAAGGAAGTGGAGACAGCTGGGGGCAGGATATGGCTGTTCAGTCGACCAGCCCTTCACAAAAGATTTAATTTGGGGAAAGTGAGTGCAGATTGAAGTGGGGGACAAGCTGCCCACCTCTGTGCAAAGCTGCCGTTTGCTTCTGTCAGTGGTGGTACTTGCAAAAGTGGCATTTGACAGAGTGGTATTGCAAAAAAAGAATTTAAAAGCCCTGCTTCAGATAATAATGGTTGTACCTCCTCTATCTCACAGAATTTGACCTCTGGGTCCTGTTATCTTTGATGGTTGCCTCTGAAACCTGACCTGGAATTGCCCTAGACTGCTCTACTCACTTCTAATTCCTCAATAGGTACAAGACAGAAAGCTGCTAATGCTGACTCCTCAATATGCAGCTACTTGCTTTTTATGTACTTTCCCAATACAGTAATAATTTACATGTCAAAAGAATTAATGTGAATCTTGGCTATAAAAAGGGAGAAATAAACTCAGGAAATACATTCAGAGTACAAAATAGGAACCTATAGTTCCATCTACACTGTTGGCTCTGTTGCAGTCACAACAATAGTTCAATGAACATCCTACAGAATGGAGAATAGTGAGACCGCTTAGAGAATGCCCAGTGTATGCCCACTGCCTCAGGTGACCTTCTGTTACAACAAACATGGACCCTGTGCATCAGGAAAGTCTTGCAGAGATGCTCAACAGTTTGCAGAAGGAAAACAGCCCCCAGGAGTTGTTCCTTTCACAAAATCAAATTCCATGGTATTAACAAAATAGATAGGCAAAAGGTAAGGATGGGATTCTGAAGTCTGTTTGCATGCAAACGCAGCTCTCAAATTCCCCATGAAAAAAAAACACCTCCCTGCCATGTCAGCTCTACTTAAAGTGCATTTTTCTGCATTAGCAGCTATTCAGCTGCAAAATGTCTGTTTTATAAATAACAATTTCTCAGACACAGATGTGCCAAGAAGATTGCTGAATTGATAAAAATCTACTTTGCTTGCCATGACAATTTGTACACATTCTGTCACATGTTACAAGACAATGCCTTCCCTAAACAAGCTCTTGTATTTTAGGTCCTAGCCCTGAGGCAGCTTTCAGGAAATGAGACTGTATAACAAGACCCACATCTCATATCAAGGAGAAAACAGATTAAACCCAGTCACAGGATTTACAACATGCAGCAAGGGAGATTAGCTATTTTAGCCCTTGATGTTTTATTGCCCATAGCAGTAGAGAGGCATATCTAAATTTACTAGTATATCATGACATGTTGCTTGGTATGTCAATGAGGTTGCCGCATTAAGTGCAATGTGCAGTTCCATGTTTTCAGCTATTTTCAGTTCCATGACGAATGTGCATTACACACACACACACACACACACACACACACACACACACACACCCTCTACTGAAGAATTTTCAAAAGTTAGTTAAGTGCATGGGTAGGAGAAAAGAAGCAACTTTTTAAAATGAAGAGGAACAGAAATTAAAAGACATACACTTAAAAAATATATGCAAAATTGCCTTCTCAAGGCACCCACCCCAGTTGCAGATGGGAGTATTCTCCCAGAACCTTCTGCTGCATTTCAGGGACCTGGGAGAGGGGTAGACACACTTCAATTCTCATACAACCCCTTCAACCCCTGCTAACAGGGCAAGAGGCACTTTTTCAAGTGGTGTCCTCTTATATTTAGTAGGGGGAGAGCAATTGTCCCTTTTCACCCCAGCACAGTGTCTTTCTTGTGGCTGTTGCTGGTGGTGTTCTCCATTCCTTTAGATTGTGAGCCCTTTTGGGACAGGGAGCCATTTAACTTTAATGTTGTTATTTGCCTGTAAACCGCTTTGTGAACTTTATGTTGAAAAGCGGTATATAAATACTAGTGATTGATTGATTGATTGATACAGAATTGAATTTCCTCTTAGAGAAGACTATGTTGGCAGGTTGCAGCAGTGGACCCTTAAGATGCAGATCTCTGAAACCAGCCCTGATTTTACCACAGAAGTTCCAATAACTAATGCAGTGGTTCTCAAAATGTTTTAGCACCAGGACCCACTTTTTGGAATGACAGTCTGTCCAGGACCCACCGGAAGTGATGTCATGGCTGGAAGTTTGTCATTGTGACACCAGAATCTGTAGCTTTCCTGAGAATGCAGCAATACTTTGGATTATTTCTCAGCCATTTTCCAATAGCAAAGTGAATCAGAAAGGAAAAAAGCCTATTTACAACCTTGACACAAGCAAGACCATCACACAGCCCTCCCCCTTTCCAGTGTCCCTTCTTCTAAATATGACTGCACTAGGTGATATATGACACACCTTGCTATCCACCTAGTGGGTCCCAACCCACAGTTTGAGAAACACTGAACTAATGAGAAAAGACAAAATTTTATTTTGAAACTTGCTGCTCCTGTTGGTTTTTAGAGCTGCTCACAAAAACATTATCCAGAAATCCCCAAAGGGGCACAGGTTTGGGCATGCTACAGTGTAAAGAGCCTTTTGAATAGGCATTTTTTGTTACATATTCTGAGCACAACACTTAGCATTTGTATAGTGTTTTTCTGTATATAGAAAGTACTTCAATGTATTATCTGTTGTAGCTGAAACTGAGAAAATGTGATTTGCCTACAGCCACCTAGTGAGTTAATGGCAGAGATGAGATTCAAACCAGGAAAATCTGGATTCACAGAGCCACTATACCACACCAGAATTTTCAAATTTAACTTCTGAAAGAAGTGGTCAAAACCACGGATGGAAGGAAAGAGCAGACTTTTTGACTCTGGTCTTGAAGCTCTGAAACGTTTTCCAGAAGATGTCAATTGATTTTTCTCCCTGTTGGCCCTTATGTCTCATATCCATTCTTTTCTCTCTTTGGGAAAGATAGAAAATACATGGAAAGAAACCTTCTAATCCCGTCTATGCCTACTATTGTTTTCTGTGGTTTTTGATTCTTTTAGTAGACATGTTGCTTTTATGGGATTTTAATTTTATTTTGATGTTTCAGTGGCATTTTGGTTTTTTCTTCTTTTGCTTGCTTCAAAAATGGGAAGCAAATAATTTTAAATTAGTTATTTAAAATTATTTGCTTCCCGTTTTTGAAGTATGCAAAAGAAGAAAAAACCAAAACGCCACTGAAACATCAAAATAAAATTAAAATCCCATAAAAGCAACTTGTCTACTAAAAGAATCCTCATTTTGATTTGCAGGGCCAAGGCACCTAAATTGTGAAGTGTTCCCCTGCTAAGTGGGCAAGAGGCACTTTTTCAAGTGGTGTTTCTCATATATTTAGCAGAGGGGGAGTAAATGTCCCTCTTCACCCCTGTGCAGTGTCTTTTCTAGTGGCTGTTGTTGGTGATGGTCTGCATTTTCTTTTTTTAGAGATTGTGAGTCCTTTTGGGACAGGGAGCCATTTAACTTGATTATTATTTGCCTGTAAACCGCTTTGTGAACTTGCGTTGAAAAGTGGTATATAAATACTGTTGATTGTTCCATCCATGCAGAATGTATCATTTGTGTCCATCCTTATCAATTTGTTTCAGTTCAAAACTGAACTTTAGTGACTCTAATACATATATAAAAAGTGCTCATTTTAAGACAGCTGCATCTTCACAAATCCAAAAACTAAAGCTCACATTACACTTCTCTCAAGTGCCCTTATAGCTATCAGTATCCAGTCTGCAACTATAATCTTGCCTGGGCTACTTTATATCCAACCCCTGGAGCAGAAATATCCCTATAGAATTCAACCAACATTAATCATGTCTCTCTAGAATCCCCAAATGAAGGGAGAGGAATGTAGGTCTCATAGTAAGTTTTCCAATGCAGCGAGGTTCTGCAATAGTTCAACTGGTACTAACCCTACATTGCAAACCTACCTGCTTTCCCAAGGGCAGGATGTTCTCAGAAACGTAGCTCACAATCAGAAATTCCCTGATTAGTACTTTAAGGGAAATGTTGCAGGCCTGGCTGCATAGATTATGTGAACCAATTTAACTATCAGTGAGAACACTTCAGAAGGATGGGAAACCATCAAAACAGGGATATATGAGAGATACAGAGGGCTGCAGAGTTAAGGGGAGTTCAGTGAAAATCTCCACTCCTGCAGAAATTGAAGCACCCCTCAGTCTGTTAGGCACCACACTATACCAGCTCAACAATCTGACATGAATGATAGCAGAACAGAATGCAATGTCTCTCAGTGACACTCCAGAACCTGCAGAATGTGGCACATCCAGAATCACTCTTCTCCTAAAGTGAGAAGAGGTGCAGTCCTCCTGTAATGCATTTTCTTTGCTTCTAGAGCAGGGAAGTGATGATATCACCCACTATGGCTATTAAAGTTCAGGTCCAGGCAACCTTGGGGAAGAATTTTCAAAGGCCGCCTGCAATCTCTCTGGCCATTACTAGGTGATGCCTACACTCAAGGCTCTAACTGAGCATGTGCATGCCCAACAGCATCCTCTGCACATGCAGAACAAAGGAGAGGCAGAGGCAATGACACTGCACACATATAATCAGGGATCCAGGGTATTTGGGATCCAGACCTTTCCGAAAGAAGCAGGATAGGAGGTAGGGCTAAAGGTCAGCTGTCCTGTCTCCATGCTTAGTTGCTGCCCCCCCCCCTTGTACTTCTCACACCACTGCCTTCTTCTCCCATCCTCACTGGGTGTGCAACTGCAGCCTACTTGGTCTAATTAAAAAAATAAGCAAACAACAGGAGACAACGGACAAACATTTATCCCACAAGCAGGTCAGAGGTTTGTCTTGCAGTTCTTCAGCCAGTCCAACTTGCCTGCAGAACCCTTGAGGCTATGTTGCTGCAAAGTTTCTCTCTCTCTCTCTCTCTCTCTCTCTCTCTCTCTCTCTGCATTATAAGTTGTAAAAAGCTAAACCGTCCATGCCCTCTTGGATGATCAGTTGTTTTCATTACCCCAAACAAGTTATTTGGGAAAGCTCTCTCTCTGTGACACTTGAAGTAAATAACAAGACAGTGTCCTTGAACATGTGCAAAACTTTTATATGTTCTTATAGGACGATTGATTTATCACAGTTGATTTAACAACAACTTCTTGGATGATGCTTCAGGCCAAAGTTCCACCTACTACCAACATAATGCCACTATCTACCTGTCACCATAGTGGCCAACCATATGTACGTATAATGATGCATAATGAAAACCCACGAACAGGGCATGAAGGCAACAGCTCTCCCTTCCCATTCAGCATCTGATATTCAAAAATAAACTGCCTTTTCAAAAATAAATTGGTGCTGCCCCAGCTCCAATTTTGCACCCCAACTCCCCAGGAGACTGCATGGGTTGCATGCTACTAAATTCATTTTCTTAGGAAATTTCTTGGGAGGAATAAAACTGAAATGTTGGGTACTGCAGAATACTCACTGGAGACGTAGCTATGGAGTTGTCACAAAGAGGTCCTGCATATTAAAATTCATCACTGTGAATAAAATCAGGTTATTACAAAAAGTGTGCTGGCTGTGAGCCTAAGCTTTAGAGTCACAAAACCTGCTGAAGTTCAGCAAAAAAAATCATCATCAGAGTCACTCCAACACAAACAAATGTCCTTAACACTCTTCAGCTTAGCCAAATGTTACTCTGAAAAGTGCCATCTGTACAGAAATTACACGGCTTTCTGAAAGCAACAAGTCTTGGAAGGAGGCTGCTTTTTATTTCTCTTCATTATATGGAGGTTTCAGTAGTCCATGGATTGTATTACACAAATACTACCTACACTGCTAAAAAGAAAAGGAAATAATAACCAAGTTTTTAAAAAACTGCCAGACACCCTGAAAAATGAATGTTTAACACCAATGAAAAATTAGATGGTCATGTCTGGATGATTTTTTTCAGTGCTTCATAGCCATTTGTTTATGGACATACAATATAATATTTCTGGTTACCTATTGAAATAATCAAACCCAGCCAAGTGATTAGTCTCCAAGGATTATTACCTGTATTTTAGTTTATTGTAAGCCTCCCTTAAAAAAAATGGATATAATAATCTTTTTTTTTTACATAAACAGGTTCATCTTCTATTTTACTTCAGCAGCTACCATATTCTCTCTCTGATGGCAAAGCACAAAAAACAGGGACACTGTTAAGTGTGCATGTTTGTTATTAAGCTATACTCTGCAGTGGCGTCTCTACAGGGAGGGCAAAGCTCTAGGTTTTGCAAGAAGCCTTACCCTGTCATGTAAATCCCTCCTCTCCCTTGCTGCTGTAGCCAGTAAGCAACGCCAAGATGTTGCTTTTCCCTGTTAGGATTGGCTAAAACGGTGCAGGAAAGGAGTGATTTCTACTGCAAGGTAAGGCTTCTTGCAAAACTTAGAACTCTGCCCTCCTTGTAGAGACGCCACTGATGCTCTGCATTGTCATCATAGTTCAGTGGTAGAACAAGTGCTTTGCATGCAGAAGGTTCTAGGTTCAATGCCCAGCAAGTAGGAAGCAAGAAAGATCTCAGCCTAATACCTTGGACAATCATCAGTAGTCAGAGTAGACAATGCTATACACATGTGGTATGACCAGTGGTGTCATTCAAATGATTTAGGAACCGGAACTCACTTTTGATTGGCACTTGTCAGGAACCCGGAAATAGCCACGGAGCCCATTAGGATCCGGAACGCTCATTCTGGTCCGTTCCCCCTGAATGACATCACTGCCTTCGCCCCCCTAGGAATCCGGAGTCGCTCCCTTTAACCCTCTGAGTGCCGGCCAACCAAGAAGAAAAGCTCTTTGCAGAGGAATTGGGAGGGGGGAGGGGGAGAGTGAAATGGGAGGAGTCAGCCCTAATTTTAACTAGTGGAACTGAGTTCCCCCGCGTTCCCCCTGCATGACATCACTGGGTATGACCCAGTATAGGGAGCTTCATAAAAGAGTTGAAGTGCAGCTTTAATTCATGTGACATCATTTAAGTCTCCCTCTTTGGTTTTTCATGAGGCTGTTGCTACTGTGACACATAATTTCCACCTCAAAATATGGCTTACCCATGTCAGCTGTGACCATGGTTGACTGATTTTCTGGGACGGAAACAGAAGTTTGATCTTGGTCCATACTGCGCGAATCTTCGTTGGCCTCATGTTGGCTGTGACTAAGTTCCGATCGCAGTTCTGAATATTCATCTTCTTCCCTGGGTTACGAGTCACAAACAAACGATTTTTTAAAATAAAAAACTTGCTCCGTAGAAACAGAACAAATGTTGGTCCTATTATCACAATACCACTTTCTATGAATACTCTGCACTGCAATGTTATCAACAGCATGGTCAACATATGGCATCTGAAGCTCACAAAATTCACAACGAAGTATTTTTAGAAGGAAGACATGCTACATTTAATGGTATCCAATTGAACAATTGACTTGAATATTTAACCTCTGTTTTATATCTCTTTTTATTTTGGAAACTATTTGTTGTCTACTGACAAAACAGGGTTCACCCTTCAACCAATGTAAATAGTTCATCCAATAAATTGTTACCACAGAACTTTCAGTTTGCACTGATATTTTATTATTCTAGTCAATATTTATTCATTCTCTGACATCTGTTGCTCTTCCAAGGATCTCATAAGAGATTTTCCATTTTATCCTCAAAATCACCTTGCAAAGTAGATTAGTTGAATGAATTTTGCAACTGAATTGAACCTAGATTCCCCAGTTCAAGATGCTACTTACCACATCACATTGGTTCTAGAACACTTTTTACATTGCCATCACCAAAGCAAGGAAAGCCACTTTGAAAATATCCCTCCCTGATCTGTAAAGGGGTTCGCAAAATCCAAGGAATTTCTACTTATACAAAAGCCATAACAAACAGTAGGGAGAATGGAGAGGTCTGGGGAAGCATGGATAATCACCTTGGCTTCTGGGTAAACCATTAAAGTTAACCACTAAAAATGAAAAGAAATTTAATAAATGTCTGGATAAACAAGGCACATAAAAGGGTTGAAGTGCATCAAAAAGTAAAACATATCAAAATAGAAGCAGCACTGACCAAACTGGAGTGGCGGCAAAAACTGGACACTGAGTTTAAACAGGCAAGTGGAAAAGCATATAATTGTTCCTGAACTAGACTTACTGGATATTTTGCTATCCTGAGCAATTCACACTGTGCAGGAGAAGCGTGATCCAGTTCCT